>VWZW01002090.1:2339549-2788711 GCA_013397115.1 Edolisoma coerulescens | reverse complement strand
CCAGCCCCGGGGCTGCCCCGCGGGTCCGGGCGGCCGGGGCAGGGGCAGGACGCCGTGCGGGGTGCCGCGGCTCGGACGGGTGGGCGGGATGTGCTCCGTGCGCGTCCCGGTGCGCGGCTGGCAGGGATGGATGCACGCGGGTGCCGTGGCCCGGGACAGTGCCGGCGTCCGTGCCCTGCCGGGCTCGCACCCGCTGTGCGTGTGCTTGCTCTTTGTTAGGCTCTCTTTGGGAAAGTTTCGGGGAGAAAATGCAGCTTCTTGGAGGTCAAGTTCTTTCTTCCTTTGTCTCTTTGTTGCTGTTTTTTATTCTTTGAGTCTCTTAAATGCAACATCCAGCTGAAGATTTGGAATAGCGTCTTTCGTGTGGGAGCTTTGCCAGCTGTCGGTTGTCTTAAGACACAAAAAGTTTTGTGAAGTTCAATGACAGTGAAAATTTCCCACACAGGGGCTCTTCCTTCGAATATTTTAAAATATACTACGTGCTTGTAGTTTGCTTTCCCATTCCATTTACATATGTTTATGAAACTACATACCCATGAGTTTTATGAATGAAATGAACACTGAGAAGTTTGCACATGTAAGTTTCACTTACAATCTCTTGTTTCTGTTTCATTTCAGTTTTTCTGGCTCTCCCTCAATGTATGGCTCTTTGGGAAAACCTTTCTGCTTTACAATCAAGGTCTACAGTATTATTATTTGCATCAGATGTTAGGGGTGAGTGACCTGGACATTACTTTTTGCCCTGGAAATTGGGATGCTTGAGGATGGGAAAGGGGCAGAATGGATTTGCTAATCAAAGGTGACACAAACTGCCGGTTAACTTTTCAAAGTGGGGAAAGATCAAGTAAGAAATTACTGGGATACTTCTGACAGTTGTTGGGGAGTAGAAGGTGAACACTGTCGAGAAGAAGAAGAGCCAGTCAAGTGTGGGACAGCTATTCTTTCCCCTCCTCTCTTCCCTCCCGGTGTTCCCAGCAGCAGACAGGCTCACAGAAACACAGACATGCTCAACAAATGACTGGAGCTCCACTTTTCATCATCAAAACATTAAGCAAGTTATGGACTCATGTTGGCAAATTCTTTCCAATCTAGTTATTGTAATATACATGCTTGCTGAGGGACTTCTTTTAATAAGTCTTAGTTCTTTTCAGTCTTCGTCCATCTCATAGATTCTCTGTTCTGTGTAAATTCACTGTAATGCATATAACTTCAATTTTGTTTTTTAATAGTAAGTTCTTGGATTCTGAATGGTTTAATGAAGATTCAGGTATTTTGATTTAGTGGGCAACACCAAGCACCAACAAATAAACCCAAAAAAGCATTTGGAGATGAGAGATACCAGCCTGCCTTCGAAGTTATCCATAGCTATGCCATTGTAGTCATTTGAAAAAAACCTTCTATCTAAAGGGAGAGAGTAAGGATTAACATATTTTTTGAAAATGCTCACAGGTTGTTCAGAATTTGAGAATCCAGGAAAAAGTGGCTGAATAACACGATGCTTTGTAACACTATGTCATACTCAGGAATGGATTTCAATAGAAAGTTGACATGGGATTTAACACAGATGATGCACATCCTAATCTGCTGTAGAGCTTCTGGGGTTTATTTTTGGTAAATCCAGGGTATATAGTTTCACATGGCTCATACTGTCATAACTAGCCAGTACCATAAGGTTTTGTGATCTTGCTTGAAAGTAAGTTGAGTTGATACAATTTTCTCCTTTTTTTCTTTCTCCTTATGGTTGATTCAGATGTGTTCCAGAATGAATCTTAGCAAAGGTAGTGCAAAAAAGAAGGGAATGACAGTATTTAAACCCTTCATGGTGGTGACTTTCTTGACAGAAAAAGCAGGAAAATGTGTTTTATTTTACCTTAATTTCTAGTGGCTTTACAGCCCAGTGTATCCATTTGAAAACTGTGTTTGTTCCTGGCAGAGAAAATGCGTTGTTTGTAAAACAAATGTTCTTGGGTAACGTGTTGGACCAGACTGTCAGCTGGTATCAATCAGCAAGTTTCTCTCAATTCAGATGACTCGTCTGCCTCGTACCAGCTCATCATCTGGTTGGGTTTTTTTTTTTGTTTTGTTTTCCTATTACTTCAAAATGGAAGACACTTGCAAAGTAATTATTGTGTGTTCAGAATCTGTGAGATGACTCAGGCAACAGATTCCTTGTCTTGGTCGGGAGATGAGGACTAGGAGGTCATGCTTTTAAGTTTGTATGATTGTGTCTGCCACTGTAGGAAAAAGTACCACAGAAATTTAGGGACTTCTAAGGTAAGGTTGAAAGTGAAGAGCTAAGTCTAGAAGATACTTTTGGTCAAAGTTATGAAACTAATTTTAAAATTCTGAAAATACTACTGTAAAATGTTCTTGCAATTCACCTTTTACAGTTCATCTAAATATATCCTGTAGCTCCCAAAGTTGGCTTTCTCCCTTCTTTCCAGTATATCTGTGTATGTGTATTAATCACAGAGATTATTTTGCAAGGGTTGGGGAAACTGAGCCAAATTTGGTTTCCTCAGGAGGTGGCGTAAGCAATACTATAGCTGCAGTTGCCTTCCACGGGGATTTTTGCCCCTCTTCTTTTTCTTTATTGGTTTGTATAGCCACTGACCTGTGGCCCATCTGCATAACCAGTCTCCTCTCTGTTCCATGCATGTGTGAGGGCTTTGCAGAGCCTCTGTGCCATTTCTTGGTGTCTGAAGATTTTGAGCTTTAGATTAAATTCTTTATTTATAATTCAATGGTTGATATTTTTTTTTTTTTTAACCGATTGACCTCTTTTACGGATACTTCCATGACAACTGATTCCTTTTTCCAGAGAGCTAACAAAATTGCCAAAAAGGAGTGGCACTTTTTTAATTTAAAAAAAAGTTTATTTGTTCTTTTCAGTGAGGTCTCCTAAGGAGATCTCAACTCCTCCTAAGGAGTTGGCTTTTTTTCTTTCTTAGTATGCTACAATAGCCTATAATCGCCTTAAGAACTTTTGCACTTGCAGCATGGAAAGATTTACCACAGGTAATTTTGTTTACCAAGTAAGAGAATGGAGAACAAGAAGGGTTGCTGTGGGAAATCAGATTGTGGTATGAAATGAGATCTTGGACCAAATATCCTGAGTATATTCAACTGTACCATGTTTTCATGCCATCTCCTTTCTTATGTGAAGAAGGAGAAAGAATGAGGTTAGTCTTTCATTCAGTGGTCACTGAAGTGATTTACTCCCCTTCAGCTGTCTACAGAAGAACGAGGCTCACAGTTATTCTTTCCTAATTGCATTCTCTGCCATGTTGAACAAGATACTTTAGAGCAGGACTTTAAAATTATTTAGGTACCTAACTCTAGTCAGTCTTTCAATGACAATCTTTGTGATCCTTAATCCTACACCTGTAAAAAGGCACTAAGAGCATGGTGGTATCCTGGAAGCACAAAGAGAACAAGTAGGTAGAAGGCAGTAATGTGCTAGGAGGATGGTTGATCAACCTTTTATATACCAGGAAACTTAAGTGTTATTTTGTGTCAAATACCTCTGCTTCACTCAGTTTGAGTTCTGTTCGTGAGACCCTGAACTCTTCACTGTGCGATCTCTATCCTTGAGGGTTTTCAAAACCTAATTGGGCAAAAAACCCTGGGCAGACTTAATCTGAGTTTGGTGTTGAGCATGCTTAGAACAGGAGGTTTGAGCAGAGACATCCTTAGGTCCCTTTCAACCAGAATCATTCTGTGGTTACATAATGCTTGCAGTGAAAGTTCACCACAACCTAGTGGATGCAAATCCCTTTCCAGTCCTTTTGCTTTGATGAGCCATCCCTTTGGGTAATGAATTGCTTGTAACGCTGCAGGTCATAGTCTTACTGCATGAATGCATTCATTGACACTGGTTCAAAAAAACAATTAAGATAAAGAATCTATTTTTTTTATGATTTGATATATGTTAACTTGTGGTCTTACATTGCTTAAAGAAGAGAAGCCTGTGAAGAAATCCCCAACAGACACGAATTTCTTATAAAAGACTATGGTAAAGAGGAAAGGAACATTCTCATCTTCGTATTCATGATAGGTACTATAACGCGTAGTAGACATAAATTACAGAAAGGAAGAGTCTTAAATTACTTGACTCCAAAGTCTTCATTGTTGGAGATTTTGAGTCCACTAAGTCAGTGAAATTGTCCAGATGATGTATTTCTTTACAGACTTCAGGATTTCTCCCTTCAGACTAGCTTGGCTGTATTTTTGTCCAAGAAGTTTGCTTGTGCCTCGTCAAAAAAATCAGTGATAAATTTGGTACTGGCCTTATAGAACTCAAGTCTTGCTTTAACAGCATTGAATGAAATACTTGTTTCTTTGTTGCTTGAGTTCCTCATGAGCAGAAAGAGCTTTGAGCTCATTTTGTCATGGCATGAAAGGTCTCTTTCCCTATTCCCTCTCTTGTCTCTGCTCAAAGAACCGTAATGTAGTCAAAAGTTAATGCAAGAAATAAGCTTCTGGGTTGTGGACCACAGTGAAGAAAATGCATTGTCAGAAGGATCTCTAGGAAAAGACTGAATAACTGAAAATGGGGCTGAAAAGAAAAAGTGCTGCCTCACTATTTTGTCTATACAGTTGCTGCCTTACTGTGCAGTATTGTGCATAGCATTTGTCACCTTAATTCACTGCTTGGAATATGTTCCAGATGTTCCAGTAACTTTCATGTCTCCCCTTGCTAGTTTATCGTAACAATAGAGATTTTACTAATTGAGACCAAATTCCACTTTCATTGATCGTTATGCAACCACACTGCAACCTGCTTACCCCCCACACATCTTAGCATTGGAGGAAATTGTGTATCTTGATCCTTTATTTTCCTCAATGCAGTGTGGTTTTGAGGTTTAGATGCCTTTTAACCAGGCTATTTGGGAGTTGCTCTTTAGAGTGTTACATGTAGTGAAAATGTCTAATAATAGATTTATGTTGCTATGGTAGCTATATATATAGATATATATATACAGAGTTCCCTAGTGAAGACTGAGGGTGTTAATCCACAAGACTTTATCTTTATAGTTCCCTTCAATTTTTAAGTAAATCTCTTCCTACATTCTCTGCCTCATTCTAAATTTTTTTCGTTTGCCAAAATATTTTTTTTCCTTCAAGCCTTTGTCCTCCACAACCCACAGTTCAGCATCATTGCTGAGATTTATTCTCAGTTGTAAGCAGTGATGAACTTGGGTATTGTACTATATATTTCTTTTGTTTGCTTTCTTTCCTTTTTTTTTTTTTTTTCCCCCCAAGTTCAAATGGCACTAATCCAGTGAAGGACACCTGTATTACTAAGTTTTATGTCAAAACTTCCACCCTTGCAGAACTTCTTGTGAAACTGTCAGTAGTGGAGGTTGAATTAGAAGAGGTATGTCTCAAATGATTAATTGAGATTTTTACTACTATATCATCTAGACTTGCAGTGTGTTGTGAATCTCTTGGAGGGACTTGGGTGCCCTTAATCCCTTGGTTCATGACAGAATTTATGGAGTTTAGATCACGCTGCGTCTTGCAGGATGAACATTCAGACTCTTGTTGCTAATTAATATATAGAACACTGTCACTCTTTGTGATGTTGCTATAGAAGGAGGATGATCTGGAACACTCAAATGTGAAAGAAAGCTTGAGATCCCTTCCTGTCCTTGTGTGCATCATTCTGCCTGACACAAAAAGAAACCTGTTACTCAGCAACACTGACAGATACTTTCTTAGACTGTCTTTCTTGAGGTCAGGATTCTAGCATTAAATTAACTGATTGATAGATTTATCAAGATGAGCAGTTGGCCTGAAATCCTGCTAGTGAATACACTTTGCTTGGAGATTATCAGAAAAGCTGGAAGCTATTACTGCACTCAAGATTAAGTTAGTTGCTTTCTTCAGTTTGAATGACTGATTTAAGCAGAAGGAGGAGTATAGCCTACACAAAGGCACTATGTATAAAATGGGAATTTGTAGACAAGAAGAGATGGAAAACCTTCAAAGAATGCCTGTGTGATGAGTTACATGTGAACAGGAAGAATACTGATTCTCAGCAATGCAGGGAAGATAACCCATACATATTAAAAATATTGCACCACTTACAATAATTTTTAAAGGGTTGCAGTACATGAGATTGGGATTTACAGAGTCCTTCCTTGAAACCTTCCTTCTGAGCAGAAAGAGCTTTGAGCTCATTTTGTCATGGCATGAAAGGTCTCTTTCCCTATTCCCTCTCTTGTCTCTGCTCAAAGAACCGTAATGTAGTCAAAAGTTAATGCAAGAAATAAGCTTCTGGGTTGTGGACCACAGTGAAGAAAATGCATTGTCAGAAGGAGCGAAAACAAGGCAAACTTTTGTAAAAGTTTTCACATATTGTGGTAGGTTTCCCCTACCCTCACATTTTCCTTCCTTTCACTTGCTTCATGTTTTTGTTGCTAGATCTCCAGCCACATTTGACAGGCCTGAGGGGGATAATTGCTATGCGTAGAGTTTATCTCTGTCCTTCATCTTAGATTATCAGTGCTCTGTAGACAAGGAGCACTCTGTGAAGAAAAGGAAGTTGGGTCAAAAGGAGGCACATTGTGTAGGACAGTTTGTCCTGCCTAGGAAAATAACTAGCTTTAGCTGCTCCAGTACTGATTTGGGGAGGTGATCTGTGACCTGTGTCTTCTGAGCAGCATGTAAGTCTTGTAAGTCTTCCTAGAACCTTTCAAGATGTCCTGAACCATAGGAGATTGAAAAATTTCAAAGAAAGGCTCTCAGAGACAGCATTATTAAGTGTGGTGTCTCTATTGCACCATGACCTGTTTAGGGTTGTTGCTCATTGGCAGTGAAGTCTTGAGAAACAGAGTCACATCACTCTCAGGTGTGGAAGGGTTTGCATTATTCTAACATTTTTTGATACAAGATTGACTTAAAAGGTGAGATAGGACAGTATTTGTTCAAGTCTTCATTTTGCAACGATGTATCAAATATCAGATTTCTGTGCACAGCAGTTGCAGGTAGCGTTCATCTCTGTATTTATAACAGATGAGCTTTGGGGAATTCTGGGGTGCACAGTGAGGTACTTCACCCCTCAATCTAATACTGAAATCATTTTCCAAACACAAAAAGCTCATTTTCTCATTTTCATTCTTGCTGACAACAAGATATGATGAGAACTGACGCTTCTCTTCTCTGTTCTATTTTGTACATTGTATGAGCACAGCCAGGAGTCCATCTGGATTTCTGTGGGACTGTACATCAGGCAGGGATAACTGGAGAACTTACATTCTGGAGCTCATTTAGCTGCTTTGTAGAAGGTGGTGATTTCTTTATTCTTGTCTGGAGAAAAATTCTGACGTAGTTTTTAGGATTTGAGTTTGTGGATAGTCCAGTTCCCTACTATCTTTGCCACAGATTTACTCTGTAAATTTGAGTAATCATTTAGTTTTTCTATGCCTCTTTGCCCCTCTAAAAAATTGGGTACCAGTGTATGTTGTACCAGGTAGGCAGGTTACAGAAGGAGGTGGTTAAATGCTTGGATTTAGTATCAGCAAAGCTGGATAAAATAGTGTCCTGCAGAGATTTTGGGTGTGCTTTTTTTTCTTTTGGATCCTGCAGAAATTTCACATGCTTGTAACATGCAATAATAATTATTTGTTTTTCTTAAGACAGTAAAAACTTTAGGAAGAAAAGAGGATTATATTTCTCTCATTCCTTAACTACTGAATAAGGATATATATTCGCTTCTAGACCCAGTGAGTTGCCAAGAAGCAAAAATCATCCTTTATTCTACCATTATTTAAAAATCCAACAATGTACTATGTTAATTTGTTACTATGCCACCCAGGCAATGCAAAGGAAGCTAAGAAAGAGATCTCTTGGAAACCATTTGGAAAGAATTAGTTTCATGGTGATATTTTTAGCTTTTGGATATATATTGAGAGCAAACTTAAACTCTTTTTCTTCTTGCATGAATTATGATTCTAAGAATGGCTAAATGTATTTACCATTGTTTGCAAATCAGTCATGGGCTTGTTGCAGGAAATACTGCCTAACTTTATTTCTTCAGAGTAAAACCTTACTTGAACCATTGGTAACAATATTTTAATGTTTGAATGCACTTTCTTGGAAGTGCAGTGCGTGTTTAAGAAGTTGTTTACTGGTCTCTCTTTTTCTATTTTCTTTTTTTTTTTTCTGCTTTGTACAGGTGTTGATAGCATTGAATTAGGATAAGTGTAAGGGCGTTCTTCCATAGTAATTGCGTTATGAATGAATATTTGCTATTTGTTTAATAGCGGAGAAAAACAAAGGAAGGTCAGTAGGGTAGCCTTTTCTACACATCATTGGTGATTCATATTTGTTAAATTGTTTGGCATTTTACTTAGAAGCACAGAATATGCTGAGCTGGAAGGGACCTATCAGTCCAACTCCTGGTCCTCAGAAGGACATCCCAAGAATCACACCATGTGCCTGAGAGCATTGTCCAAATGCTTCTTGAACTCTGACAGGAATTATTTCATTTATTTAGCACTATACAGTGTAGAATTAACTCTCTTCTAGACCAAAGTATTGTTTTCTTGAAGTTTTGTAAGAAAAAATGTTGTCCTTGGTAAAGGAATCATGGATAACTGATGTCATGCCTAGTTTACGTTTAAAGTCAAAGACAACATAAATTCTTGAGAAACTAGTAATGTATCATATAGGTCATAAAACAGAAGTTATTAAAATTTTCAAACTGCTGATTAATGGTATTGCAACTTTTTCTGATTTTGGTTGTTAGTCAACAGCTACAAAAATGATTCAGTTTGCTTCTGGAGTTTGCATAATATTAGTTCTACATAATACGTGAGTTTTTCAAATCATGCTCATTTAATCACTGCAATACTGTAGCACATCAGTAAGCCCCAATAAAAATTCTTATATGTTATAATGACCATGTGTCTGAAGTTATTGCTTCCATGAAGTGTAGAGCTCATTTTTAGCTTCTCTTTAGAGGATTTAATGAAAATAGAGACGGTGTTTTATATGCAAACAGTGCATTATAGAGACCTTTTACTTTTCATTAAGTACAGTCAGTTCAAGGGTCATTTCCAGTCATTTTGCTTCATAGTCCAAAAACTATTTGCGGTGTTCTGAAGTTACTTTAGGCTACTGAGGGCAAGGATAGACAAGTATTTTTTGTGGCTATTCACGTAATTTTTTTTTTTATCCTACTTTGAAGTGGGGAATGACATCAATGTTTGGTAAAATCCCAGCTCAGCTGCTGAGGTTGTGGCCATTTTAGCTGGTCCTTAGTCGGTACATTTGGGCTCTGGACCAGCTGGGAGGGTCCAGAGCAGGGAGGAGAGGATGGCCTAAGGTCTGAAAAACATGGCTTGTGAGGAAACAGTAGCAAGAAAAGTTTCTCATTGTGAAAGTGATCAGAGAGTGAAGTAGCAGATGAAATAGAAGCAAGGGAGGTCTTATGTAAGGAAAAAGAAGACTAACAGTACATTGGAAGAAATAGTGGAGGACATCTGGAGAGTGGGAAAGAACTGACATGGCTCATTTTAGTTGTATTTTCTATCATTCAGTAGGTTGGAGATGATCTGTTCCTGGGATTTTTTGCTGGAGATCCCACATTTACATGGTAGAGAACAAGGTAGAGCACATTTTGTAGGGTAATTTCTCCTACTTCTCACGGGCAGCTTTTGAGAGAATAGCCCTTGTGACTGCTCTGCTCTATGAAAGCTGGTGGTGTCTGGTGAGGAGGTCCCTAGCACTCAGGTCTAACTAGATAATGTAAAATAGCTGGAAGAGAAAAAGGATTTAGGTGCAGAGCTTGGTTCTTCAGGTAGATTGAACATCTTTACCTTCTGTTTGCCTGCTGGTGCCATGCCCAGGTGTGCTGCAGAGCAGGTGGGGTACATGGATGTTGCTAACTGTGAAAGCACACAGTTGTGATGTTTTATGGTACTGATATATAGAAACCCTTTCATGCTGTTGTGCTTGAGATCTTGCAAGATATTCTGAAGTGCAGTTACCCTGTTTATTTTTACTAGCTTAGATGCTCATCCATTTCTGTGACACAAACACAAGTCTGTAAATTTTGTTTCTTCTTGATAACAAAGATGAGAATATAATAGATGTTTCACAGATTAATTTTTTTTGTCTGAGAAAGTAAAAAATGCTCATTTTTTTACATAAAGTTTCATTTTGAAAAGGTAATAAATCTTTAGTAATTTTTATTAGATAATTTGTACTTGTTCAACTCATTCACATGCTCCTGCAGTATTTGAATTATCTTTACTATTATAATACTTTTTCACTAATTTATTCAGGAGTTGAAAAACTTGGGGTTTTGAGAACATTGTAAGAAATATCCTTCCAGAAATCTGTTGACAGTCGAAAAGCATCTTTTATATAAGCTAGTAAAATGGTAATTCAACCTTATAACTAGGAGAACAATGGCATTTTGGTAACTTTTTAAAATCATAAATGAATGAGATAATATAATAAGATTAAAAATACTGGTTTTTGACATGAATGTGTGCTTTGTTCATTTATTTGACAAGTGTTTTTGTTCTAATTATGTAAGTTCCAAATATATCAGTGAAAGCATTAGTGAAATTAGATTTCATTACAGTTCCCAGCTATTGAGCAGTTAAACTGAAGAAAACCTACTTTCTTTATGTCCAAATATGGCATTGCATAATGTGAATGGATGAGGAGTTTAGTGACACTTCTATAACAGTCCTTGAAACACTACGATCATTTCAGTTTGACTGAATCAATATTTTTTTACATCTTTTTGTGGCTTAACAGAAAATCATTACACTCGAGTGGCTGTCTAGTGCCATCATAGTATTTATCACTTTTTTTTATTTCGTTATGTCTGTTGAAGCTTTCACGTGATTTCTCAGTGGACGCTTACTGTTGTCTCAGATGTTTTGTTCTATGTGACTTTGAGCACTGATGAGGATATTGGCTCTTCTGGTAGAAAGCTGTCTCGTATTGTTGACAAAATTAATTTTTAATAACTTCTTGATGCGAAGATGAGAGCTGTTTCCTTCCCTGTGAGAACAGGATACATGCTGTGTGTACCATGTTTTTTCCAAGGTAAAATGGAATAATAATAATAAAACATCATGAAATGCCACTTTTCTGATGAGTCAGAGAGCATGGGAGCCATTTGGTTTCACAGCAAAGAAAAAGAGACAGTACTGACACATGTACCATTCCCTTCTCATGTAATCTAACTCTTGCAATATTTGTTCAGCTAGGATTGTGTGTTAGCAGAGCTTCGGCATCTGTCCTCAATCTCAACTGCTGCCTCGTCCTGCTACCAATGTGCCGCGTTCTCCTGGCCTTCCTGCGGGGATCCCAGAAGGTGAGTACTGCCCTTGGAATGCAGCACTTGAGAAGAGGGCCCTGGTCTCTGTTTAGTCTCAAAATAATAGAAAAAAATCTGGTTTTTATACAGTATATGCTCTCATGGTGCAAGTATCAGACATTCAGCCTAGATTCATGACTCCCTTGAAGACAGGGCTGGCATTGTCTGGTTTGGTTTGACCATCATGAGGACAGTGTCTTCAGTGCATTTTTCAAGGATGGGAAGTTGCTGTGGAACTGTAGCCAGATTAATTCTCCCCTGTCTTTCCAAACTCCTATATTAGAGACATCTGTGTCCTCTCAACTGCTTCCTGGTAGAATTCAACACAGCGCAAACAACTTTGTGTCTGCATGACCATAAGTGTCCTACTTATAGATATGATAGAACTTTAAATAAAAATACCCAACCTGATACATATATTATCAGGGGAGAAACAATGGTGTACCTTCTTGGTGATTCACCAGTTGCTTTTTCAGAAATATAAGTAATCCTTTAGAGAAATATTTGTGTTTGCTAGATGCTTACAAATTGAACCTGTGAGTTCTGTTAATCGTGTGACAATACCTATGAGATTGGTACCTATAGATGCACATATGTATGCAAATATGCCATTCCATTTGATCTTGCTTATGAAAGAGTCAGTGTTGCCTACACAATTAGTGCTGCAATTTCTAAATATTGAGGCCAGGAGGTACATTATGTACTCTTGACATCTATGTAATACAGATCCATCTGTAATTTCTTCATTAAGTCCTCAAAATTGTCTCCTTGGCATAATCCAGTAGTTTTTAAATTTACGTACTATGCTTGCAAAGGTGTTAAATCTAGTAAAAACTGAAGTTGCTATTATATCACCACCGTTCTATTATATCAC
This sequence comes from Edolisoma coerulescens, assembly GCA_013397115.1. Lineage (NCBI taxonomy): Eukaryota > Metazoa > Chordata > Aves > Passeriformes > Campephagidae > Edolisoma > Edolisoma coerulescens. The sequence continues at coordinate 2,776,490 of VWZW01002090.1, read as the reverse complement.
CACAGTATTTTTTTCTTTGTTTTGTTTTGGAAGAGATTGCTTGAATTCTTCTCTTACTAGGTTGCCAGCAAGAAAACCAGAAGGCTGCTAGATAAAAGTAAAACTTTCCATGTGACATGTGGTGTTACAATATGCATCTTTTCAGGTGAGATCTTCCTGTGCTGAGCAGCAGTGTGTTTTGGAAGCACGTTGAAGCAGTACTTTGTGATTTTTCTGCTGCAGTACATTTGGGGGTAGTCTTGCTCTGTGCTTGCTCGCCTTAAATTGTAAATGCTTTCTCCAATGTGTGTGGGCTTTGGTTCATTTTTTGCTTTAAACACAGGGGCATACATTCTAATGTCAAGCCTTTCCTTAAAATGCCAGCTTCTTAGAAGACAGGTATGTGAGATCAGGTCAAAATCTGCCATTACAAGTGAACCCTCATTGTGCCTAGGGAATTTAAATGGAAAAGCAGGATGCTACAGGCTTACCTGCAGAGGAGGGAGCAGTGGAGACAACTGCCCAGTTTGGTGAAGAAGAAATATTCTTGGCTGGACACCTTTGAATGTTGTCTCTCAGCTGAATCATTGCAGTACAGAAATTATTGCTGTAGTGTTAAAAAAAATCCTAAAATACATACAGCTTTCTGTCATGAATATTTATAAGCTGAATTACTTTAGAGAAACAATTAAGAATTCCTTAGGCCCTGGTATATCTCATGCAGGTGATGTGATTATAGCTTGGCATCTGGGTGGCCACAGGGAACAACCAGCACTTGTTTACAGATCCTCAGCTTTACTCAGTTTTTTTGGGTTTTTTCAGTCTTACATGTTGCTGCTCATCTGGTGAATGCTCTTAACTTCTCTGAGAACTACAACGAAGAATTTGTGACCCTAAATGCAGCAAACTATCGTGGTGAGGTGAGCCAGCTGTCCTTTCATATTTTGCTTTTAAGCATATAATTTAAATATATGGATGTTTGCATATCCAGTGCCACTGTGTGATCTATACAGTGCTGCTGTTTTGTGCATTGAAAACTCACCATCGTGTGGATTCCTGTGGATTTTACTTCTTTCTCTGGACAAAGCACATATTAGAGCCAGCAAGGTTCAGTCCTATTTGATTATTAGATGGAGAATGAAATCATCAAAACTCTTCACCTTGCACCTTGTTCTGTTGCTTCTCTTCTGCTTCTCTCTGTTCCTTGGGTGGGCTTGGTTGACACATTTCTGCTGCTTTTTGGGCAGCGGTTGTTCTGTATTTCCATTGTTTAGAATACACTGAAATTTGAAACTGATTTTGCATTTTTCAGCTGTAGTGAATGCAAATATGAATATATATGCTAAGTGTGGAATTAGTTATCTACATGAACTGGGTGGGAAGCTGATTTCTACTTGCAAAATACTTGATTTGTATGCCTTCTCTGACTGTGGTGCAGATCTCTTGCAGGAATATCAGATTCCTAGTCCCTTGGCCAGGTGCCTACTTGTGTTTTTGGCACTGGAGAGATATTTGCAGATTTTAGAAGCAAGACCAGCACCCTTTTTTCTTGGGCTACAATCAAGTTCCTTCTTGTTTGTATTCATTCTAGTCTTGAGTCGCATTTCTTTTCTACCAGTTCCAATAGGAAATATTTAGAATGACCCTATCCCAGCTGCATCGTTTCCTGGAAAAAGAGAGTTTGACTCAGTCCAGTCTCATAAGGACCAGCAACCAAGGTCTTCCACTCCCTGGGTGAATGATCTAATCATCGAGCTATTCAGTGGCAGACGGACATGCCAACACCAACTATTGTGCTGAGCTTCTGGGTTGAGCTATGTGTTGCTTGTGTTAGGAGTGGTCTGATAGACTCAGCTTCATCAGGAACATTAGCAAGAGCTTGCCTCAGGCAAGAACGTGCCAGGGTTCGAAGCCTGTACTAAGCAGCCTTAGGCATTTTGCAATAGAAAATGGAGACAACAGCAAGGAACTCTAGGATCAAACTCCAGAATTTTAGATACCTTAGTAGCTCTTGAACCTTTGTACTTGAATTCCACTTAAATCACTTTTTTTAGCTGTGGTGGATAGTCTGGATGCTACTCTCATCTTTACTTGGGTACACCCATCTGGATGCAGACAAAGTCAGAAAGACGGTCACTTCATCTTTCCTGTCCTGTATGAAAACTTCTCACCTCCCCTCACTGCATTTTACTGCAACTTTAAATAAAAAACTTTTCCAAGCAGTGATGAAAAAACCTCTTGAAGTATGGGATCAGGGAAAGTGAAGCAGTTTTACCTGATGTTGAAATATCCCCTCTTCCTTTCACTTGTGGTGAAGGACATGGGAACATCTGTCAGATCCTTTGTGTTCAGTCTTGCTTCACTAGGGTTCGCTGCAAATCTCTTGGTGATGTAGCTGGCAGTAAAATGCTTGCCTCTTGCCTTACATTTAAATTCAAAACCTCTCCCTCTTCTGCTCCACTCTGTCCTCCCAAAGGGATGAGGTAACTGAGTAAAGTTAAGCTTTCAAAAAACAATTATCCGTAAAGTTATCTGAATCCAAATTATAGATCAGAATCATCTTTGCTGGGGCAATGCAAAGGCTAAAGGTTTAGTTTATGTTGAATTGCAGTCAATGTAAACTGTTACCAAATACCAAATTCATTCCTGCTTCCAGATTTAGGGACTGCATATGTCTTAAAACGTGTGAGCTTTATGGGCTACTTATTATTATCACACTATTCATGTAGGTATAAAATCCCAAATGTTGATTTTATTTGTTTTTGCTTGCTGTTTTTCAGGACCCGAGGAAACTACTTTTTGCGACTGGTAAGTCTTTTGCAAAACTGAATGAGAAGAGTTTGCTGCTTCTCATCCTCACTCTGCAGACAAAACATCTTTTGATCCTGTATTGGCATGCTCCAATTGTTGTATCTCAGCTATCTGGAGTTATTTGTGTTAATATAACCTGGGTTTGCTTGTCCAATAGTCAGGAGGCAGGAGTTACATAAGCCCAGTAGCAGGATGAGCAGCATCTTCAAATCTGTTGTTGTACAGATGAGTCAGCAGAAACAATTAGTTTCAGACAGAGATTCTCCCTAATATTAAAACCAAATTCCTAAATGATCCAATTTCTAGAAAAAGAAACACAACAGAAAAGCAGTCTTTTTGCTTCAGCTGGTTTATTTAAGGGCTAGTTGGATTTCTGAGCAATCCGAACTGTTACATGGGAATCAGGCTTCAGCACTCATAAAGAATAAATAGACAAAGACATTTTTGCAGGAATTTAGAAGGGAGCAATGTTTGGGTATGGAGGGGCAGGCACCAGTCTGAGCTGTAGCGCTTCATAAGCAGACAAAGTTCCTTCCTGATGCCATCACACTTTCTCCCTTATTGGGATCAAACACAAAAATCCCGACTTGGTAGCATTTAGGGCACAGTCAAATCAAATCTATGAATAGACAGCAATGGTTCTAGGTTTGTCAATCCCAATAGGTGTGCTGGAATTAGCAGCTGGAGTGACAGTGTTTCCCAAAAACCCTAGGGAAGGTTTAGATCAGTTGAAAGTAGAGGAAGTGAGAAAGTGAAGGGACAGAATCTGAGGTCAGAGTTACTTGCTAACTGGAAGCAGGCTGGGTGATGGGTGTAGGTACTGAATCAGTGGGGGAAGCTTGAAAGAAGGTAACTGGCAGAGGAAGGAGTTAAAGATGGAAGGGAGGAGAATCAAATCAAGAAACTGAGGATTATGTTTAATATCGTGTATGAAGGAGAAGGACTTGGGATAGAGAAGCAGTGAACAGTCCAATCAGGTTTGTCCTGGCTTGTGGGGACATCCTGAGAGCTCTCTAGTTGAGAGGTAGAATGCCTTTTACCCTCTGTCAGCCACTAAAATACTGCATTTTCAAAAATTTGAGCACACTGTTGCAAAAAGCAGTGATTCTAAGTCATCTTAAGTTTAAAATTACTGTGTTCATTCCCTGTCCTAATGATTGGTAATTAACATGTACTATTTGTGCTGAAGGAGTGCCCAGGCAGGGACCAAGATTTTGCTCCACTGTGAGGTGTGCAAATAATCAAAACCTCCCTGATTCCTTCCCAGATAGTTCAGAGCAGCGAACAGAAGGAATAAGGAATCAGAAGGATTTATAGAGTGATGATGGCTTTTCAGATCAGTCCAGGAAAGAACCTCCTTGTATAAGGGTGTGAGGCAGACTGTGGGAGGAACAAGTACTCAAGATTATACTTAGTGGAGGAAAGGAGAGTCAGGGACAGGGCAGAGAGGAAACACTAAAAATGCCCTGATAAATTGGGGCAAGACTGTGAGTGATTTCAGTTTGATGGAGAAGATAATTGAAAAACTGGACATAAAAGGTGATCTCTGGCTTGAGTGACAGTGTAGGAGCCTGGATCAAGTGCTATACTGCAATTGCTTTGGAGGTATTTGTGTCAGAGGGGAGATTCATTGCACGCTACACATCAAATCAGATTGAGAAAAAGGAAATGAAGAAGGAGGCAATGGAGAGAATGCATTTTTTTTTTTTTATTGCAACTGCTTTTAATTGCAATCTTTCCATGAAGGAGTGAAATCAAGTTTTTTTATGCAGTCCATGAGAAAACTTCCATTGATTGTAGGGCTGTAAAAACTGAGGAGTGAGTTGTGGTGTGTCAGATTTTGGGTATCAGACTTTTCAGTGAGTGGGTATTGAGAAGTTTATAAGAAGATAAGATTTGAGATTATCTCTCCTTTGACTTAAAAAAAGAGCTGAGGATAAACTAGTTTTGATACAAGTCTTCATTTGAGCAGATGAGTCCAATCGTTAATATTTTTAACCTTTCCTTCCCAAGTGCTGGCTGCAGATCACTCTCACAGACCTTGCTCTATGGGCAACAATTTCAAGCGTGATACAATGCTATGGAGAGTAATTTCAGGCTCTTCCTCATTCCAGAATGAAATGGGCTGGCAAAAAATTGTAGTGACAGCTTGCATAGAAATTGATTTGCTTGAAATTCAGTCCCTGACCAGGTTTTTAATTGTCATGATCAACAGAATGTAGTGTTTGGAATAAAAAACACACAGAAACTTGTACAGTCAGTCTTGCAAGTAAACAGTGTTTGTTCTTAGTTGCCTGCTTAGACACAGATGTCACCAGCAAAAGATGACAGGAGCAAAGACAAATAGGAAATTGTGATGCATGATGAAATGCAAGGAAAAGGGTATTTTTCTTTGGGAAGGTGGGAAATTACACAAGAGCTCTTCTTTCCTATCTGGTTTGATACATGAGTTGTCCTCAAGAGATAAGTACATTCAAGAGTTTGATTAAATTACGATTTGTATGTCTGATTCTAGTTTCTTAAAAGGTCATGGTAGACAAGTATACCTCTTCACAGTTCAAATGTAAGTTATCTTGTGTCCCTTGCAGTTCCAGGTCTGACTGGAGTCATTATGGTGTTAGTATTATTCCTAATGTGTACAGCTTCCACATATGCCATCAGGTAAGATGTAATCTGATCATTATGCTGGAAAATGCTATTTCAGTAATCATGTTCTCCTACTGATTAGAGTGTTAAAAATACCAGTTTTCTTGTCCTATTTTTTTCCAAGCTTGCAGTAAAATTAGCACCATGAATTTTGTATTAAAACAATTACAAGACCTGATTGAATTACCTTCTGAAAAAATACTATTTAATGAGTGTGCTCAGTTAAAAACGTGGACCTTTAAAAATTTAAACAGTATTTTTATTCCTGGTTGTACAGGGAGGCAGTAAACTCAGCACATGGGAAGTTCTGTCCAGTGCATAAATTAGGTCCTCTGGAAGAAAAATAAGCTGTTATGTTTATATTAATTATTTTCACCAATTAATTGTAACAGTAAACTGTAAAAAAAAAAAAAAAAAAAGCAACAAAAAACTAATAAAAAACAAAACCAAACAGGAAAACCAAAAAAAACCCCCAAAAAACCAAAAAAACGAAACCCCAAACTATCAGCAATGAAACAAACCAACACAAAATTATGCTACTGAAGTAGAATGTTGCTTTTAAAAGCTCTGCTTCTGGTTGTCAGATATATTCTTTTTAATGTGAATTATAATACACCAAACAGCAATGCAGTACTGGCTCAGAGTAGCTGCTGGGATTTCTGAAGGTTTGGTCCTCCAGTGAGCTGACATCCTGTACCAACATTATTCAACACATATGAATATGAATGACTGGCACCTTGGGGGTCTAGCCCAATGTTGAAGTCTTTTTAAGGCTTGGATCCTGCAATTGAACATACAAAAATAACCCCTTCATTTTTACAGAAGTTGAATTCACAGAGTGTTAATGTAAGTGCATCATCTCAGTTCAGCGAACATGGGAAGATATATTAACTATGTATCTTCAAACATTAATGGTGCTCCACTGATGTGAGTTAGATACATGGTTTTGAACTTTGTTGAACTAATCTGTCTTTCCTGAGTAGCTGTGTTACCTGGCACTGTTATCCTGTGATTTGAGAAACTAGTTCAGCAAATACTTGTGCATTTTCAGTAGGCAAGGCTTCTTCCAGGGCTGAGGCTTTTGTGAGGCACTGCAGGCTACCAAAGTGCAGGATTAGGCTGCTGCATGAGATATCAGCATGGCTGCACATTACACGGTCCACACAGATGGCTCTACTTGCAAAAGAAAGACAGTTTTGGGAAGATGGTAAAATAAAACTATTACTTTACTTTGCAGCATTGCACCAGAACAAAGTCCTGTTTTCTTCAAGGCAATATTAAATTAGAAAAACATCATCTATTAGTGATTGGGAAACTTGGAAAAATATATCTAGTTGTAAACATTCTTGGAAATAATTTTGGGGTTCATGCAACATCTTTTGAAGTTACATGCTTTTTAGTTCCTTCCACAGTTACTGTAAGTGCAAATACTTTCCCAGCTTTCTGCCATCTAGCCAGCAGAATCAAAGCCCCAAAAGAGATAATCTGCATCTCCTGTTACTCTAGCAATAATCCTTACTTGGAAATTTTATCCTGGCTTCTCCTTCAGGCATAGAGCTCAACCTTATCTTTATTGTAGTGTTTTCTCCTAAGGAAACGAGTTTCTGCAGGCATCTCTCTGTCGCTTTTCAGTCTCTTTCCCTGTGGATTCTCACATGCCCTGTGATGGCTGAACATACAGTACAGTTTTAGGAAAGTTAATTGTAAATGTTCCCTGTCTATCAGAAACTGAGCTTTTTAAAAAGTATTTATAGTTATATGTTATAGTCTTGGATTTCAGCCCTAATCTGCTCTTGCACACTGACCTGCTTAGTGATTTCTTCCTTTGTATGTTCTTCCTGAAATTGTTCTATGCATGATTATGCCTCTATTTTCCTTCCTTTTCAGTAAACTGTGCAAATGAGTATCAGAAGGATTGAATTAGCTGCTAATGTTTTAAAAGGGGGGAGGAATTACTACTTGAAAAATTTTCTAAATTTTTGCCATGTCATACCTGAGAATTGGACCAACATGTTTTATTCAGTAGTTGTTTTCAGTAAGGTTATGAAGTTATCAGAGAACACAATAAATCCTGTCAATAAATGTTGACATTTCTGCCAACTTTAAAATTAATGATTTTTAACATTTGTAAGTCATGTATTTAAAAGAACATTAAAAAATAAGGTGCTGCAGTACCATCTATTTTTGCAACCAAATATTCTAGTCTTCAATTTCTTCTTCTAAACCACCACATATATCTTCCTTTTCAAAACTGTCTGTAACAGGATTAAAAATATTTTTCCAGAACTGTGCTGCTTAGTTTGTCCCTTTAAAGCATGATAAATTCCCCTTACATTTCTCAGTAAATTAACTCTTGAAGGCCTTCATCTGCAAAATTCTAAAGTAGGTTAACCAAAATTAAATATTCAACTTACCTCAGATTTTCAGGACTTTGCATTCCTAAGAAATGCATCCATTCTGTGAAAAATGTCTATTTTAAGCCCTAAGAAGGTAAAAAAAGTAAATGTTCTGAATAGCTGTAAAAATATATGTGTACCAATAGGAAGATTATTGACTATATTAGAATGCTGTATGTTTCTGTAGGATACACAGTTTAAGGATACAAGTAAGAAATGCATAATTATTACACTGTTGGAAAATATGCTTCATGGTAAGAGGTTCAAGGATTTACACCCCCATATAATTTAAGGAGGTGAAGTTCTGAGGGCCTGCTCACATTTAGGGGAACTTGATACATGTGAGGAACCAGGATTTTATAGTAGAGGTATCTGTAGGAGTGCTGAAAGAATAAAATGCTCAATGGGCTGGAAGCTGACATTTAGATGTATTCAGACAAGAAGTGTACAGTAATTTTAATCAGTGACAATAATTAGCTGTTGAAAGCAACACGTCAGAAGCAGTCCGGGGATTGACTTTTCATCACTGAAATTTTTAAAAATTGGTGCATTCTAAAAAGGTGATCAAGAGCCAATAAAACAAATTCAGTGTGCAGCTTTTGGCATTGTAGCATGACACCAAATTAAACCAGAGCTCCAAGACCTGTCCTTATCCCTTCTCATTGTATGGGGGTTTAACCCAGATGATCTTTAAGGTCCAATTCTAGGATTCTGTGACCTGCATTGAGACAGAGGGTAAATGTTGCTCTCTTTGTGCCTTCCAGTTGTGCTTCCGCTCTGCACACCATTGTTCTTATTTTCCTCTTACTGGTGATTACTCCCACAACTCCTCACAGATACTGATGAGTGACTGCATAGAAATTCCTCCCAGGGTGTGGGGCGTTAGAAAATGTTTGAGCAGCTTCAAGGAGGAAAAAGTGTTAAAATGGTGCTGACTGGAGGAAGAATGGCAGGGTGGAGGGGGGATTTCAGAGCCCCTTGCTGTTGCTGTATTCCTTCCTTTGCTTCCTCTGTTCCTCCTTTGCTTCCTTCCTTGTTCCTTCCATTGCTTGGATTTTATTTTGGTAGCCCTTGGATTATCAAAATTATTTTTCCTATCTTGAGAAAGAAAAAAAAAAGTCCTGTATTGACAGAAACAAGTACAGTATATGTTTCAGTTGTATTGAAGGAAGAGCAGTTATGTAGAAGAGCATAGGAGATGGGAGGGGAAAAATCTCTGGAGAAAAAAAGAAGTTAGCTATGTCAGAGGAATAGCTTCTTAAACCATGTTCTCAGAGCTAAAAATGTTTTTTATTTAATAATTGGTTTGGTTTATGAATGGGGGTAGGTGTTTTGGTCTTAGAAGGGACTCTTCTGCCATGCTGAGTAGTGTGAGAGGTGTGTTTGTGTGCTATGAAGTAGGGTATTTTCTTAGCCATTTGGTTGTTGTTTGTTGGTAACTCAAGAAAAAAAACAAACAAGCTTAACAGAAAACCATTCCAGATGGTTTTTTGGTTTGGTCTTGGTTCTTTTTATATTGCCTAACAAATTACTGATGAAAGGAAGTGCTCTTTTCCCTTCACCTCTCCTGATCTCACAGTGGTAATGTTCTTGTTCCTCCCAAAATCGTCAGTCCTAGAGCCATAATGTATGTGGCCGCCTGCCCTGAAAATTCTCCTACCTGTGCTCTTGTTGTATCATTGCTCTAGGTCCTGTTCCTCCTGTATCTCCTTCCACTCCAAACTCTCACAAGTTTTTTACCCTTCCCACTGGCCCTTCTGCTGCTGTCCATGCCACCTGTTTGTGTGTTACACCCTTAGTGACACATTAAACTGTGTTGGGGCAGGGAGAATGCAAGGTCACACTCATGGTAAAGAGGTTGAGTTTTGAGACTGGAGGTGGAAGAACTATTCCAGCTGTAAGGATCTCATAGAGACTAACTAGGACCTGTGAAAGCAGTCAAGTCTCTTAATTGCAGAAGAATTCTCCTGTACTTCTCTGTACATCCTTAACTCTCCATCTCAGCTTATTACTCTGTGCCAGTCACTTGTTCTTCTCAACACTTAATTGTGTGCAAGTACAGCGTGCGTGTGGGAAAACATACTGGGTTTTGACTGTTTTGCAGGACTATGCAGTGTATAATGATGTCCTGTGTGCACAGGTCTGCTTTTAATTAGCGGTGATTCCATCTGAGTTGAAACAGCATTGAACCATGGTTTATTCTTTTCAGGGTTTCAAACTATGACATCTTCTGGTATACACACAACCTTTTCTTTGTCTTCTATATGCTGCTGATGGTGCATGTTTCTGGGTAAGTAAATGGAAAATACTGTTCCTTTTCCTGAAGCACAATCAGAAAGAGCCGTTTCCTTGATTGCTGCCTTTCCCAAGCTTGCTTGAGCACAGTGGACCAACTTTGGGACAAGATGTTGTCCTCTGGTGCGTGTTTAAATAAAGATCAGGCTGTAGCTTGGAGAACTGTGAGTGCTATAGCCAACTAGCACAAACTTCTTCACTTTCAAGAGTATTCCTTTTCCATTTCCATTGCCCAGTGTCTAGTGAGAAATCAAGAAAGTATTTTCTGCCCTCTCTTACCTGTTTGCTGAGACAAGAATGTGAAGCAAAGCTGCTTCCCTTGCATTTTCCTTCCTACCTTCTTTTTTGACTTCTGAAGGAGAGGGAAGGAATAGCCTCTCCCTAATTACCTCTTTCTCTTTGCTTACAAAATTTGCTAGTTTTCCTTCTTTTCACAAACATCAGACAAATGTTTATGTGCCATGAAGCTGATGGTCAGATCTGTATCAGGCACAAACAAACTGAGCTCTGGTGCAAGGTAAAGCATCTTCCAGAAGTTATGACATATGTCTGTGTGGGTTGGGGGCTGGACTAGATGACCTTTAAAGGTCCCTTTCAACCCAAACTATTCTATGATTCTGTAAAAATCTGTTCCATTAATATCTCTGAAGTTTCCTTTGTGGATGTAGATACAGAGTGTAGAGAAGGGAAAGTGTATTTGAATGAGGTTTATTTCTCTGTGTCATCAAATATCTACAGAAATACAGGGTGCTTAAATGTGTGACACTGAGCACTGCTGCTTAAAGTAAACATGGAAAGGGAATTAGGCCTAGCAAGGTCATGGTAGGAATATGTTGTTGAATAAAACATGCAGCTTGAGAAGTAATGAGTTCAAAACAATTGAAACTCCTAGACACAATTCCAGTTTTTGGTGAATTTGTTGGGGATTTTGGGGTTTTTTTTCTTTTTTTTTTTTTTTTTTGGGTCATTGTTTGTTTTAGGGGTTTGTTTGAGGTTTTTTTGGGTTTTTTTTCCATGGCATTAGCACTTGTTTATAGCTGGGGAAGCTGGATCTAACCTGTTCTTCCCATCCTAGGCCAGTATGAAGTTTCTCTAAATTATTCTTGACAGGTGTTTGTCTAACTTCTTTAAAACATCTAGTGACTGAGATCCTCTAACCTCCCTAGGCAATCTGTTCCAGTGATTGCCTTTGGGGTATTTTTCATGTCCAGTTTAATTAATCTCCTTCACTGTATTATCCTTTGCCCATTGTTTTCTTGACCATGTTCCACTTACCAAGTTTGCAAACCAAGGCTGCAGTAATACACCAAGCATTGAACAGGCATATTCTGGTGCACAGCCTCCTTAGTATTGAATTACAAAGGTATTCAGTGCGAATCTGAAAGAACTGAGTGTCAGAAGTGGGAGAGGAATGAGTCATGGAGAGTGGGAGTCAGTTCAACTTTAAGATGCTGCCTAAATGTAGGTCTCTACATGTTTTCTCAGTGTCTTTCCCATTATGGTCTAATGAGTTCTGATAAATACAGCCAATGGAGCCTGAAGGATGCTTCATCTAATTTGCTGTTTCAAGATCTACATTCAGGTGAGCTGGACTGATTCCTGGCTCCATTAGGGATACTGATAAGATCAATAGGAAGTGGCCACAAGTTGCATGAGGGGTGATTTAGATTTGACATTAGGAAAAGTTTCTTCACCAAAAGGGTTGTCAGACACTGGAACAGGCTGCCCAGGGAAGCAAAAAAATCACGATCTCTGGGGGGATTTAAGAGATGTTAAGATGTGGTGCTTAGGAGCAGGGTTTAGCGGTGAACACGGCAGTGCTGGGTTAATGGTTGGACTTTATGATATTAAGAGGTCTTTTCCAACCTAAATAATTCTCTGATCTCTTTTGTGAATAAAGGAAGCTTAGATATCCATTCTTAGGTGCCCAAATTACTGCTGTGTGGGATGTCTTAGAGATTTGCAGACCCATGGCCAGTTACTGTAACAGAGCAAGGCATCTCCTGTGGCTGAACTGTGCAGGCAGGTTGAGTGAGGTTTTACCTGTCTTCGGAGTAAAGTATTTCCACAGCATTGCTGGATTCTTGTTTTGTTTCAAAGTGTTGTAGGAATGTTCTCGCAGTATCCTCTTCTTCAGGTAGCCAACCACTTCTCAGCAATATATAAAGTGATGTGATTCATCTGTCATATGTTTGTGCATTGTTTGTTCAGTGCAGAACTCAACCTTTCCGGGCACTGATCTTGGGTGTGTGAGACTTCCTTTTCCTTGACAGCTTCAGAAGTGGGAGTTGCTGAGCTGCTGTTAGCAGGCAGCTTTGCCATCCCTGTTTGCTACTCAGTTAGCATGTTTGTAATAGTTTAAATAAACTAGAGATCACTGGAGAGGATGCTCATGTTTGCAGCTACTCTCAAGGCAACCCTCTCTCGGGATGTGCTGAGAACAGAAGCTGTGGGAATTGCTGGCAGGCATGCACACAAGGTTCACTGGAAAAATATTGCATGGGCTTTGACTTCCAGCTAAATCCATGAGGCACCATAATATTTATGGAGCAGGGAATGCTAGGGGTATCTGTCACTTTGCCAATATGTGGCGACCAGCAGTGATGCCAGATGCAAGCGATAGGCATGGCTGAGCAATAAATGCAGGCAGAAGCATGGGTGTAGGTGCAAGGACACTTCCCAAACGATTCTCCCAGGGTCAGATGTGGAATTTAAGAGCGATCAGGCTTAACTTCCAAGCTGACATGATTCATTGGACCATGTAGGAAGCTTGTTACTAGCTGTCAGGACTGCATTTTGGTAGGGAAGATTGCCAGTAGCCTGTCAGAGCCCATTTAGGTTGGGAATATTGCAGATGTCCTAGTTCTCTTTCTTCTGAATTAAACTCTGTTGCTGCTGCTGCTGTGTGTTTGTTGAGGAGAGGAGGGGGGACCACATGTCCTTAATGTTTGGTTGCATACTTGAGCTGAGCCTTCACAATAAGGCTTAGCACTCAGAGGGCATTGTCTCAGTATGTCTTATTTCCCACCCAGCACCATCCTCTACAGGTGTCATTCACTGATTTTTTTTTTTTTTTTAGTGTTCTTCCTTGTGGTCTTACTGTCATCAAATCCAGATTTGGAGACAAGTAGTACTTCTGAGGAACTTTATTACTGCTATTATCTGTTCTTCCCTGTTTTTAATGATTCATTCATGTCCTGAGATATCCCAGAGTGTCTTAGGTTTCCAGTTCTTTCTTCAGTGTTTCTAGCTGCAGCTTCAAAGTTCTCACTTCATTTTACTGTAAATTTAACTTAGCTTGAGGGAAAAAGAAAAAGGATGGACCCCATAAAATAATTTGCAAGGAAGTTTCCTTGGCTATCATGCAGGACTTTCTTTTTTCCTTCTATGTATTTGTGTGCAAACCTGATAAACACCAAGTAGTGGGAACATTCCTGCAGTTTATGATTTGGCAACTTAGGCCACTTCTGCTACAAGATTGCCTTAAAAACAGGGCTTGCTGACTGTAGGGAGGATGAGTGAAAACAGCCTGTGTGTGATTGAATTGGAAACGTGATTATTTATTTTTTTTTTGAAGGCTCCCACAATATTTTCCCCCTTTCAAGCAGTATTAAGCTTGAGGCTGTTCAGTGGGGGAGTGCCAAGTGAGCTGGAAAAGTTAAACCTTGCCTCTAGTGACAGAAGGCTCTATTGTTGCAAAGCTTCAATCTCACTGAAAGTCCTGAAGGCAAATGGAATAAAATTTCTAACAGAAGATGAGGCTTGTGACTGCTTTCTAAAGTCCTCTTCAAATGAAGATAAGTTGTTTGTTATTTACTGTTACTGAAGTGTCTTTACTATTTTTATTTTTCTGTAGGGGAGTGCTCAAGTACCAGACCAACTTAGAGGAACACCCTCCTGGTTGCTTTAATCCCAACAAAACACTCCGACAGAATCTGACTGTGCCAAAGGCTTTTGAAGAGCTGTTTTCTGACTATACTACTGAGCCCCTCCCAGAGGACCTACCAGTACCAGAACCCTTTGTACAAAATAGCTTTATGAGAGTTTGTTCCAAGGAACCCAAGTTCCAGTCGCACTTCCCAGAGGTCTGTATGATCCGACATTTCAGGTATTAAGAGCCATGCCAAGCCTTTCAGTCAGCCATAACCACTAATTATTGCTTTTCCAGACCAGATGTTTTAATAATGGAAAATATTATTAAAACCTTTCGAGGCATTCAAAGATTTGGTGGGGAAAAAACAATCTGTATTTAACCCTGAAGTGCATTACAATGTGGTGCGTAGAACAGGGAGGATGAAAAAAATGTCAAGAGATTGGCTGTAATGTTCTTTTTTGAACAACACCGTAAGAGATGTATTGATCCTGCTAAAAACATGATTCTACATCATAGCATTTCAGAGCAAACATTTATATAACATTTCGTAAGCTCCTTTTGTAAGCATTGTGTGGCAGTAGTTAATTGAAATAATCAAGCTCCATTTGTTCTTTTTTTACCATGCGGATGCAAGTCTTAATAATCATTTTGGGGTTGCAGTTGGTTGTGATTTGGCTTTTATAGTCTGTTGTTTGCAGACAGGCTTGTTTTATATGTGGCATGGGTAAATGAGTATGATGACAGTGGAGACAGAAAAGCCTTTTCTTTTTCTGTTTTCCATTTTCCTTTTATTTCTTTATGTTTTGTGGCAGCAGCTTTTTCTTCATCCAAATTTTCTCCTTTCTTCTGAGAAAAGATGAGCTGGGCTGTACTGGCAAGTAGCCTGAGGAAGCTTGCAAATATGGAGTTCACGAGTCCAAGGCCCACCATTCAATATGGTCCCATAACAGACCCCACAGGAGCTTGTTATTGTTGTTTTTTTCTGTTGAACATGTGTATCCCTTACTAGCTGCAGTGGGAACCCTTTTTCCATGGAGCATGTAATCATAATGAGAAACTGTTAATTCTACATTGAATTCCTCCAGCAAAGCTCTTTGGATTGGTATTTTCTTGTGGTAATACTCCCGAATTACAAGCACCAGTATATCTGGCTCCATATGACCCACAGGACAGCAAGGAGTCTTCTTAGGGGGCTTAAGACACCTCCTTTAGAGACATTTATAGGAAAGGAGTCATGGAAAGAAATGGCCACTCAGTGTTCTCTTGGCAGCTTTGAAACACTATTTTGGACTTTTTGGATTTGGAAATACTGTGATACCAAGTTTAAAAAAAAAAAAAGTCTGTGAGGTACTGAAACTTGCAAGGCTTTTTTGCTGGAAGTAAATACTCTGCTAGTTGCAAGAGATGTTGACTTGTAACATCAGAAATTGGGAAGAGAGGGTAGATGGATGAGGATTGAGGGCACTTCAATGCTACAGCTTGAATGACTGAGCAGATGTGGAATTAGTACATAAGTCTGCCATAAGCTATTGGTAATTGACTCTTAGGATGGGATTTAGCTGAGCAGCTGCAAATGTCTCCATGTGGAGTAGTCACCCAGGACTCACCATGTAATCAGTGCAGAGAAATGGGCATTTCCTGGGCATTTTCTGTCTAGCTTCCATGGGAGCAAATTAATTGTGATTCAGAAGTGCTCATTTCTCTCTGTTGATTTTACACTAATTTAGTATCAACATAAATTCTATCGGATAAGAATGCAGCTTTCTTAGGTTTTACTTGAACCTGAGATGACTATAAGAAGGTAATAAGTTAAATAATATTGCAAGCCTGACAGGGTTTTCCCATAAATGTTAACCAGTTGTAACCAGTACTCTGGTGTGTGTATGTACTGTGTCTTTCATTGCTGAAACCAGCTGCAATCTAACTACATAAAACAAGAATAACATGGTAGCAAATTAGGTCGTTAGCATTTTTTTGCTGATGAGTTTTATGATTGAAATTGGTTGTGCTTGTGGGTGATGCTGCTGGTTAGACTGATTAAGGCTTCGGAACATTCTTGGTTTCTGCATGTAGAGAGGCGTGGATGTTCGATGTGAAGTGAGATCCTGCAAGCACTCATGTAGTTGTGAAAATAGAAAACAGAAAGTTGAAGTCTTTGAGGTGACATATTTTTGTTCTCCCTTAGACCTGGTTCTGGATTTCTGGACCTCTGTGCTTGTACTGTGTGGAGAGGCTGTACCGCTACATCCGCAGCAACAAACCAGTCACGATAACCTCAGTAATAAGCCACCCCTCCAACGTCCTTGAAGTCAGGATGATGAAAGATGACTTTGAAGCAAGACCTGGTCAGGTGAGTTAATGTGCCCCTAAAAAATCACTGTGCTTTCTCGTAAGATTGTCTGTAGGGATAGCTATCACTTTATAAGTACTAGCCCTTCACTGAATGCTTTGAATATATCTTTTCTATCATTTCATTTCAGTATGTTATTCTCCACTGTCCAAGAGTGTCCGCCCTGGAAAGCCATCCATTCACTCTTACAATGGTAAGAAATAGTGTTCTTTCCTGTGCTTCCTCTTTTATTTATATTTGGTAAGCAAACAGTCTTTGTTTCTTTCAAGGTGACAGTTCTCTCCAGCAGAGCTCATGTTTCATATATCAAGGTACCAGTGAATACGAAATGGCATGATTATTATGTGTAACAGTACTCAATACATATTTAATTTTCTCCACTGTTGAGAAAATGATGATGGGAACTTTTTTCAAAGTCTTCCATAAGTGAAAACCAATAATAAATAAATCAATACAATCCTTATGATTTTGATACCTATTCCATAAAATAAGTTTCAGCCATATTTCTAGACCTTAATGCAGAATGAGTACAAATTTTAATGAATGAAAAGACATTTCTGTGACTGCCTTTTCCAAAGTTAGAAAAACATCAAGTTTAAAAAAATAAGTTTCTAAAATTGTCTTCTGCTTTATTTTTATATTAAGAGATATATCGATGACTTAAGGTGATATACCAGTGAGGTCATACAATAGTAGGATTACTACTTCCTCTACTCAATTGGTCTAGAATGGGAACTGAAACCTCTAGAGACAGACTGGAATAATATGCAATTGTGTATAAATATATGTGAGTTCTTCAGGAGTACACAGTACCTGGGAGATTCTGCTAAAAAATCACTGGACTGACTGGCTATATTGTTACAAAAGCAGAGTCTGAGGCTGAATATTAGTGGCAGCCTTTTCCTTCCAGTGGGAGTAAATGCTTTTGGATTGTCTGAATTGGACATTCTTCTTCAAGAAGACTGTGGAGATAAACATTCATGTTTGATTATTTTCTTTGGACTGATAACTGATACTTTATCCCCACTGAGTTATAGCTAGTGCTATGGAGCAATTGAGATGTTTTAATGCTACCTGAGAATCAGAGGGCACAACCAGGTCCAGTTCTTTGGGTTTGTGGGGTGTTTTATTTTGGTTTGTTAATTTACTTATCTGTATGCTGAGCCAGGAGTCACAAGGGAACCCACACTAAATTCCACCCAAAGTAAATTTTGTGCTGTAAATCTAGGAATGAATCTCATTTAAGGGAAGCTGCCTCTGTATAGCTTAGTGAAGCATTAATGGCACTTTTGCAAAGTTCTCATGGCTATTCATTTTACCAGTACAAAGTAGAGGAATGTGTTATTTATCTGTTGTTAATGGCAGCAGGCACTTTTTAAGACTGTCCTTAGTATAGTGCTTGAAGATAACTTGATATGGAATGCTGGAAAGCTACATGCATATATGAATTAATGCAGAATGGTTTAATCAGTATTTATTTATACTTTTTTTTATTGCATTAGTGATCAGAACATAAATTTCCAGAGCTTAGTTTGACTCTCGGGTAGCTCCTTCCACTTATTTTGCCCTAGCATACCTGTATTTAATAAAGTTAGTGCTGGTCTGTACCAGTAGGCACATCTTATTTAAACATTAATCTCAAAACATCATGTTTCTAATTTCTCACTGTCCATCTCAGTTGAAATTAATATTATGGTAATAATTTGATCGTTATTAGTAAATGCGCAATTAGTTTGGAAACTGGGACTCCTATTATAATTTAGTCTTCTTATATTAGGACAGTACTAAAACCATGGATTTTGTGGTTTTAATTTTTAGAAATAATTTCATCAAAGAGTATTTGGCTTGGTTCAGATGAGAGTTTTTGTCAGAGAAGAGACTGCTGCCATAGACCTACTGGGTCAGGTCATAGGATGGAGTTGAATTAGATGTCAGATTCCTTGCATGAGTTGAGGATTTCATCCAGTATTTAAAATGGCATGGTATTGACAATGCATGTTATGAAAAATTATTTTTGCACATGAACTTCTAGAGCCAGGAGCTCTGGAAAATAGATCTCTTGTGAATTTGAGTTTTCTTAGTGACCATAAATAAGTCATTCATATACAGATAATGTGCAGTATATTTCCAATATGTGAGTGTAGTTGATAAATTACAGTTTGTGTAAGTTTTACAACTGTGTATTAAATATCAAACATTAAAATAAGCAATTTGCGCTCATGCACAATGCATTGTATTTTAGGTAAGCAGTACTATACCAGGCAATTTCTGTTCATGCTGAATGTTTTTTACTTTAAAGTGTGGTGATATCCTTCAGCAGAACAGCATATCCTTCAAGATCACACATATATTCTAACTATTACAAGATATTAAGTTATCACTGATTTGCTGCAAGCATATTTTGCTGCAACATTAACTGTACTGGAGAAAGGCTGTCATTGGGTAAATGACTTTAACAGCATAAGGAGCATTCTAAGTGTCTAGATTTATGATAATCTTTTTTACCCAGCCTAAGCAGGGGACACATTTCCACATGTCTTTGTAGGTCAGAGAATATGCTGTGGGCTGATGTCCTGCTTAGAAAGCTTTTTTGTTGTTTAATATGATGCCAGCCATGGGACGATGCTTCTAAAATGTGTAGGCAAAAGCTTAACTCAGTCATTTTTCCACTCCCATCTGACCTACTTGTAGTTACCAAGCAAGCTGGAACACTACTGCTGCTTCTTCTGTCGAATGATCATAATCCCTGGGTTATTTTTCTAGGTTGGTAGGAGTGTGAGGATTAGATCCACAGTAAGAACATCATGATGGATGTGTGTGGCTTTGGGTACTGGAAGTGCAGTGCAGCAATGACTGCAGCAGAGCCGGGGGGGGGAGACTTCAGTCTTCTTCCTGGTGCTGCTGTCCTGCTTAGAGTCATAGAATAATTTGGTTGGAAGGGACCTCTAAATGCCACCTAGTCCAACCCCTGTGCAATAAGCAGGGACATCTTCAACTAAATTGGGTTGCTCAGAGCCCCATACATCTCAGCTTTGAACGTTTCCAGGAGCAGGGCATCTGCCAGCTCTCTAGGCAACCTGTTCCAGTGTGTCACCATCCTCATTGTAAAACATGTCTTCCTTATCTCTATTCTAAATCTATCCTCTTTCAGTTTAAAACCATTACCCTGTGTCCTATTGCAACAGGCCATGCTAAAAGGTCTGTCCGCAGGCTCTATGTGATGTCCTGTTCACACTAGTGAAGTATCTCACTGTGCCTGGAGCATGCTTAAGAGACAAGAAATGACCATTTCAGGCATATCTTTATACTCCTAAGTGTGGGTAATAACTTAAGTGGAAAGGAAGGGGTGAGTCAGCATGAAGGAGTTGTGCAGATATTTTACTAGTCCCTTCCCTTTTTGAGGTTGTGCAATATTTACAGTTTAGCTCAGTTTCTTACATAACACCAGGGTGGAGGAACACACAGGGAGGCTGTGTAAAGGCCCTGAACCCACTCCCATTCCACTCTGGCAAAGCTCCCATGTGTTTCGCTCAGATCCAGAGGGAGCTCTGAATTGTAGCCAAGTGAGCATAAAGAGGCTTTATTCTTTTTGCACCCTGCCTTTGGGTGCCTTACATTGATAAGGTCCCCTTGAGCCTTCTGTTCTCCAGAACTGAGAGCTGAACAGTCTCAGCTCTCTCAAACTTTCTTTGTGGGAGATGTGTCCTGGTCACGTCATTATCTTCATGG
Organism: Edolisoma coerulescens; assembly: GCA_013397115.1. Lineage (NCBI taxonomy): Eukaryota > Metazoa > Chordata > Aves > Passeriformes > Campephagidae > Edolisoma > Edolisoma coerulescens. The sequence goes on along the minus strand of VWZW01002090.1, from coordinate 2,756,410 downwards.
CCCTTGTTTGGACTCTGCAGTATGTTCATGTCTCTCTTGTAGTGAAGAACCCAGCACTGGACACAGGTCTCGAAGTGTGGCTTCACCAGTGCTGAATAAAGAAGGAGGATCACCTACCTCAAACCTCTGGTGGTGACACTTACACATTCTGAAGTTCAGACTCTTGGAAATACCAGTTTTCTCTCATGATCAGTGTGATCTCCATTTTTGAAGTGTGCTTCTACTGGTTTTTCTTTGCTAGTGACTTTGTACTCACTAGGGTGACTCCTCATCCTTGGGAAGTCTTGGAAAGCTAATGAAGATATGGCCCAACATTTGGGATTCCTGCAAGTGACCTGCCTTGACTACCTGCTAGGTAGTGCATAGTGAGCCACTGACTTCATAGTGTCTTCATTGCTCCATTGTTTTGATTTCGTTTCAACAAAAAGTTTTCTTTTTAGCATGTTTTATGATTTTTTTTTCACTGATTTTTTTCTTTTTACACAACTGTACATATCTGTTACTGTGCTGTGTAAGACAGTGCGAGTAACATTTTTAGTCCTGTATGCCCTCCTGTCCAATTTACTTATTTTAGGTTGGGCATTATTGCACCTTAGAATTGAATTAGAGCAGAACACAGTCAATTCCAAGATATTTTCATCTGTAGTGAGGAAAATTATGTTCTGTATCTAAATACTTTAGATGAGTGTTTGTAAATGGACAAATTATTTTTGTGCGTTTTCCTCTTGATGAACTCTTTTAAAGAGATTTGTCTTTCAGATCAAGTGCAAAATATGGTCTGAAGATCTGACCATCCAGAGAAACATGCTCTGCTTCCTGAGACTGACATTTCTTTACACTTTTTGGAGGAAAGTGTGGAACTTGTCTGCTGTGGAATGCAATTTAAATGTAATTGTCTAAGTCAGTCTTTAGAGACTTTGAAAAAGAAAACAAATATTATTGATAGTAAATTTCTAGTAGTAAGGATGGTCCTTCATTTCAGGTCATAAATCTAAAGCATTGCTTCCACTCTTTAGTACACAAAGCCTAACCTCTTACCAAAAGTAAGAAAAAAAATACTTCATGGAGATTCTTTTTTTTTTTACATTTTGGAGAGTGTTTGTTTCCTTTGATGTTGTTCTGGTAACTGTTTGTTTTAACCTGTAGGAACAAGAAGAGACTAAGGCTTGCAGTTTACAGTAGCATTGGGGTTTTTTTTCCATCTCCGTCATACATTTTCCCCTTGGTGTTGAGTTCCCTCTCTTTGCAGACACTTAACTGTGTTACTGATGATTTGCAGCAGCATGAATCCATGACTGTATTTTTCCTCTTTTTTTTTTTTTTTTTTTTGCTAATGAATGGCTTCAGAAGCAGAGTCCTATTTAGAATATAAGTTAGTGTCTTAAGTCGCTTTTTCTGCTGTGTTTCTGGAATTTCTTGCATTAGCAAGCAGTAATTAGTAGTAAGCCTCATGGAAATAGCCTTGTGTTTTGCAGACTTTAAGTGCTTCAGAAGGTGTCCCAGGTTCTCTCGTGAGGTCTCTGCTGAATCCACTACAGAGTCAAAGCACAAACTCTCACAAGCTGCAGTTTAGACCACTTGGCTATCAAAAGACTGGTGTCTACTCCCAGCAGCTCATAAAGCTCGGTAACCTTGTTATTTCAGTAGTGTTGATTTTCTTGTGGCAAAGGAAGGTAGGAAACAATTACATCACTTCATTTAGAACTTGAGACTGTAACAGACCTTGATATAAGGACAAGACTAAGAGGTGAATCTTTCTAAATTTGGAGCTGGCTCAGATCTGAGGTTTGGTTTGGGAAAATACTGTTTTGCAACAAACATCCATAAATTCAGGATCAAATAATCTGTTATTCCAAAGTCTTGGCTCTCATAGCTGCTGTCATGCTGCTGCTTACCCTTGGAGCTAAAGTGTGAATATCCTGAAGTTTCCTTTGATGATTTTTTTTTCATTTCAGTTGACACACACATGTATCTCAAGATACTCCTGTTGATATTTAAACACAGGTAGCTTGCATAAACACTTGTTGAGCTTTTTCTGTGTCTGTGTAAGACATTCTCTGCATATCCACTGATTAGTAGCTTCACGAAATAGAGTTAAAAGAGACAGGTGGCTCGCAAGTGGGACATATGAAGCAAAAACTCAAAACAAGCCCCAGCAAAGATCCCAGCCTTGAGACTCCAGGGCTTTATGAAATACGTGCTTTATTAATAGTATGGGGGACTGCTTCTTCAGATCCTCCAAAGAGTTTTGGCTATTCATTCAATGTCTAGATGCCAGTTCTGGTAACAGGTAAGCAATGATCAACTACCTGCAACAAAAGGTTTGAAACATTCTTTGCAACTAGAAATTTTGTCCTGTGTTACAGTGTGCTACTTCAGTGCTGCATTTAATCTGCTCTTAAATCCCGTTGAAGTAGAAACTGGAAGAGTCTGGTAATAAGCTCCAAGAAGTTCTGCCCTTTTGCTGGTTCTCCCTCTTTTTGAGCAGATGGTTCATTTGCAGCAGATCACATCAGGAGGATTTGTGGTGCAACATCTTCCTTCCTTTGCTTCCACACACAGTTCTGTATGAGTAAGAAAACTCCAGAGGGAGGATGGTATATGTGCATTTTTTAACAAGACAAAGCTGAGTTTTTAGGAGAGGATCAGTTTGCATATGCAGGTACTCAGATCCACTCAAATCCAAATATAGATTATTGAGGAAGAATGCTTGCTTGATTAGTATCCATATTAGTAAAGTAATACTGACTCCCAGGCAGAGAAATTCTTAAATCCATTAACCATCTCAGAGTAGGTAGAAGAATTACATGGAAGAGGTTTCTGAAAGTACATGACAAGTTATACACTTTACCTAAAAGTCTCCGATCTATTACTTAATCATAGATTTTCTACCTCTAAGGGTTTTGTTTAGGTTTGATTTTTTTTTTTTTTGTAGATTGTGTTTTCCTTGTTGCTTCTGCACCTCTGTTTTAAGTCCATTTGGTACCTGGATTTAGACGTGATGGGATTACAAGTTGGTGGCCCTGATCTGCACATTTTGGTTTTGGGCCCGATTGCTTGTCAGAAAAGTCTCAGCAAATAATACATGACTATAAACAACATCAAGAGTAGCACAGTTGATTTTGTAAGAGAAAACCAGTGATTTTGTAGACCCAGAGTTGTCTTTATCCCTGGATAATCCAGAGTTCATTTAAAATCAGTGAAGATCGTAACAGTCTAGCAGAGAAGTTTTAGCTCTAAGCTTCTTTTAAGCAAGAAATTTTGTTCTGCATAAGGATATGATGGAGAAACATGTGCCCTGCACTGTAAACTTAAGAAATAAACTATCCATAACAGGAAAAGCCTAGGGGCCAAATTCTGAAATACTTCATAAAAAAATGGAGAAATTGTTGGAAGGTTGCCTGAGTAAAAAGTATGTAAGGACATCAAGAGCTAAGTTCATACTGTCAGATAAATACAATAAAAACAAAATCTAACATGATGACATTCTAATAAGATTTGTTAAATATCCTGTGCAAATAGTTATGAAACTTGTCTTTATGAGATGATTTGCAGAGCGTTTAGGGAAATTGTGAAGTATCTTGCTGGCAAACTAAAGAAATCCCTAGAGCTTGTCTTCTCTTCATAGAAGTAGAATATCTAGCAGCTGTTTGATGAAGAATTTAAGTAAAACAAAAATAGAATAGATTAATATTGCAGATGTCTTTAGTACTTCCTTAGACTTGTTTGTTTGGTTTGGGGATTAATAGTTGTGGGGTCTGTATAAAAACCCTACGTAAACCCTGACTTTTATTTAAACTTTCAAATCTGACTCTTTTGGATGAAGGGAACACTGAAATTTTTGCATTCAAATTCTCTAAATCCCAAGTTCTTCTTCAGCAGATAGTTTAAACAGAAGGTGGCAGATCCTTCTAATTAGCAGGGTTTGGGGTTTTTTGATTCAATGAAAGTAAATTTATAATACATAATAAGCATCTACTGAATTTAGCAGAGAAATATGTTTTCTCCAATCAGAGATAGTGCTTCTAGTTTAGCTGCTAAGTCAGGTTAGAGCAAGGTCTAGGAATTGCAGGAGAACATCAAAATAAAAAAGCAAACAAACCCTACAACACCCTCCAAACAAACAACAAAAACAAAACCTGGGTGCAAGCCTTAAGCATGAAAACAGTTAGCATGTGGACAACATACTAGAGGAAGTTCAGGGCCTTGCCTCTTGCTGTCCTAAAATTAAGACCATCTGGCTGGTGGGGCTCTCTGCTTTAGCCTGGCAAAATACAGTGTGTGCTGGTAGGGGAGTTCAGAGAGACACAGGGTTCCTCAAGGTGGTGGTGATCTGACTGGAAAACTATTGACCCTTTGATGGCTCTTTCCATGAGTGTCTCACACCACTGGGAGCCAGTTATCATGAGTCTGGAGGTGGCCCATAGTTCTGCTTGGGGATGATGGGACCTTTTGTACTGTTCGGTTTCCTTGTCCTATGTTTGTCAGCTCCATGCAGTGTTGCTTGGCAATGTGTCCGTGTACCCTTCGAGAGGCAGCCTTGGGCAGAAGCATTGTTCTTCTGCTTTTTATTCCTTCAGGGACAAAGGCTTGCATCCTGAGCATCTTGAAATGTTGTGATTTGTTTTTTTTCCCTGAGCCAGCAACTTGAGATGCATAAATTATATAGGCTGAATATTGCTAGGATTGAAACATTTTTATTTAGTCTCTTATAGAGAATTGGACTTGATGATCCCAATGGGTTCCTTCCAACTTGAGCATTCTGTGACTCTGTGATGTGTAACATGCATGCTGGGTTAAAAGGGTGGTCAGCAGGTTTTTTGCCTTGGTTAAGCTGCAGAGGAAAAGAAATGCTGATTAGTCTCTAAAAGTGTACCTTTGTAGTGCATCTGTAGCAGCAATAGAGTAGTAGCTGGACTATTATAGACCTGCTAGAAAACAAATAAAGAAATTTAATATTATATATCCAACAATTTATTTATTTTATGCAATATTGTGTGCATTTTACAAGTATTGGTCTATTTACAATCATAAGACAACATTACATTAAAAATTTGCATTTTCTTGTGGTTCGAGAATGAAATCAAGGAACAAATAGATTTTTATAGATAGGAATCTCATAGATTGAGACCTAAAGAAAACAAAGATAATTTTTTACACTGAGAGTAATTTGACAACTGAGATTGCAGGGAGTGAATTAGCAAATGCTGAACTACAGACTCATGGGAATTAGTGGGTGTGGGTTTGTGGTTTGTGTTACAGAGGAAGTTAGACCCCAGATGACCAGAATGATCCTTCTTGGAACTGCAGCTGCCCAGTGATGCATCCTGCAGTGTTATGGTGTGTTTTTCCCACTAGCTAGACTGCAGGTGTCTGAGGTTGTACAGCAAGGAGTATATGGCAATGGAAAGTGAAAAGCGTTTGGGATATGTTTCTGCAGCTGCTCGCTGGGCGGCTTGCTGGGAATTGGCTCTGCTGTGGAAGAGCTCTGGCTGAAGCCATGGGTACTTGAGGCATGGTGGTCTTGCCTTGATCATCCAGGCACCCTTGATACTTAAATCATGCTTCATGGTTAGGATTTCCCCAAGTTCAAGATGTTATGATGTCTGCCAGTTAAATTGGGATAGCTGTAAGGCCAAGTCTCTAACAGGAAAAGCCTTTAAACAAAATCCAATATGTAAAATAACATGAAACAGAGAAATAAACACAGACATTTTAAAAAATCTCCAAGCCTTTGAGGCAGAAATGTGTTAAAAAAAAAATAACTCCACGTAGTAACTTTTTTTCTCTGAAATTTGCTTCTTATGGGAATTATTAGTAAAAACAGGGATAGCCCAGTGTTACAGAGTTCACCTCCTATGAGTCAGACTGAAGTCTAGCTACTATTTTTTGGCTACCTTTATATGGCATGCCTGTTTGTCATCACTCCTCTCCATTTTCTAATGTCAGAATAAATCATTTTAGGAATGTTTGTATCAGTTCTGCATGAAACCAGACAAGCTGCAGCTTACTGAGCTTCCAAGGTTCACATTTTCTTGTCAGTTGACAAAGTTGAAAACCTTTTATTTCTTTTTTCTCTTTTTAATTTTTTTTCCCTTTTACAGGAGGAAAAATACATTGGTTGTGTTTAGTTCTTCTTTTTTTCCCCCCTCACTTCTGCCTCTTTTCCGAACATGCCAAGTCTCTAATGTGTTTCTCTTGGTCTGGGTAAGGGTTCATCAAGTCTGGAGCAAGGATGGACTCATGAATTAGGGTTTGCAGTGCAGCTGGTTCACCCTGGCAGGCAGGAGCATGGAAACAGGGTCTCTGCACTGTTTGCAGTCCCTGCCAGCATATCTGCAAATCCATATTAAGATTATATCATGGCTTTTTCCTCAAAGTAAAAGACTTCTTTGAAGGAGTTTCCTTTTATGTAAACAAATCCCACAACAAGCTTTTTAATTTTCCCAATCAGACACTTTGTTCTTCTAGCTGTAGCATAGATCTTCTTTGTAATTCTGTGCACTCTTCAGGCTGCCTACTGCAGCACCAAACGCAGAAGGTGATGTTTACTGTGGTGCAGTTTACTTGAGAGCTGTATCTCCACTGGAACCTGTAAGGAGCTTTATTTGCAGAGCCACTGGGGGTATGTAACTTGGGCATCCCTTTCATCTCCTTTCTTGTGATAATAGATATTCCTCAGTGTTGTCCTGGTGCACGCATTAGCATTTCTGTGATAGCCAGTAATCAAAACTTAACATCTCTCTAAAGAGGCTTCACAATTCTTATGGTAGAGGTGTACAGAAGAACTGGAAACAATTAGGAATTAACTTTCTATTTTCTTGCTAGTTTGCTGTTGTCTCACACCGCTCCCTGTGCCCCAAGGCCTAAAAAGAGTGTTTTAAAATATTGGATAGTATTTAATAACATTAAAATAACTTCAGTAAGGTTTGTCCCATTTCTTGTTCTGGACAGGATTTTTAACTGGTAGTAGATAAGCAGTGATGGTAAATATTCAGGGTACTCTGAGCTAGAGGCACAGATGTTCATAACATAGTTTTCAGTTAATTTATGTTGGGCTCTCATGCACAGATTTCTCCACTACCCATTGCCTTGAGCAGATTTTTGTACCAATGTAGAATCATAGAGCCACACAGGTTGGAAAAGATCATTAACCCAGCACTGCCATGTCCACCATTAACCCATGTTCCTCAGCGCCACGTCTGCATGTCTTTTGAACACTTCCAGGGATGGTGCCTCCACCACTTCCTCACAGCCTGTCCCAATGATTGACCACTGTTCTGGTGAAGAAATTTTTCTTAATACTCCATCTAAATCTCCCCTGGTGCAACTCGGGGCCATTATGCAGTGGGTATAAAGTAGAACTGCTGTGATCTAACAGTAGTTTGCTCACTTTGCATTCATATAAAAGCAAGGCAGAGGACAACAGAGAACTGTGATCACAATATAAAATTGTTAAATAAAATACATTTCAAGTATGTATTAATCTAGTAGTGCAATATAAATTAATTAAATTATTCAGTTTATTAAAATTATCATCTAAAGTTTATCTCAGCATCGAGAGAGATAGTAGAGCTATGGTTATGGGCGAAGGTAATTAATTTGGTGGTTTATAAGCATAAAGTTCTCCAGGGATTGTTGCAAAATCCCTCTGTGATAACTTGCATTTGTATTCCAAGTTAGCTTGAAGAAGAATGGAAAAAATATATGGAAAGTTGTTTTCTTACCAAGATGTAGAAGAACCTGTATTCTCTAAATTTTGTGTACATATAAAATACTATGAGTTTGTTGAATGTGAAAATATATACAAAAATAGGCATTGTAAACTGAGGAAAATCTTCCAGCTTGCTTAATGCTGAGAACATAGTTTGGTTTCTCTGAGGGTGTAAGTCTGTACAGCTCTATTAAATTTAACAGAATTCCTTTGGCTTCCAGTTGTTTTTGGAGAAGGGCCAAATGCTGGCAGATAACCTGATTAATGTAGACATTCATGCCTGTAAAATCTTTCACTTGTTAAAGGTGTAGATCACTTGAGGTTACAATAAGATGAACATTACTTCATGCCACAGTTAATTTGTATATCATAAATTTTAATCAAATGAGTGTGGCAAACAATTTCAAAATGTGGAAAGAAGTACTGAAAAGCCCTTGTGACCTTTAGTTTAATGATGTCTACTCCCTTCTCGTTACAGACTATTCAAGTTAGTGATTCCCCTTTTGGAAAATAAGGTTGATTTAAGGAAAAAGGCCTAAAATAAAGGGTTTTTTTTGTTTTAGGATTGGCTAATCTTTATAATTTTCCCCTGGGTAGTGTACTGGGCAATAAAGGAAGAATAAGGGGCTGCATGTAGCCCTCAACATAGTACAGTGGATTGTTAGAGCTCCCAGGTTAAAAGCAGCAGGGGGAAATCCAAATGTTATTCGCCAAAACACAGTTTCAGAATAATTTTAATTGGTTTTGTTCACAGCTTCAGAGAGGGCAGGATGCATTTCTGAGGCCGCTTTGGCACACTTTTTTTTAGCCAAGGCAATAACTCCAGGTATTACTACGTAGTGGGAATTGGCTGGAAAGGAGCTCAGCAGAGAGTGGCCAAGGAGTCCTGGTGACCACCAAGCTAACCATGAACCCACAATGTGCCCTTGCAGCAGAGAAAGCCAACAGCTTCCTGGGCTGCATCAGGCAGGATGGTCCCAGCAGATGGAGAGAGGTGACCCTTCTCCAATCAGCGATAGATCTGGAGCTCTGTGTCCAGTTCTGGGCTTCCCAGTACATGACAGACGTGGATGTGTTGAAGCACAAAGAGTCATGAGAATCATTAAGGAACTGGAGCATCTCTGAGTACAAGGAGAGGCTGAGAGAGCTGAACTGAGGAATAAGTGAAGAAAACAGTGTTAGTCTCCTCATAGGCACCCCGTAACAGGACAACACAAACTGAGATATAGGTGGTTTCATCTGGACCTAAGAGAAACCCCACTTTTTCTCTGAAGGTGGCACAGGTTGCCCAGACAGGCTGTGGAGTCTCCATCCTTGGAGACATTCAAAGCACAACGGGACACTGGCCTGGGCCACCTGCTCTTGCAGACCCTGCTCTCACAGGGGGATCAAAGTAGCCAACCTCCAGAGGTGCATTCTAGTCTCAGCTATCATACGATTCTGTGATGTCATGAAGGTTAAATATATAAGAGAATATTTTCATTGCACTTCATTACACGTTCCCGGTGGTCTGTTAATAAGACGGGAAAATTTACCCGCTTTCATGATTAAACTTCTGAAAAACTGTCTTTGAATATTTCTTAAGCTGCTGGAATGTATTCTCCAACAGTCTGGAAAAAGCCACTGTTTGGAGTCTTAACTGTGTTTACAGAGATAAAAGAGGTGAAATAAGTGTTCTGTGCAGTAAAAAATGTAAATACAAATTTCAAAGTTAAAATTACAGACATATAGGAAAGTCTGAAAGTCAGAAGAGGCCTGTGGAGATCATCTGGTTCGACCTTCTGGTGCAAGGGCTGTAGATAAGGTTATTCAGGGTCATGTGAAGCTGAATTAGCAGGATGAATTGTACCATTGCCCTGGCTGCCTATTCCATGATGCAGAAAACTTTTCTTATATCCAGATGAAATTTCCCCTGAAACAACTTGTGCTCCTGGTCTGTTGTCTTGTTGCCATGCACAGTGCTGAAGAGAGAGAGCATCTTCATCTTCTCTATAGCTATTTTTTAGTTATTGGAAGACAGACATCTCCCCAGACCTTCTCTTTTATGAGTTACCCAAACACATTTCCACACTGACCCTTCTTTGAATGTCAGGTTGCCCAATCCTCTCACTGCTTTGGTGGCCCTTTGCTGGATCACCTACATTCTTTCTCTCTTTTAAACTGGGGGAAATTCACTCCATGTAGCCCAGATGGGCATGTTTCTTCTGGTAAGATTTAGCAGCACAATGAGATTTTTCCAGAACTCTATGAGGATGTCTCAGAGCTGGTTATAAGTATCAAAATAGGTTTCCTGAATTCTAAAGAGAAATAAATCTCACTTTTATTGGATAATTTTTCAGGGTAGTGCAGAAAAGAGTTAGTCATAAGGGTGATGTAAAGTGTGACAGGTTTGAACCTATTCTGTCTGGAGACAAGGGGTATTCTGACATTAACTTCATGGAAGTAGGGAATGACAAAGGATTTTATAGAAGACGTGCTGAACTGGGACTGTGGATAGTTGGACTAAGAAAATCAGTCAAGCTCCTGTGAAACAGAGAGAGCCCTGGGGCACCCAGAGTGAAAAGTAAACCCTACAGAACCCTCCAGGAAAGCGGATCCTTTTGCTGCCAGTATACAACTTCCCACCTGAGAGGCTGCTTACCTGCTTTTATATGAAGAATTAGTCTTGTTATTTTTGTTGAAAGATACTGCCACAAGACACAGCAAACACTGGCCTCATTGTGTGAAGTTTGTCTGCATCCCTCCCTTGATGCCGTTTTTCTGTGAAGGCTGACTTGCTGAAATAATTGGGACTGTGGGTTTCTGTAGCTCATTTTTATAGAAGAGCTTGGAAGATGATAAGGAGTTACGTATAAGCCTGTCTAGTAATCAGTAGTTGTAAAAAGAGTGCTCTTCCCCCTCAGGAAAATGGAGTGATGAGCTGGGACTTTGGATTCCCTGCTTAGGTTTGCCAAGATGTAGATAATACCGACCTTTTACCTGTGTCTGCTGCTAAATACAGAACTGATAGGCACTGATTCTCAGCTCTGAGGTCAGTGGTTTCACACTGCCCAGAACAGATTATCTTCGGAACACTAATGGCAAAGGGCCAGAACAGAGCCAAGAAATATCTTCATAAGCTTGGTGCATGGATTCTTTACCTGGGCCCCTTTTATTTATAATATAGATATGTTTCTTGAATTTAAGCCCTTCCTTCAGAACTTCTGTCTGTCTTTAGTAGTAGAAAAAGTAAGAAAAGGGTCAGAGCATCATCTGTTGGGTATTGGTTTCATGATAGAGCTTGGATCGAACATTAACAGCTTCTAAGGAAGGGATCAAAACTCAGGAGTATCTGTTATCAAAAAAGAAACCAATGGTGTTGGTTTATAGAAGGAAAGTGAAGAATCTTTTCCTGAGTGACAGTTGCTTGTCCTGTTTATGTGAGCAATCGTTTGGTATCCTGGCAAAAGCTGTCCAGGCAGTGCATTTGACATGTCCCTTTAGCTACCAAGGAATGAAACTGGGGGGAGTCCTTAGTCCTTGACTGGAGATTTTTAGATACATGGTGTGGATAAGATTGTAAGTGATAACATTCCTGTGTTGATAGTCACAATCAGTAGCCCTGAGATGAGGGCAAACGTGTAGAGTGAGAGGATAGTGGCTGCAAAGTGATTTTTATGATATGCCATGCAATCTGGTGCTTTTCCTTTGCAAACTGTAAGCTCTTGTGAAGTGCAGCAAAATTTGTTTCCATTTAGAAGAAAGCATCAGTTGTATGAGAATGATCAGCTTGAAAACGTGGGCCTTGACATTCAAGAAGCAAAAGTCTCTTAAATGCCTTAAGAATGATGGGGCAGTTCCTGATTTTGAATGACGTGTCAATAGTAGAGGGGTATTTCCATTATATTATTGGTATCCTTGCTGAGTACGGCTTAGGGAAGTGGCTGTTCCAAATCACACCCCCAAGCAAGCATCCAGACTCCTCTGGGACCAGAAGAAATGGTTAAGTCTGAATGGATACTAGGCACGCTTGGCTTCCCCAAGTGCACTGATGATAGACTTGCTTTTTAAAGGGTACAGCTGCTGGTGTGGCTGCTCAGGAATGACCTATTTACACTGGGTTCTGTCTTAACAACTGTACTTTGAATGCATTTTGTTATTTTTTTGTTACTCAGAAGTGGTGCTTAATATATTTAATATTTTTAGTGCCCTACAGATACCAAAGCAACGTTTGGGGTCCACCTAAAAGTAGTAGGAGACTGGACAGGTATGTAGAAAAACAATTCCTTTTCAGAGACAAATGCCTTTGCTTTAACTGTTTCTGGCTTCATTACAATTGTTCCTTGACCGTGGTGTATTCTCACTAGATATTGTTCCTGCTTGTTTTCCCAAAGTTGTTTTTATTACATTCTTGATGCAATCCCTGCTTTACTCCGATGTACCATTTCTTCAAATAACATGTTTTTCCAACTACTAACAGATCTTCTGATTGCACTGTAATAATTTTCAGCGTTCCTCCATTTCTGCCTCTTGTTTTTGGGTAGCCTGCTATCCCTGTGCAGTGCAGTGCCTCTGTACGTAGTAGTGTCTGCAGAAATGCTGAAATGTGCAGCTCCCAGATAAGCGGATTTTGATGCCAATAGTTTGGATGGCAGCCAGGTCAATTAACGCCTGTGGTACTCTGAGCTTACAGGTTTGCTTTCATGTTCTTCCATGCTCTTCCATTGCTCTTTGAATGTCCTCCAGACCAGGGGTGTAAGCCAGGATTCCCCTCAGAGGAGAATGGCAATTTGGTGCTCCCTGTGACAGTTGTATACTCAAGTGATAGTTGTCCTTATTCCTTAGCGTCTGGCTTTGTTCTTGCTCAGCATAGCATTTCCTTGTAAGGAAGGCAGATACACAGCAGGGTCTGGTTCATTTCTTAGGAAGAAATGTTCTCCATGTTAATTTGTATCAGCTTGTGTGTTTGTGGAATAGAGTCAAATTAGCTTGTCGCCCTAATAGGGATTAGACCAATGCAGAGATAATAAGTCTGTGCATATTTGTTGAACTTTTTAGTCTGGCTGCATACTTGCCTCTGCAAGACTTCAATAGGCAAAGGCTGAGAGGGCAATGCCATATGCACATGTGTTCTTTAATCTCCCTGATTTTCTCTTCTTGCTTGAAGTGTTGGCCAGAAAGAGGCAGATTAGCCTCTGGTCTGCCTCAGAATGATAGCTCTTTTGTTGTTAACCATTCCTACATGGGAGATGCCAGCAGATTATTTGGAAAAGTGGGATGGAGAAGTCCTAGCTAAATGAGTTTTCCAAAATAAGTGGCATCTTTAAAGTTTTCTGATTACCTCCATCATGCAAATTGATCTCTTTTAGCATTTAAGTATTATTCTCCCAAGTCAGTATCTATAGTCTCCACTGAGAGGAAGGTCTGTCTGGGTTGGACTGTGTGAGATTCAGGACACTGTCACATTACAGAGACCACTTATTGTCGTGGTTTTGCTAAACAGAGATGTCTCTCCCAGTGTCAGATGTGCTGTCGAGAAGCAGACGGTTTACCCAGCCCTTTATGCTGCATCAGTACCATGGACCCCTGTTCTCACTCGTTGCCCTAAACCCTGTGACAATTCATAGTCTCTAATCTGCTGACTGTTTGAGGAAGGATTATTATATTTGCCACGCTCCTTATTATCTTTCTTAAGCATGCTCTAAAGGCTGCTTCTGCAGACAGGATGTTAGACTGGAGGAGTTTTTATGAGACATACTGTCACTTGAGCTCTTTTCATGACCTGTTCTCTAAGCCCTTCTTCTATTTATAAAAATTCTCTTGTATCACCGTTTCCCATTCCTGACAGTTTATACCTGACACCAAAGAGACTTGACGATTTATTTCAGAGAACTCAATTACAAGTCTAAATTAAAAGGATGCAAGAGAAGTGCAGATATGCCATGAAATGCAGAGAAGAACTGGTTGGTTGAGGTATTTCTCCTCTGGATAGGTTTAGCTTCTGCTGCCTGCACCTGAGAGATGTGGTGAAGGAACAATTTCCTGCCACTAGCTCTAAGGACAGGAGAGGGGGTACAGGTTGCTGGCAGACCAATTTTGCAAGTTGTTTTGGGTTAAGTCTCTTAACACTGTCTCTGACTGATGTTTTGAAAATGTAATAGCATACCTTGTTTTGTAGGTTGGGAAAGCAACATGTCAAGAGAAAAGGGGTAATAGTATTTTCAACCCCTGATGAGAAGTTGCTGTTGATGGGAAGTCACTTATTGCCCATATCCAAGTGTATAGCATTTTAGATTTCAAATAAAATGCGCTGAAAGAAGCGGCTTTTGGAAAAGTCAGTCGTTCTAGAAATAAGGCTTTGCATAGGAGCTGATACTTAGCAGATTTTGAGGCAGTACTGTTATTTGCTTTTTAAAATCAGTTATTTGAATAATGGAAAATGTAGGACAGAAAAAGTAGGTAAGAGAGGAAGAAACTACAGAAACAGTAGCTCTGAGACCTTTGCAAAGCAACTAGTAATCTAGACCCCTTGTTTCATGCTCCATTCAAACAAACTGGTGCTAACTGAGCTTAGAAGAGCTGAGAATCTGCCCTCCTCAGAAACAGATTTGGATAAAAGCACGAATTTCCCTTCCACTATGTAGGCACTCCAATCTTCCTTTTCCGATACAGATCTGAGATCTTCTATTTCTCACCCGTGTTGTGGTGGTATTAATAACTGTATAGTGCTTAACTTTAATGTTCATCACAGAAAACAGACACGGAGGCACTGGTACTGCTGTAATGTGCCCTCAAATGCCTTTGTAGCACATACTTTCACCTGAAGTCATTCCCATTGCTCCCTTTGTAGACCTCTGACCTGTTTATATGTCTAGTTTAGGATGAGACAAGCCAGGCCCCAAGTGTGCCTTTTTCTGTTCATTCATTGTAAAGAGTGTATATCTATCTATCTATCTATCTATCTATCTATCTATCTATCTATCTATCTATCCCTATATCTCACTGCCTCAGAGGTAGGTAGTTTAGTTAACTGGCAGCTGGTTGTGATTTTTCCCACATAAATGTTTCTTGTTTGATTTTTCCTTCCCTCTTTTGCTGTGTGCCATGGGTGTTGTGAACAGGTGAACAGCTGTTACAGGCCTCCCTAAAAATGGGTTTGTGATTATGCACTCGCTATCCTTGTGCTGACGTGTGACTGCTTAAGCCAGCACCTATTGTATTAACAAAACATTCCGTGGCATTATGAAACCTGTGGCTGTGGAACATGGCTTAGTTGGCCAGTCAGGACTTGAGTGCCCATGTTAGGATGTGTTTACAGTGGCTGATCTGTGGTGATTGCACACATGCAGGTTTGTTTAGCCCCGTGGTACAGAGCTAAGTCAGCCTGTCTTCCTCTGTGGCTTCCTCAAGCTGAGCGGGTGGATGCTTAAATCCTGCAGTAACATCGAGGGTCCTGCATTGGCTCATGCACTGGTCAGAGCTGTGAGGCACATGGATGAGCTAATAACCTGATCTTGTTGCTGGCCATCCCCTTTAAATACCTGGTTTGTTCTGCTTCTTTTGGTATCTGTGGTTACCTATTTTTCCTTCAGCTTTGAAGTAATTGTTGGCTTAGTATTTACAACAGGATTTTTTTCAAGGTTTTTTTTTGTCCCACTTACTGTCTAGTTTGTTCTCAGCATTGTCATTTATCAGCCTTATGTCTCTTCTGTCCTTGCTGCTGCCTCAAGTACTGCTGCTTGTTTAGTTTTAAAGCTGACATTTCATCTGGCACCTCTGGAGGGAAAAAGAGAGGCCATGGGCCATGCCTCACATCCAACAGCTTGACAACAGTGAAAAAAGACATGGCAGTGTATCAAGACAATGTGTCTCATTCACTAGACAAACTTCAGGGTGTCAGACAGAAAGTGATATTGATGATGCAGAAATAACAGGCTTCAGGAGCCATGGAGCATGTTTTTGTGGAAAACAAATACATAGCACTCAGAGGTGCCGAGGTGAACTGCATGCCTTAAGGCAGTGAAACATTGCTGTTATGTTGTGGTGTGTTGCTGGTACAAACTGATGTGGGACTGTGTTTAGAACACTAATGCTGTTCTGTGCTCTACAGTAATTTTTATAATTTTTGTCTTGTAGTGACATCATCCTGCTGTGTGGTTGTGTGTGTTGCTAGACACATTTGCAAGGCCTGTCCTGAGCAGCGTGATATTTATTGTGGGGATGCCATAAGAGCACTTGAGTACTACCCATTAAATCTGAGAGTTCTGTGCTATAGGTTACTTAATGTCATGGCAGCAGGAGGTGGTGATGTGTGCAGGAACTGTCCAGATAGAGCCAGAACAGACAGATTATGGAGTACTGATCTGCTTCACCCTCATAAACTCCACATCTCATCAGAAAATATGTATCTTTGCTTAATTCTTTGTGCTACAGATGAGGTTATGCCTGGTCACTGGGTCATTCAGGTACAAGCTACCTTATTTTGAATCCTGACATGGTGCAATGGGAATTTTTGTCCCATATTGTCACAGTCCTTTCTCTGGAAGGTCCAGCTTTGAAGCAGGAAGTTTCAGGAGGGAAAAACAAACAAGCCATTTTTCAATTAAAAACAACAATTTTCCAGAACATGACAAATGTAGGAAAGCATGGATCTTGTTTAACTCCCTGTGGAGTAAGACCTGAGACAGCAAACAGTACACACCCCAGATTACTTCTTTTTAAACAGGAAAAAAAAAAAAAGGAAGGCAGTTGTTTGGGATTTTGAGGCCTGACTAAGGATTTTTCTCATGTTGACCAGAAGAAGAAATAACATACTTTTTCAGTGGCTCTGAAGGAAGAATGATCTGAATATTCTAGTCTGGGAGAGTTTGTCAGGAATATCTGCATGACCTTGTTAAGCCTTTGCAGCTCCTGATTTAGAGGATGCCTGAAGCATCCCAAGGCTGTGCATTCCTTTGATTACCTGGAATTTATCAGCAAGTGTAGGACCTAGCAAAGAGGGAATATTTTATGTTCACTAACCCTGGGAACAGTTTGAGATGTATTGAAGTGGTGGATCACTCAGTATCTACTGTATTGTTAGTGGATCTTGATTCTGACTGGAGGCATGTGTGAAGCAGAAGATGACAAGAAGGAATAATAAGACTACAGAATCTGCCCACAGGAAGTGACAAGGTTGTCCCAGGTTCACTGTAACTGCTACTGAGTTTCTTTAAAAATATCTACTCACTGGTGAGCAACATTTGGTCAACTCTTTTGTTATTACCTCAAGCTCTGTTTGATTTGGGCCTTTTCCATTCCATAGTAACATTTTTCTGTGTTTAGTTATTCCATGAGATTCCTGGCAGGGTGTAAAGGTGTTAATGACGTGGTGCTGTCAGTTGTTCCAGCGAAATCGGTGTGTGGTTTTGGAAGAACAGGACAGAGATGAGATAGGTGTTATTTTCCACTGTTAGATTTTATGACTAACAATTTTTTGTATTGTCAGGGAATCTTACTTACACTTCTGAGGAAAATAGCAGAATGTAGTGCTAAAAGGGTTTAATTGTGTTTCCTTTTAACATAATTTGACATTAGTAATAAAATAATACAGTTACATTACTGGGAAATTAATATGCCTTAATGGTGTAATTAGCCATAGAGTGTTGTAAAGAATACTAATTTTATTCTTCGTTGCCATTAATGTTCATTATTTATTTTATTTATTCCTGAAAAAAGCTCAATAAAAGGCAGGATTAAGAGATTGAAGAAAAAGGAGAGCAGATGTAGTTTACTGACTAAAAGGGGCTGAAGGCCCTTTTCCTCTGATTAAAGAACTAATGCTGAAGGTGAACACATCTGAATTTTTGGCTCCAGACCTGGATTGTTTTACATTAGTTGAACTCCAGCTGACTTAGTACCAAAAACAGTGTAACTTGAGTCAAATCCAATTTGAACAGTTAATGAGTTTTACATCTAGAGGGAAAAAGGATATTTGGGTGAGAAAGCTACATTGAAGGAAATTTTCTCCTACACAGAAGTCCTTTCTTGATGCATCCTGTTATTTGTAAACTTACACCTTTTTGCATATCCCAGGCACTTTTTAATCATGTGATGATTATGGAAAATGGCATGGCTCAATGATGTAAATTTATTTTTATCCTTTGATACATTGTGCACTGGAAGTGTGGATGTTGCCATAGTTAAGAACTGATCCAAGAACGCAAGGTTGCAGGATTTCTTGTCATGCCTCAGATGTTTTCAGCACTGTTAGGAACTACAGGAGTGAAGCCAGTGGGGCACATTAGCATGTAGCAGCTGATAGAATCAGAGTGAACGCAGTGAAAAAAAGCAAAAAGCTGCTCTCCGCTTTGAAAATAGAATTACAAGAGAGAAAAGCTCTAGGACATGTATTTGAGTGGACTGCCAGGCATATTTCTGGTTTTGTAATCACTATGTGCTGTGTTTGCCTACTTAAGAAGGCAAAGTTGCTGTTCTGGAGTTGTCTGTGTCTCACCATTTTTCTGTTAATGTCTGCTTAGGGAAGTCTCATTCTTACATAGTTTATGTGCAGAGGTACACGGCTGCTTCAAGGACTGAATATACGAAGTTTTGCTGGATTTTCAGGTTCCTTCGTGTGAGCATGGTTTCTAGACAAGTACGAGAGTTCACTTCAAAATACCAGCTCTTCATGCATACCTGCACTTCTCTGGGGGCAATAGATTCTCTTAGATGCCATCCAAGTTCTGCTGAAGAATCCCTGCCAAATGTCTAGCTTTGCTCCCAGTTTATTGTTACTTCTCCCTTGGCAACAGAAGAAAAAACCAGACACATTTCAGATTTGGAGTTTTGAGTTACTACATTTTAACTAAAAATTGTTGGTTAAAATATCTTAAAAAGTAGATTTGAAATGGTTCTTTTTGGGATCCTTTTCTAACAGATTGTAAAAATTGCCGTAGTTAATGAGGAAAAATCTATTTTAGCTTTAGAACGTAAGAAAAAATAGAAAAACTTGTGTAGGAACTGTAGGTATTTATAAATTTTATGATCAGAAGGAATAGTTATCTTTACATGTTCCCAAATCCTTAATGCTTGATAGTTTCACAAAATAATTTTCATACAGAAGTTAACATAGGTGAAACCCAAAACTTGGGGTTGTAATATTCTGCAGAGTTCTTGTCTTCAATCTTTCATGGGGTCTTTTTGTGCTTTTTGTGAAAATGAAGCTCAACTTTGTGATGATTACATAACTTAGGAGGTTTTTTTCCATGTTTTTCTTTTTTTCCTTTCTCTTTTTTCCTTTTTTCCTCATTTCAGGGCAAGAGCCACTGCTAGGAAATGTGTGTACATTTTAGTTGTCTATTTGTGTGCAAATACATACAGAAAATGAACATGGCACCTTTGAACCTTCTGTTTGGTTATCTGTTGTATTAAATCCAAGTTTTGAGACCTGGTATTTGTCTGGTTCTTTGCTTCCTGCACCCTCTCCACTTCTAGAATTCCTTTGAAATACAGAAGTGGGGTTGCTTTTCAATTGCAAACTTGTTGATTTGAGCTGTGGTGTGATTTAAAGTGTAGCTCTCTTTTGCATGAAGACCACCAGTACTGGTGGTGTTTGACCTGTCAGGGTGCCTTGTATTGCACCTTATTCCTTGGCCTCTTCTACCTGTTTGCTTGTTTCTACTGGTGCTTAGATTGGAAGGGAGAGAGGAGCCATCACTCACTCAGAATTTGTTCTGTGTTCAGCTGTTAATTCTGTGGGAGTTGATTAAAACTCCCACAGCATTGCAAACGTCATCATGATCAAATAAGATGGTCAAATGAGGTTTCCTGTTTCCACAACAAACATTATGTAACTGCTTGTTGGCATAATATTAGCTTTGAAGTTCTATTAGGATGTCCCATCTCCTTTCTTGCAGTATTTTTTTCTCATTCTTCACCTAAGTATATTTGCTCCACTTTTTGCGAGCCACATGTCCTTACCCTGAATTTCAGTCATCCTTGAAAAGAGCAGTTACCTGTTCCAAAATGTCCTTCTTTTCCAAAATGCATTAAAATCAATGCTGGTCTTGTTTGTGGGAAGCAAATCCTACGCCCCAAATTTTATCATCAGTTCCCTACAGTCCCTTGCAACTCATCTTTGCATTCCTGTGCCACTCCCTCCTTTTGCTCAGTCTTGTCCTTTGACTTTTGTATATGCATTGTTTCTCAGATGCATCAAGCTGGAGAGTTTGAGTTTCACCATGAGGGAATAGTTTGTGATCCAAGAATTTGTAAGGGGCATCTTGCAGCTACAGCTCTCTTTTGCCTCAGTCCTTCCCTGGAGAAGAATCCCTTTAAATCATAAATACTATTAATAAAAATCTGTCACCAACCAACTGTATAGTTATCAAGTGCAAAAATAGGATTCCAGTGTATGTGGTAGCCTCAAAACAGCTGACTTCTTCCTTTAAAGAAACAAATCATACCAAACCTTAGAACTTGCACTGAAAGCACCATGTCATGAGAACTGGCCAACAGCAAGTTTCTGCAGCTTCTCCAAACAGATATTTTGATATCTGCTATGAACAGAAGAGTTTTGTTTAAAATGTTTATGGCTACACATTTTGTATGAATCACAGGCAAGAATACATCACAGCTCTGTACTCGACTTTGAGCCTTGTGGTCTTATGCCTCAAAGTTTGGATACCTCAGTGCAGAACACAGAGGTGGAGGCAAGTTCCTAGTGGGAATGGAGTCAGACTGCCAGTGCAATCCATGTGTTAATATAAAAGCATCCTTTGTGAGTGTCAGTCCACTAAATTAATTTGTAATTAAAACTCAATTTTTTCCTTTCATCAGGTCCTTAAATTACAAAAGGCAGCAAGGCAGAAATGCTTTAAATATAATATACTATGAAGTTTAAGATGCAGCAAGGTAAATTAATTGCTAGTGCATCCCAGTTTCGAGGGAGACTTGAAATGGTGGCTGCTACATGCTGAACGTGGCATTTCTTAGTGAGACAAAGGACTCAATTATCTCAGTATTAACTAAAGTGCTGTGAGGAGAAACTGTAGGAGGGAATTCATACCTGGTAATCACTTTCCAAAATGCAAAGGAGATTGCATTGTGGTACATGGCGTAGACTGTGCTGTGACGGCAATAAATAGCCCTTTGGTATGAAGTGCAGCAGCTGATGGGCAGGGTGCAGTGTGTATTTTGTTCCACTGATATTATAACCCACATTTCTGCAGCTCTGGCATGTTCCTGTTCTTCCTCTTTCTCTTTCCTTAACGCTGTTTTTCCTCAAAATGGGGACAAAGTGTCAGAGCTTGTTTCAAAAAGATATCATGACTCTTCTTATTTTGTGACATTTTTAGCTGATAAAACCAAAGTACATTATAATGTCATAGTATTTCATGAGAAGGAGATTTTTGTAGGGAGAAGTAATATCTTTCATTAGATCAGCTGAAACAGCTGGAAAAAAGCAGGTTGTCTTCCAGGGATGCAGTGCCTTCCGCAGGTTTGACAAATATGCAGCAAAGTCAAAGCATAGAGAAGGGAATGAAAGAATATTCCTGGCTACTTTGTAAAGCAAGTTTTTCCTTGAGAAATATGAGCAATAAAACTGCCTAGTAAATGAATAAAATATAAAATATAACACCTCTTTTTTAAAAAAAAAAAAGAGTTCATTTAACTTTTTAATATAAAAATACTTATTGTTTCTCAAAAAAATTCATATGGTCAAAAATACTGTCTGAAAGCCAAAAATATCACTTGTAAGTGCTTTCCCCCACCGCCTCTTAGGATTTGTATGTCTCCAGCTTTCTTTATCTTCTCTTGGCTGGGTTCCCAGCTTAGGGTATATTTGCTGTAATATGCCATGGTCTCACTCTCTCCTGGAGAGAGATACACTCGCATCTTGGCAGACAGTGCAGTTTCTGGCAGGGAAACTGGGAAAAGAGATGGGCATGTGAGAAAACTTAACTATGACTTGCATGAAGTACTGCATTTTATTTATATATACGTGTCCACACATATCCCCAGACTTTCAGCATTTGGGGGTGGTTTTTAAATTTTAATACTTTTTTTCTTTTATTATTTCAATATCCTTGATAAACACCAGTTTGATTGGAAATGTTTGACCATCTACAGAGAGTAAAATTTGAACAATGGTTTACAGAAAGCATCACTGTGTTTTTAGTAATTTGAAGGGACCCTGTTCTGTATATAGAAGCTGATAACCAGTGGATGACTGCTTAACTTTGTAACTTACCTGGAATGAGAAAATTTTTAAGATAAAATGTTAGTAAAACTCTGTAGTGAACACCATGATCATGAATAAGAGAGAGTGCTTCTCTGCTGGGGAGAGAGCCTGGAAAGTCTGTGGATCCAAATAAACACATTAGTGTTTTTATATGTATTGGAGAAAGAGGCACTCAGTGAAAGTTACAGCTACTTCTTTCAATGTTGAAGGGCGATTTTTGGAAGAGGAGTAGTTTCAGAGCTTATTGGCTATTTTGGGTATTGCTCAAGTGTCTGCTGGGAAGATTTTACTGTACTGTCAATGATAACAAGTACACCTACCGCCTCCAAAAAGCCTCCTCATGTTATGTGAAATTAAAATAAATCAGTGGGCAGTTTGTGCTCTTCACTGCAACAAGCAGCTTTAAGGACTATCTCTTGTCATAAATTTAACATGTTCCCTTATTTATTAAACACACTGTAAGTGCCATTTCCTCAAGGAAAATGCCACAGACACCCACGCACATTTCAAAGTCAAAGCTGTGGTGCTTTGCTGTGCTTTGCCAAGTGACTGGTGCCAGCCTGACTGCACAGGGCTTTCCCTCAAGGATTTCACTTACACTGTGTCAGCTGAGTGTCTCTTGGGCTTAGCTGTGACTGGTTTGAAAAAAGCAAAATTTGTAATTAAAGGCATTTTTATATTTCTGTTATTTGATGTTTTCATTTATAATGAGTTGAGGGGATTATGCTAATTGTGCCCTGTTATTAACAAGCATGGCAAATAAAATTTGCACAGTGCCATTTCCAAAAAAAACCCCAGCAGTTCCTTAATCCAAAACTTTGTTAAGAAAGAATATTTCTTTAAAAGTGCCCCATGCTTCCCAGCACATGTGCACCAGAATATGCCATGTCTGCATGAAGAGGAGTTTATCATTTCTGTGCCATTACGTATGGCTGAATTTGTGTTGGTGCATTGATGTGTTGTTATATGCCAGGTCATGACTGGTAACTGATATCTAGTGATAGTTTATACTTACAGGAGTTGGCAAAATCACTTTTTCAGAATAAGGTGTGCCAAGCCATTTCCTTACAGTGATGTGAGGAACTGTTTGATCCAAATCATGTTAAACCACTTGTTCTTTGTTCTAGAGAGTAGTTATCAGTGTAGTATTGCATAGTAAAATTTTTCAGCTTTCCTCTCCTGTTCAAGGCTGGGAATACTTCTTCTGTTGATTTGAGTGATAACAGACTTTCTGTCACGTAAAAACCTGTCTATTTAATATTTCATTATGTTCATAACATTATACTTGAAAGATGGAGATGACAATCCTCTAGAAAATCCCACAGCATATTTTAACTAAAGTCTACACAAGAGCTAGTGCTAAGTCAACAAATATAGGTATTTGCAAGAAATTATGAATTAAGAATAAATGAAAACTACCCAGACTAGGTTGTATGTAGTAGTTTATATTCAGACAGTTGTCTGTCTTGAGTTCTCAAGAATGACTTGTCTAATTCAAATGTAAGAAGAAATAACAGAATTGCTCGCATCAGGGTGAAATTAAACCGTGCTTTGGATACATTTTCTGATACACTTGTGTGCATTACATTTTATCACCTGTCCAAAAAAAAAAAGTAGGAAAACAGTATCTAATGGCTCATTTAATTTGTCAGTCATTCAAATTATTTCCTGCTAAGGTTTTGATATTTCCTTTTGAGAGATGTTATAAGAAATGGAGCCTCAGATGTGATTAGATCTTTGGAAAAAAATGTACATTTCTTCCTGGTGGACCATCCCCAGCTGACTAGCAAAATTTATATAGAAAATAGGATCCAGCTGAGCTCTGATCACATTATCCTGTGTTATGCTTCAGTGTAACTAGTGCTTTTAGAGAAGAATTTGCGTGTCTTCTCTGAAAGAGACAGGCAGCTGAAAACACAGGGGAAATGGTTTTTAGATATCAGTGGAGTCCCTCAGTACACTGTTTCTTCCTTTGTTTCTTATTTGGAGCCCCACTGTTATTTCTAGCAGCTCAGTTCAGCTAAGTGTTTGGCTGGACAGGTATTTCCCGCACAGGGTGTCTGTCAGTGCTGTTCGCTCCGAGTGCAGTACCCAGCACATTGCAGCTTCCCCTCTGGCCCTCTGGGAACAACTTAGCACCTTCCGTGCAGGTATTCTCACAGCTTGGCTGTGAGCAAGGCCAGGTTATGCCTGATGATCCCTCTAAGGTCAGCTAAGCCTTGGTGATTAGCGGGATGGCTCAAGGTTGCTGTTGGAGGGATGAGGGTTGGGCAATCTCTACTTTATATTCTAGGACTGTGGAAGTGAGGGTGAATTAACAAGGAAACTCCCATTCTCTTTTGCAAGCTCCTTTTCTCTTTGGCATTTCCCTTTCTCCTCCCATCCCTGCCTGAGCTAAGAGAAGCCAGTATTTAATCTGGCCAGCCTGTCTGACGCTTATTGCAGGGCAGTGTCTTGCCTGCATGTCTATCAGCTGTGGGGGAGAGTTGTCTCCTCACCAGCTGTGTCCCTCTCATCAAACAGACATGGGTTTGCAGTTTTATCCAGAGGTGGCAATCAATGGGAACAGCACAAAATACTGCTATTCAATTCTTTTCACAAGCAGACCTGCTGATTATATCCTAGAATCATGGAATGGTTTGGCCTGGAAGGGACCTTATAGAACATCTAGTTCCAGCCTTGGAGATACATAAAACCCAAGTGAACATGGCCATGAGCAACCTGCTCTTTCTAACCATGCTTAGCGTAGGACTAGATAATCTCCTAAGATTTTTTCTGCCCTCAGTTATTCTGTGATTCTGTGTAGTTATTATACAGTAATTTATTTGCATATTTGAGAGTAATGATGAATCTGTGTCTGTATTAGTAAGAGGGTGAAATGATCCTGTGCTTACAGTTTAAATTGATGCCAAATATGAATAGGCAAAAGCCCAAGAATGAGTTCACAGTGACTGGTGATGGTTTTGTTATGGTACAAAATTTCAGTCTTGGATAGGATTAATTCCATTATTTTGTGACTGCCATATAAATCTGTTTAATGAAAAGTTCTTGTAGCTTGTTCAAATGTATAAAATATATGACACGTGCAAACCTATTTTTAGACCTGGCTAAAAATACCAGTGGATATATGCATGTGGGTATGTGCTGGTGTTTAATGTATTTGGTGACATGCTAATACACATGGCTGGCACGGATGAGACCATGGCAGCCCAAGAATAACACTTCGTAGTCATGATAACTATTTCCATGAAGACATCAGCTTAGTGCTCAGCAGCAATAAAGAGAAAAATTATTAGGAGTGGAGTGGAGAATAAAGCCAAGGAGATGGCTGTGCAGCTGGTGGGTGTTTCTGTGGTGCTACCAGGACTTCAGTCCTGCGTGCAGGTCTGGTGTTCATCACTCAGACATGACACTGGCCAGGGTTCAGGAAGGAACGGCAAAGATGATCAAAAGCATGGAGAGGCTTCCAAACATGGGATAACTGAATATGCAGGGGCTTTTTAGCCTGAAAAAGATAATAATTCAGGGGAATATAGCCACAGTCTGCAAAATCATGCATAACGCCGGAAGAGTGGGTGGGTAGGGCCTGACTGTTCACAGTTTCTGCCAGTATCAGAGGTTTTGGCCATCAAATACAGTCAGTGAGATTTCAGAGCAAACATAAGGTGATGAATCTTCATGTCGTAGGTGAGAAACAAATGGAACTCCTTGTCAGAGTGTGGAATTGTTTAAGTTTACATGGGGACTGGGCAAGTACTTTTAAGAGAAGTCAAGGAATTTCTTAATAGAAAAAGCACCTTAGACTCAGGAGATGCACTGACATAGAAAAGGTTGAAAGCAGAAGGGTCTTACCCTGTGATCATTTTTCTATAGATGTGTCTGCAAATGAAGCCAGATATTAGAGTAGGGGGGCCTTGGTGTGAATCAGTACAGCTTGATGAATTGTGCCTTTGCTCAGACTTTTAGAGCAAACTCTCTGGAGATGTGCAGAGCTGGATAGTATTGCAGTAATTGCACAGCTGAATAGTAGCTCCATTTCAGTGTTAAAAAATTCCATGCAGCTTTTGAAAGGCTGGGCTTTCTCCAGTTTCTGTATCAGAATACAAGTTACAAAGAGAGAATCAGTTGAATCTCCCCTGCTTTGTATAGTTTGAGTATTTTTTTTTCTTTTTCTATGAATATAAGGACTTTTTAGATCAAGTGTCACAACATTATCTTAAAACCCAAAAGGATATACTGATGCCTAATCATTTCTTCTGGCATGTTGTGAAAGAGAAAAGTATAGCATTACTGAAGGAAATGGTAGCTGAGCCTCCCTGCATTTGCTCGTGGGGAATTCAAAAAGCAAAGTACAGCCCTTCATGGCCAAAGGCAGCAACTGTAGAATGCAGTGCTATAAAAAATCTCCATAAATAACATTTCCTTCAGAGCATGTGTGTTAAAAGGTGTTTTTTAAAGTTGAAGTTTCATGTTGTTTAGAAACCGTGTTTTGCTGTTGCACTTTGTAAGCGCCGAGTTGTGGAATGAGCTCTACTGTCGTGACAGAAATAGTCTTCAAGTATAGTGAGTATCTGTAAGGCAAAAAGTGTTCCTTGACTAAGACATTGGTTTGGAGCTCCAGCAGTCAGCTAATTCCCAGCTCTGCTCAGGATTTGCTGTGTACCCTTCAGAAGGATTACTAACTCAGTATTGAGCATCAAGGCTGCTTGACATTGGTGTTGTGTCCATTTCTCTTCCCTGGCTGTCTGGGGAGCCCAGGTTTGGCAGTGCAGCTAAAAGGCTGTCTGGGTCGCTCAGTTATGTCTTGTCAGGTCAGTCGTACAAAATGCAGTCTAAATGTGGTCCTCAGAATCTCTCCTCCCAGTTCTGAAACAAAACAAGTGATGCCTTTTCCTTCCCATCATTCATCCTCCAACCTTTTAAGGTTCCTGGAACAAGAACTGCCTTTTACTCTGTTTCTTCATTGGCTGATATATGGGTATACATACCTAAATCATGCAAGATATGTGATTGTAGTGTAAAAAAGGGAGATCTAGTTAGAAATAAATCCTTCCAAGTTAATTTTGATGCAGTAGTTGGGACAATTTAAAGACACAAGAAAGCAGCTAGAATTCCAGCAGGAAAAGGATTTGCTGATGCTGGAATCAGGGAGGGAGAATGATTTTGAACTGGTAAGCACACAGCTAGAGAAAAGAGAAGGAGCTTTTTAGGATGCAAAGGCAGGTTAGGAGGGAAATCAGGGCATACCCAGGCTTTCTTCAGAGAAAGGAGGACTATTCTGCAGGTCCAGAGTGACTGGAGGTTCACTGCAGACCTATGTAATGATTTGTTGAATTCCTTATTTTTCCCCCTCTGCTTAAATAAGCTAAAGTCCTGCAAAAGAAAATGTTGAAAGGGAGGATGATCACTGTTTATTCACCTACCTTAGAAAATGAAGAGTCCACTTGCCTTTTTGTAATGGCCTCTCTATTTCCCTTAAATAAATATAAACAGTAAAGGGTTTATATATAGTTTTCAACTTTCTGGGTTTTCACTGGTTTTCAGAGTTTTTCAGTAGCTCTGTAAATAATGGCTCCAATTAGTCTTTCAGATGGCTGATCAGGAGGGAAGGAAATGATGGTGAAAAAACAGGAGAATTAAACTCTGTGAGGCTTAATGGACTGAGAATCACGGAAGTTCAATGTGGTCAAAAAGCCTGTCTCTTAAATCAAAATATGTATGTTTCAGGGGAATTCCAAGGGTGATGATGTAATCATTTTGCAACCTTTTGATCATCAGCATTAACTCATAATTTTTTTTTTCCTCCCCTTTTAATCTGATGGAGGATATTTGTAGCACTGACTCTTCAAGAGGAGAGAAGTGATAGCTCTTTAACTTCAGGAACTTTGGCCATTAATAAGCCACAGGTCAAACTAAAATATCAGACATTTCATTTTTATGCCATCTTGTTGCTCATCATAGTTTTATAGCGCTTAACTGGCAAAGACTTCTTCCTAAATGCATTTTATTTTTACAAGGCACTGCGGAACTACTTATGACAGCATTTCCAAGCTTACAGAGCTGGAAAACAAGTCAGATTAGTGGATCTCAAATCCTATTAAATATCATCACCAGTGTTAAGAAAGCTAACTTCTTTTTAAATTTATTTTGTTTTAATTATTGCAAGTTTTTATTCATGACATGAAAGGTGTTAAGACCACTCTGCATTTTGCATAAAACTAGGCAGATTTTTTAGTTTGAAATTGCAGGACTTACAAGTGTCCTTGTAGTGACAGGTGGAACTGATATTTTTCCCTCAGTGAATGCAGAAGAGGTAATTACAGAAACATGACTACAAAATATCCAAATGTAGAAGTGTGTCACTATGGATAGACCATTTGGTAGGCAGCTTAGCTGGTTGCTGACCTGCAATTTCTATACTTTATAACGGATGAAGCTATTCTGTTCTCCCACTCTCTGGTTGCTTTCTCATCACGTTTCTATTTATTCCTATTAACTTCATTTTTAAAAAAATCTATAAAACTGGTATTAAAAAAATCCTTATCCTGTAAAAGCCAATTGCCATCAGTTTTACAGTGTTCTTAATTGAGCTGATTGCATGCAATTCAACCTTTTTTTATTAGAGGTTCAGAAAATGGTCAGAAGGTGCTGGGTAGAAGGTGGTTTGGATAAACAAACCAGTAGTGTCTCAGAATTCAGTTATATACTGTAGTGACCTCATAGGTTCTTACCCATCAAACTCTGAAGGAGCAGGGATTTGATTTTTCAAGACCCTTGGAATTCATCAGAGTGAAATCACAGTGAAAGTGGAGTGACTTTGCTGTTATTTTCTGTAAGGTGTTTTGTAACAAGAAGGAGCAAGAAAAGACAACCACAAGACCTGACTTTTAAAGTCAAACCTTACACAACTGCAGTGTGTGACTTCTGGCATAATTTTTGAAGTGCTAAAGCAATAAGAGCTTCAGGGACGTGAGAGCTTTGAAAAACAAGGCCAGTGCTCTTTGTGCCACAGTGTGTTTCTGTCTGCAGAATGTGAATAATAATGTGTTTGAACTCATGGGGACCTTCTATACAAATTATTTTTCTTTGCTTTGAGAAGCCCCAGATATTAAAATATTGCAAAAGTTTCCTTTGTCTCTCTTTCCCCTTCTGTAATAGTGTATCGTGGAAGAAGGAAACTTGACTGTGTAATCAGTTTGAGTGACCTTCAGACTGTATGCCCATTCTTGCTCTCGTTTTTCTGACATTACTGTCAACTCACCATACTGAGCACAACCCCATTCTGTTTGAGAACAAATGTGGCATTAATCTAAATATTTTAAAGGGAAAATTTCTCTTGAAATGCAACCTTCTGTCCTTGTAGATTAACTGGCTTGGCGTAACAGGTATTACCATAAAGATGGTAAGGGCGTTTATAACTGAGATTCCAGTAGCTGACTTGTGAATATGTTATGCTGGGAGGAGGAGGAGGAGCAAAAGGTAGAATAGAGAGAAGAAAAATTAGATAAAAGACAGGGAAGAAAGGTGTATATATATAGGATTTCAATGGCAAACTTTCTCTTCTTTATAGTCTGCAACCTTCCTGATTTAGGAGGACAGGGCATAAGATTGTGTTATTACAAACAGTCTCCAGACATCACAGGTAACTATGTTACATGTTTAGCTAGACATGTATGGTCTCAATGAGACTGCCTAAATTTAACTGAGGACTTCTCACTGATAAAGGACTTGGAAGGAACTGTACATTCAAAATGAAAGCCAGGAGGAAGTTGAGGCACTCATAGTATTGAAAACATAAGGTTGAACATAAGATGTGTCTGTGCAACCCTTCTTGATGTCTCTGAGAACTTTGTCCTGCGGGCAGACTTACGGGAGCATCAGTGAGACAGGCTGCAGTGTCCCACTCGGTGGAGCGGCAGAACAATCAGTGGTATAGCTGATCTCAGAACAATGTGAACAATCCTTTAGCTAGTACGACTTAAACTCATGCAAATTGCATGAATAGAGTGAGGAACAGAGAAGATAATTGCCAGTTTTCAGAAGTAAGCAACCTTGGCTAAGTAAATGTTATTCTTTTTTTATTTTAATGAATCAGACCAACACCTAGACAAAAGCATCACAGGAAAAAGGACTCAATTTTGGAAGACACCTCTCTAAAATTATCCAAGTAATGAAAAGATTGTGATTTGTTTTAGTTCTATTGATCAACTACTGATTGCAAATCAAAATAATGTAAAAATGCTCTAATTACTGGTTTCATTAGTTGTTGTAGCATGAATTAGAACAAGGTCTTAGGTTTCTGAAAAAATTCTCCCCCCTTTGGGAAGCTATCATTGTGACTTTTTTCTTGCGAATTGAAAAGCCTTCTCTTGTAAAGCATTAATCTTCTCATATTTACTTTTGTAAGAGCCCCAAAAGTACCTGTGGTGTCAGTAGCTACCAAGGCTCTCGTCACCTCCCTCATCACCGTGATGGACAGTCCTTAAAGGCAACAGTGTCATTGGTACTGGAGTGACTTTGGTACTATGCACACGTATGTGTAACAGGAGAATGTCACAGAGCTGAAAAGTGACGTGTACACAATGGTCCCATGGGACAAATTAATCCTAAAGGTTTCTGCATGCCATTGCTCTTAAGAGGATTTACAGGACATGGAGGTTAAATGTGCTGGGAGAAATTGTAGGATAGATTTGAGAGGAGATGCAACACTACCATATAGTGTTTTTCTGTGGTGTCCTGGTTTCAGCTGGAATAAAGTCAATTTTCTTACTGATAGCTGGTACAGTGCTGTGTTTTGGATTTAGGATGAGTATAATGTTGATAACACACTGATGTTTTAGTTGTTGCCAAGTAGTCTTTATGCTAAGACAAGGACTTTTCATCTTCACATGCCCTGCCAGCAGGAAGGCTGGAAGGCATAAGGCGTTGGGAGGGGACATGGCCAGGACAGCTGACCCCAGCTGGTCATAGGGGTAATCTATACCATATGGCATCATGTCCAGTACATAAACCGTGAGGAAAGCTGGCCGGGAGCCACTGCTCAGGAACTGGCTGGGCATTGGTTGGCAAGTGTGAGCTGGTAGCATTGTGCATCACTTGTTTTGTATATTCTAATTATTTTTATTATTACCGCCATGATTATCATTTCTTCCCTTGTCTGTCCTAATAAACTGTCTTTGTCTCAACCCATGAGTTTTCTTGCTTTTACTCCTCTGATTCTTTCCCCCATCTCGCTGTTGGTGGAGTGAGCAAGCAGCTGTGTGGGGCTTCGTTGCTGGCTGAGGTTAAACCACGCCACATGGAAAAATGAGTAAAGTCATATGGTGGAAAGAAAATACATCTGCCTGGGAAATTTGCCATAGCATGGGGGAAAAAAAAAATTACTTTAACTAAAACAAGATCTAGTAGGAAAACTGTTCAGGCCAATTTCAGATGCCATAACTTGGCTCCTTTTCTCCAGTACTGGCCAGCCCTGCCACATTACTATTCAAAATACTTTCAAGATCACTGCTTGCTAAATTGAGTCCTGGAGTGCAGCCAGGTGGCCTTGATCAATGTGAAAGGGCAGCAGCAAAAGAAAAAGTCATGGAGTAGGGGACAGAGATGGAATATGGCTCTCTGCCTAGGTGATATCCATCTCAGACAGAACAATGGGGTGGGACATATCTGCACACTCACTGAGACGTGTTTTGTCTCTCACGGAGAGTCACAGACCCTTACCAAGGTCTGAGAAACCAGCTTCAATCATCTACCTGTAATGTGGTGCTGTGCAGCAGTGAACTGAGAAGAGCACGTCTCTCCATGTTTTATATCACTGTCACACCTGGTTACAGGCCCTCAAAAGTAAATCAGCCATGCCACTGCAAAGACAGATCCTTAGTCACGGTGTCTCGCACCGTGTTCTAGACATCAAAATCCTCAAGTCATGGAAAGAAGGGCTGCCACTCAGTGTTTGCCATTGTAAACTTCCTCTCATTCCTCCACCAGGCACACACAAAGGCTGTTGTTTCAATGAAGGCTTTTGTAAAGGATGCCTGGAAATGCAACAGTAGCTTGGGTTGTGTGGGGAGATTACTGAGACAGAGGTGGAAGTTAATGTGATAGCTCTGAAACATAAGGGGATATTTTGCATCCCTGAAAGCTTTCTGAAGCCTTTCAGTTCTTGGCCATTGGCTTTTGAAGATGGTAATGTATCATCTTTAAGGATGATAGGGCATGTGTGTGTACAGCCTACTGTCTTTCAGAAGGCTGAAAGAAAAGCAAATTTCTTAATCTTTCTAAAAATTCAAGAAGAGGTCAAGAAGTAGCTGTAATAGCTAGTTTTTCCTCAAGACAGTGGGCAGGCTGTTTGCTGAAAGGTGCTCATTGGATTAACTTTCATCTTTACAGCACTGAATTTATTGCATTTATTTTTGTTGGCCACATCTGGTCTTTGTTCTAGTTAGGTACAGGAAGCCTAAGTTACATTTTGAAGATGTGGTAAGAATTTTGGAGGTAGGAGTGCTTATTTCTTTACGAATTGAATCTGAAGAGGTGTAGAAAAAAAGGAACAAAGATAAGCCCTTCTTTCTTCCCTGGCAGATCCTAGTATCTTATCCAAGATGTTTGCAATACATCTTAGCCAGCTGAGGAAAGACTAGAGGTGTGAGACAGCTGACCTTCAAAACTGAGCCCTTAACAAGAGATCTTGCTTTCTGAATTTACTGTGCTTTCTTCAAGATATTACAACTTTATGAAGTATGGGTTTGGGTGGGTTTCTTTCCACTTTAGAGGCTACATAGCAGAATTGTATCCAAATTAATGGAGTTTAGTTACAATGACATAATATTACATAAAACTGAATGTTTTTCTGTCCTGTAATTTCCTTATCCATAAACTTGTTGTTAGAGGATATTTTAAGATTCATAGGAATCTAAGAGGAGGAGGACTACACTTACCCTCAGGTTCAGTTCCCAGAATGAAAAACTTGCATGGAAGAGAGTTAGTTTAGAGAAATCCATGGTACAGCTGCCACACACAACACAGGCTACAAACTGTGGTTTAGCAAAACAAGGATAATACCTGTAGCTGAAGACTTTCAGCCATGGTTTTAAGGTATTGAAGGAAGTGTAGGAGGCGTGAAGGGCATTGGTTCTGTTCCACTGTAGGACAGATTAAAGTTGCAGATGATGGAAGGAAAGAAGGAAACAGAGCATGTCCCATGCTATGAAGAGCTATGAGATGTACTAAAGGAAATTGATCTGGGTTGGAAATCCTATTCTATACCTGAATCTGGGTATCAAGTGAATTTTGAGGAGGTTTCCATCTTTCGTGACTGATTTCCTGAGAAATCAGGACTGATAGAAGCTCCTACAGATCCCGCTTGACTTACTGTGTCTAACCACCTCTAGAGAAAGGCGTAAGAGAAAGGCAGCTATGCAAACCACAGCCACCCTTTTATTTGGTGGTCAGTGAAATTAAGTTACAAAAGTTTTACCTCCTGTAGATAATCCCATCATTCAATTTTTAAAATAGATAACAATGCCAAAAAAGCAATCCAGTCTTCCAACCATCCTTGAAAACATCGAGTCAGTTACCAAAGGATTTGTACTGCAGTTTAATTTAGATGAATTAATTAATCTATGTTTGTTTAGACTACTGTCATCCTTGAGTGGCTGGTGAATTCTTAAGGGCTCCTCCTTTCTGTTTAGACTAAGCTCTTCAAGGCAGGGACTGTTTATGGCTGTCTGTGTGTGACATCCAGAAGACCTTTGTGAAGACCTCATAAACTTATAGGCACTACTAGAATTCAGTATTGGATGAAAGAAAAAGACATCTTAAAATATTCAAACATTTCACAGGAAACAGTGATTTTTAGTCTCTATACACTTAGTTTTGTCCTCTACTAAATATTGCTGGAGAAGAGAATTCACTGATATTACTGCTTGCTTACTTGTGGCCTGAACTTATAATGCAGAGTCACAGTCTGGGTTTCTTTTTTTCTTTTCTTCTTTTTTTTTTTTCTTTGTCCTGACAGAAAGATTTCGGGATTTACTGCTTCTACATTCAAATCAAGATACAGAGATTCTGCCCATCTTTCAGCAGAGACGCTATCCCAAGTAAGTAAGATTGTCTTCTTGGGAGACATAAAATCTATGTCTACTTACAGCGAGGGAGAGTAAGGCATTTCTAGCACTGTACATGCTTTTGGTGCGAAGTCCTTAGGCAGAGCTGTCAGGGAGCCACACTTGCACTGATCTCTGCAGTCTTCTGAGTGGTGTCGGGGAGAAGCAGATACGATTTTTAAGTACACCCAGCTGTCAGTGGGGGAGGTGGTGGTGGTGAAGCACAGATGTTGAGTTGCCTGGATCAGTGTCTGATGGAGCTTTGTTTCGCTGTTGACATAGGTAGATGTTTTGTCAGGCTAATCCCTACTCTTGTCTTCTGGGATTCCATCATTTATGGTGACAGATTCCCTTGAATTTTAACAGGCTTTCCTCTGAAAGCCTGCAAACACTAGGAAACTTTTTTTCTGTCTTTTTTAGGGGTATACGTTTGCCTATATCGCTAAAGGAATCAAAAGAGTAGTGTTGAGTATTTAGGAGGTCTTGAAGGTATTGTGTATCCTGGACCATACCTCTTCTTTTTCCAAGTGACATACCTCAGTGAAACAATAAAAGCTCTTTGCTATATATTGACTAGAAGAAACAGTAACTTTCAGCTAAGTCTTGAACAGAGGCAGTGAAGTGGAAAGAAGAAATAGTCCTCACATTAACCCTGACCAGAATGAGCAATGAAAAAATGCTAGTGCAAAGTGGACAGAGGAAGAAGAAGGAAGAAAGAATGTATGAAGACAGTCCCCCAGTGATGATGAAAACAAGCAAAGTTATTTATTTTAGTTATTATTGTTAGGAGGTTTCTGAAATAGATAAGAAGCCAGTGGAGCGAGGTGTTAAATCTCTCAAAATCTGATAATACAAACTTTTTTAAGAGCAGACAATTAGAGAGGCTGAGTGCTGAAAGACAGTCACCTCCTCACTGTGAATACTTGAAAATAAAACCACTCAAGGATGAAATCCTGATTCTGAAAATGGTGAAGTTTTGCTTTGACTTCGAGGGAGACACAGTTTTATCGCCCTAAATTTCTTGTTTGCATTGTCCCTTGTCACTCTATTACTGGAACACTGTGGAGGTACAATGTATGAGATAGTGGAAGGCACCTTATTTGGGTGGATTAGTCTGCTTGTTTCAATAGGATTTCCATGAATTATTACTTTTCTCCTCTTCCTTTGGAACCCTGGCAGTACTGTGCTTTGCTTGGCTTAGATTATTTCATTTTTGATATGGACACTGTCAGACTGGTCTGAGAAACCAGTTCATTGTCCTTCCTCAAAGAACAGACTTGTCTCTATATAAATCATTCCTAAGATGTTTGACTTTCCATTTCATTACATTCAATTTATTGCTAGCATTCTTGGCAAAAAGTCTACTAACAATATTACACAATGTCAGATTCACGGGCAAATGAGTTGTCTGCTGTCCGCTGACAGAGAATGCGTTCAGCTCTTCAAAGATCACAGAGCAAATAGCTTGTATGGAGTTCTGCTGCTGTTTGAAGTTATAGCGGCCTTGCATCACAAAAAGGATGCATGTTTTCAGCCACATTACTTGGCAAGATTGACTGATCCCTCTAACATACAAAAGTCAGCCAAATTTGGGCACCTAACCAAATAGAAGTTTTCATATGTTCTTAAAAGCAATAGATTCTTGCTTATAGCATCATTAATTGGTGCAAATTTGCTTGCTTACAGAAATTTATCATATATTACAGCTCATTTAGAAACTGGTTGAACACTATTGACATGTCCAGATTTCCCCAGGGTTTGTCTTTTGAGCAAAGTACTTGTGTTCAGCAAAGCAGAAAACCTTTTCATCTTAATAATATATTTTGTCTTATTCCCATGTCATTTTTTCACCTTTCCTATTCTCATTTTGACTGAAGGGTCAGTTAACAGAAATTAAGGTAATGAAGAGACAGATCTCATAAATCACCGTCCCTTCATTGACTTCAGCTGAGCAGTGGCTGGTTGTGCTACACAAGGATCTGAGCAGGAAGGTCATTTTAATGAGATGTTGTCATAGGACACAAACTGGAGCTTGTGATGATTAAAGAAATCCTAAGAATATTGAAGGTTAAAAATAGTCTTAGCAATGACTTAGCTGAATAGCTTGACTAAGCAGGGCTTAGTAGGTAGAAAGGATAAAAGTTTTCACATATTTAAGAGACATATGTCCGAAGGAAGGAGATTGGATAGGAGGATGTTCTGCACCACTCAGGATATTCAGAATCGTTGCAATAAATACTAAAGGCTAAATGGGCAAACTATAATCCATCAACTTTTGGAAGAAATAGAAACCTTGGTGTTCTTGCCTGAATTATGTTCTTGTACATTTATTACATTAAGACCTGAACTCTTTCCCAGGGAACAGCAGGAAAATTTTGGGTGCATGTTGCTCTCAGAGAAGATGTCTGTGCACTGGAATGGCTGGAAGTTTTCTAGAATATGCATGGACATTTTCCTGGATTTTCTGGGGTAAATGTGTGAAAGAAACATGCTTTGTCCTCCTAGTTGATAGAGAAATGTGGGATCTTTTTATTGTCCTTGTGTTTGTCTGAGTTTATTGTGATGGCCTTGGCTTAGCCAAGGAGCCAACACCTGCTCTGGCAAGCAGAGGAGACTATAGAGAGGCCTGATCTTACAAAGATCAAGCCTTATACAGCCACACAGCACATCACCTTGACTTCTTGATGTGCCACTGCGTGCCCACAAGTCGCATGGCAGCATGAGCACCAGTTCTCAGCGTGGCCTGTGGGCTGGGATGCAGGGCTCTGCCAGCACATGGATACAGCACCCACCCAGTCAGCCCAGCCTGCAGTGTTTGTCCTCTCACTTTTCTTCACGGGGTTGCAGAGCAGAAGGAGCTTGGCTCTATCTTTTGCTTCAGTCCCATGCCTAGAGTGGAGTTTTTGATGAAACACACTGCACTGCGTGTAGTTCAGGTTACAGAGCTAGCGAGAGCAGTCTAATCCAGGCAACCTCAAGCGACTGATGTGGTTCAGAAATCAGATGTTACTAAACCCGCCTCATCCACCTCGTCCGGAAACTGACCCATCCACAGAGAGAAATATTTTGAGGGAAAAACCTGTCTCCTTGCTGACATGAGGCCATTACCATGTCCTCAAGGATTCGCATTCCTGAAACTAAGAATAAACTTGCAGCTGTGGGCAACCAAATGGGTTGTGGTGCATGCCGAGAGTAGCCGCCTGGGAAAACCCTCTGCACGCAAAACACATGACTGACATATCTGCATCTTGTTCCTGCTCTCCCTCACTCCACAAGCGTGCTTAAGTCACTGAGGGGAGCTATGCCAACACAATCAGGTCTGTCAGCAAACCAAACTTTTTGCAACAAATCTTACCCCAACTTCTTACTTTTACAATGGGCATTAAGGCTCCTATATCTCATAAAAAACCTTTTAGGGTTTCACACTTAGCAAATTTCTGCAGAAGCTTTTCTCATGTTGGTATCAAGCTCATGCTTTCCTTGGTTGCCCACTTTGCCGATGACATTCTTACATTTTTTTCACAGTTTCACTTGTAAAATGCAGTAACTGCTAGAGTGCAGCAAAGGCTACACAGGATTGCTCCTGAAGAAGGCACTGTGCTCATTAATTTGGCTGTGGGGTCCAGCACGTGACAGGGTGGTTGGTGGGAGTAGCAGGGGCTTAGGTTTCTCCATCCCCTCGGGGTCTATGGTCTTTCCCTGCTGACTCCACTCTACTCCTGACTGCCCATGCTGGGTGCACAAGGGAAGGATATGCAATTGCCTTGAAGTGCCAGGGAGAAGTGCCTCTTGTAGCTGGGCCTGATAATGTCAAAAGGATAAAACAAACCCAAAAGAAGAGAATGATAAGGGAAGTGATACAAGAAGTGTGAGAGTGAGAAATTAGGTTGATGGGTGAATAAGGCAGGAGGGAGGCTGACAAGGCACGAAACAGCACTTGAGAGGGATTTGCCAGAAATGCTACTGGCATTACAGGTTTTTAGCAGTTTTTTTCTGTCTGCAAGTGACATGACAGTTCAGCTGTACTTTATATTTTCAAGTTATTCCTGAAATCCTCAGATAAATATGTGGGGCTTTTTAGAGGGATTATTTGCTTCTTTTTTTTCCCCCTTCAGAAATATTTGCAGTCTTCACTCTTATCTTCTGTAGGTTTGCTAGAAAACTTTTTGGATGATTCACAGATTTTAAGAACAGAAGGAGCGGTTGTGTTCCAGCTAATTTGAGTCCTTTTTAACATAAGCCATAGAGCATTACTGATAATCCCTGCAGCAAGTTTCTCATTCAGCCAGAGCAGGAATTTAGAATGAAATTGAGATGTTAAAACCTGGAAAACTCACAAGCCTTATATCAGCTTGTTTCAGTTGTCAATTACTTCACCTGTGATAATTTTTTTAACCTCAGTTTCTGCCATCTCACTGTACCATTTTCTGCTGAACAAGAAAGTCCTGTACCATCTGAAATGACACCTCCAGACAAAAGGTTGGAGGTCAGTTTAAAACTCGCCCTTCTCTTAAACAAAATAAATAATAATTTCTCGCATGGTAAGGCTTGCTAAAAAGGTCTCTCTCTCAAAATTTTAAAACCTTTCCAAAGTTTTTCCATTTATTTTTTAAATAAAACAAGACCAAAAAAAAAAAAAAAAAGGCAAGAATTAAGAAAACAAAGTATTTTGGTAACTGTTTCCATAATGTGCACATAGAGAAATAACAGCACTTCTTTGTAGTCAAACAGGGAGACAATCTAAACTGATAAATTTGACTTTATAAAAATAAATCTTATTATTTAAGTGGAATGACAAAGTCTTGAATTTTGGAGAAAAAAATGAACTTAGAACCCAGCACGTACAATGAAAGAATATTCCAAATACATTTACTTTCCATCAGTCATAAAGTTACAAAGCATTCTTTGGCATATATTAGTAGTAAATTAAGGTAGTCTTCATGTGTATGCACAAAAATGCTGGTAGTTTCCACATCACAAAAAATCCCAGAAAATACAGGATCTTGAGGTATATATATATATGTATCTTCAAATAGATATTTATGAAGGTCATCTTTGAAAAGCTGCTGAAAAGTTTCAGCTCAAAGAAAGCTAAATGGTGTTGTTCAATTCTCATCATGGAGAAGTCTAGACAAATAGGCGTTGGAAAGTTAGTGCCCTCCCTAAACCGTTGTGTCTTCTGGTTCCCAATTGCTATTCATTTTAATGATAATGGATCTGTAATGGATCGGTGGCAATTTCCTACACCTTGAGATCTGAGCCAAGAAACAGATAAAATTTCATAAATAATACCCCAGGAATAAAACTTGTGTCTTATTTGCAGCTGTCTTGAGAACATTTTTCTTTTTAGAGGAAAATAATTTGTGTCTAGCTGGAGAAAGTAGTGAGTTGTGGCTTCTGGAAGTGATGTTGCTCAGTCCGTGCATCCACTGAGATTCCCTTGAATCACAGATTGAAACATGCACAAGAGCAGCTAGCAGGATCCTGGCCTAGAAACCCAATTCAGTTTGCATTAGAAACAAAAGGCAACATCTTCCCTGATGTTCAGCAAGGGGAAAAATCGTGACCTATGTGTTCGTCGCTGAGTCTTCATTGCAAAGGCAAAGAGAGTTTTAATTTTAAAAAGAGGTGGAGAACTTTTAAGGACTGATTTTCTATAAAAGGCTTCCTGTGAAGTGCTTTACAGAAGATGTCACCTTGTTACAGAGGACAAACTGAGGCATGGGACTCTGATGTGAGTTACCAGCATCATCCAGGAACAATTCTCCTTGGGATGAGACCAGAAATAGAAATCAGGTCTTCCACGGTCCTTTCAGTTGTGTGCAGTTGGCTCTCTCATCTGAAATAGCAGCTATCCTGTTTTCCACTGCAAAACCATGTGGCCTGCCCATATTGCTGAAATCAGATGGGAAAGTGCCAAGTGAAGGAGCCTTTCAGAAGTGCCCACACAAGCACTTTAAATGCTTTGTGTAGCATTGTGCATGAAGCATGAAAATTACTGGTTTTGAAATGCTCCAAGATTTATTTCAAAATACAGGCTAGAAGCAGACTATCTCATCATCAGTCTGAGCCCTCGGAAACCTGAGTTTCAGAGAATTTTGATGACTTGATTAAAAAAGAGACCTGCTTAAGGAATCTGCTTAAAATCTTCTTTAAAAGAAATTCAAGCTGTTTATAAAGAAGAATATTTTTAGGGGGTTGGGATTTTGTCTCTTTTTTTTCATTCTTTTTTCTTCTTTTAAATTTTTTTTTAATGTGACTTTTTGCAGTGATAATATGTGACTTATTCTGTAGAGTTTACAAACCAGTGCAAGGCTGAGCTTCATGACAATAAAAACTCCAATTCTAAGTAAAGTGCATTTTCCAGTCATTAAGGGTTTTTACCAAATGGAAA
Source organism: Edolisoma coerulescens (assembly GCA_013397115.1). NCBI lineage: Eukaryota > Metazoa > Chordata > Aves > Passeriformes > Campephagidae > Edolisoma > Edolisoma coerulescens. The sequence continues at coordinate 2,715,995 of VWZW01002090.1, read as the reverse complement.
GAACAACGGTAGCAATGGGGTAGCTGGTAGCTGCTCATTAAAAAGAGCAATCATGTTATAGGAGTAAAAATGCAAAGATTGGATCTAAATTTTGTTGAAACCATAATGAAAACAGGAAGAAAGAGGACAGTAATTCACACTGTGCATTACCTCTTCGAGCTCAGGCTCTACAAAGAACTCATGTGCACACATCCAGGTAATACCAAACAGGACTAAGTCAGTATCTTGAAATATTAGGACTACACATTAAACTAAGATGTGGGTTATAAATTCCTCGAGACATAGGCTATATTTGTTTAGAGTACCAGTGCAGTACTCCAGTAACTTGCAAAATAAAGACACTTTTGTTCTGTTTCCAAAAGCCTCAAGTTCATGTAACAGCAGCAGAGAGTGAACCAGTCCCCTTAAAGTCAAGGGGAATTTTGCTGCTAACTTCAGCAGGCCTCAGACCTGAAATCTGAGGGACAAGTACAAATCTTTCTAGGTAGAAAGATGTGGGGGAAAAAAAAGGTAAGAGATTTGTGCAGCAACATACAGGCAAAATTGAAGCTCCATGTGTATACCTATTCTCTTTTAAGTACCAAGCATTCTAGAATGCTACTTGAATTTATCTGCTTATCATAGCATAGTTGTGGCTTATTAGCAGGCATGAACTGTTTTATGCAAAACATTGTGATAATCCCATTTGAAAATGGGAAATGGCTGTCTGAGAATAAAAGATGAGTAAACCTTTCACAACTTTCGGGAGATGAAATCATTGCTTTGTTCAAAGTGAATGGGGTAAGACATATCATTAGAGCTGGTTTTCATTTGGCTATCTGGGAGTATGAGCATGGTTCTTGATAAAGCCTTCAAATTTAATTGATTCATACCTGTCTACTACTAAGAAGCATCATGAGACTGTGGGGAATTATCTGCCACCAGATGTCTTGAAGGATGTTTCTTTAAAACAACTCAAACAGAAGTTATAGTAGTTTGATGCTGAAATTATTTGTGAGGTTCTTTGATTCGTTATGTAAGAGAATTAAAATGATCCCTTCCGCCCTTATATCCAATTTTATCATAGTTTTAAAAATAATGGCTTATATTAGCTTAAAAAAAGTAGTTCCACAATTACCATAGTTACAGAAATCGAAGCATCAGGCTCTGGAAAAGAAGAGAAAACAGTGCTAAGGAGTTTTGGTTGTTGACAGTAGTCATTTCCTCCTGGATGCAGTCCTATGCAACCTACTCCAGGTGAACCTCCTTGAGCAGGGGGGTTGGACTAGATGACCTCCAGAGGTCCCTTCCAACTCCAACCATTCTATTATTCTGTGGTTCTATGTGACTCTATGGATAAAAGGGGGCAGCATCATTCATTCACTCCTATGTGCCTACCTGCACATTAGCAATTTTATTTTTGGCCCCATTCTTTCAGTGAGGGACCCCAGAGGCTGTTTTCTTTCACAGAAACTGTTAAAGGAGGCAGCATCTTTGATTGGTGTTTTGTTAGTAAGTCGTGGTGAAAAAGTGAAAAAAGACAAGATTCCAGATATAACAAAGGGCAAAATGGACAATGTTATGCCTTTAAACATTTGGAGGACAAAAAAAGCTGCCTGCCTTATCATCCTTTGTGTTTCATGTAAGTCATAAGCCATAGATGTACTTCCTGGTCTTTAACAATGGTGGAAATTTATCAACAATCACTGGAGTTCTGGCCATTTGCCAAACACAAGGTTTGAAGATGCAGATAAAGTGTCGGATAAGCATCTCGTGCACCATAAGTCTCTCTTCATGCTTTAGTACTGCAGAGGAGAGGGAAGCATAAACATTCAAGACAAAGGAGACTGTTACAATGTTCTAGTTTGGATAAAATGGGCAAGGATGGTTTGTTCTTTTCAGGACATGAGCCTGGATTTCAGTTTTAGCAACCTTTTGGTGTGTGGCACTGGTGGAGTGGTTCAATTCGGAGTGCCAGGCTCTTTAATGTATATGTAAGGGAGACACTTCACATTTCTTTTTCATGAAACATGTTGGCCTTTAAACTCTTGGTGATAATCAGGGGCAGCAACACGCCCATGTTGATCTAACAGCCTTTCCCTGTCTCTTCAGAGAAATATATAGGAGACCTGGGCTGTGGGATGCCAAGAGGACCACCCTGAATTGAGCATCCTCCCATTTCATGGAGGAAGCTGTCTGAGCATCTGGGCTAGAGCTTAGCTCAGAGCTATGAAGTCGTAAAAATTGGCAGTGGTGGAAAAGCTGTCTCATCCTATAGTGTGTTATTGTAGATGTTAATTATCCTCAGTCAGGAGAACAGGAGTTGGCTGCTGCTTGATAGTGCCCAGTGGGCCAAGCCTGGCCCCAAGGAAACTTCTTATATGACCTTGTCAAGTGGTTTGCAAGAATCACAAGTGCTTTTGAACAGCCAGACAGCTAGCAGCTGGAAAACATTGTTAGCAGCTGCAGGACTGCAGCAGTCCGTGATATTAGCCGCCAAATCCTTTCTGATTGTTGCCTAATCAGCTGGCTGAGTCTGTTCACAAACAGAACTGGAGACAAAAGTAGATAAGTCCAAACAAAAAAAGCTGTTTGAATAGAAGACATGTACTGATTTGTTGGATGGTGAAGATAAATTTGGTGATATTCAGAGTTCCTGGTTGGTTTTTTTTTTTAATAGAAGAATCTTGTGGGTTACAAGTTTACAGAAAATTATTAGTCTAAGCATGTGCACCTAAAGTGAGGCACCACGTGTGTCAAGTGAGGTGATTAGCGATGAGTTTCTGTTGTATCACGAATGTGGTGACATTTTTTCTTCCCTTAAAGCAATGAGAGAAGGTGTCTTACAGGCAACAACCAGAAAGAAAAGATATGAAAATCATTTGCTTTAGAGCCTAGTAACTTTCATATAACACTTTGCTTTATGACTTAATTATCCATTGCTGTCAAGGTGTCTTTATAAAACAAGGTTTAAATTAAATTTGTGTGGGGTTGAAAGTCATGTAGAATCAAATTCTCATTTAAAACCAAACATTTAAAACTTTCTCATTCCTCTGAGAGCTTGTATAAGGCAAAATTGCTGCCTGCTCCAAAAACCCACACAGCATCAGTGTCAGTCCTCTTGCCCCAAGTCCACTTGACCAGTATGGAAATGATAACCTATTCTACAACCTCCAGAGTTACCAGTGCAAGTGTTCTCTGTATCCTCTCATTTCAAACAATACTCAGAAGTGTCTTATGAAAGTAAAATGCCTGAGAGTTTCCAAGGTCTTGTTTTCTTCTGCATAGTGCATCATGGTATTACCTAAGCATATTATAGCTTTGCATTTCCATTCACTGTATACTATGTCTTCAAGATTAAAATAGGTTTTCTAGGTACATTAGTGTTGGTGATTTCTAATATTCTTAAGGTTTAATTACTTCCTCTTTTACACAAATTACCGTAACAGATTGAATATTTTTATTATATTGAACCAATTCTGAAAGTCTTACAATATATTAAATTATTATTTTATTTGCATGGATAGCTGAAGTTTCCTAAACAATATGTGAAATGCAGGCATGCATTTCCAATGATTTCTCCAAAATAAAGGTATTTGCGTCCCTTCTCAAAAGACTTTTGAAAGCTATTTGTACTTTATTTTTTTGTATCTTACTTCTTATGTTGTTAGGGAAAACACAGCAATGGAAGTGGCTGTTGACAATTTCTCCATCACATGGTGCTCTTTTACCAGAGCAAGCAAAGAAATNTAAAACAAGGTTTAAATTAAATTTGTGTGGGGTTGAAAGTCATGTAGAATCAAATTCTCATTTAAAACCAAACATTTAAAACTTTCTCATTCCTCTGAGAGCTTGTATAAGGCAAAATTGCTGCCTGCTCCAAAAACCCACACAGCATCAGTGTCAGTCCTCTTGCCCCAAGTCCACTTGACCAGTATGGAAATGATAACCTATTCTACAACCTCCAGAGTTACCAGTGCAAGTGTTCTCTGTATCCTCTCATTTCAAACAATACTCAGAAGTGTCTTATGAAAGTAAAATGCCTGAGAGTTTCCAAGGTCTTGTTTTCTTCTGCATAGTGCATCATGGTATTACCTAAGCATATTATAGCTTTGCATTTCCATTCACTGTATACTATGTCTTCAAGATTAAAATAGGTTTTCTAGGTACATTAGTGTTGGTGATTTCTAATATTCTTAAGGTTTAATTACTTCCTCTTTTACACAAATTACCATAACAGATTGAATATTTTTATTATATTGAACCAATTCTGAAAGTCTTACAATATATTAAATTATTATTTTATTTGCATGGATAGCTGAAGTTTCCTAAACAATATGTGAAATGCAGGCATGCATTTCCAATGATTTCTCCAAAATAAAGGTATTTGCGTCCCTTCTCAAAAGACTTTTGAAAGCTATTTGTACTTTATTTTTTTGTATCTTACTTCTTATGTTGTTAGGGAAAACACAGCAATGGAAGTGGCTGTTGACAATTTCTCCATCACATGGTGCTCTTTTACCAGAGCAAGCAAAGAAATGGTGGCAGAACTGAGCCATCCATTTCCTTGTGCTTCAGCTTGGATAAGGTAAATCCTGTAGGTGTAATGTTATCTTGTGAAGGGGTCACAACCTGATGTTCTGGCCATTTTGGCACTGTGAAGATGAAACTCTGTGATCTCAATAATGCACCAAGAGTATCTCCTGCCACTGCAGTTTTCAAGGGAAACATCTCTAGGATTTCAGCTCATCGCTCCATGAGTAAGAGTTTGAAGCGCGTTGGAGAGATCCCACTCACTTAGCTCAAATCTAGGAAACTGGCACTTCATTCAAGCTGGTATAAGGTAAAATCTGGAGTTGTGAACTGAACTCAGGCTTTCCATGATTTTTTAGTATAAGTTGCAAGAAAGACTAGAAAGTACCAAAATCTGTTTATTAGGATGATGCAGTGAGCAATTCAGTGTCTGTGCCAGTGTTTCTGAGCAGGAAGGGCAGGGGCTGGTGTCCTGAAGGATCACAACTGGTCTATAACCAATGTAATAGTCACTGGTTACATATTTCAGTTATGCCAGAGTGAAATGCTGTGCTGCTTTCCATCCAGAGAGAGCAGACTTTCTGTGAAGGGCAGTTGTTACATGCTAGCCTCTCTGTCAGCCCTGTTTTGTTTCAAGGAGACAACATGAAATTCTGCTTCAACTCACATATGTCAGACATGGCTGCTGAACTGAAACAAAAGGAAGAAACTCTAAAATAAGTTTTTTTTTCTGAAAAGGAAGGAAGGAAGGAAGATGTAACTTTCTGTTTTGTGCACAGTCCATACATTACATGGAGAAAGATTCCTTCATTCGAAAGAGCAGGTATACCTTGTGGAGTCAGCACAGCAAAACCTAATGAGCTTGTTCAGTGACACAGGCTGTAATGAAAGCCTCTGGGCACTGCTCTTCTGTGACAGGAAAGTGGTGTTGGTATTGATGGACAACCTGATCTCCTTCTGTTTTGTGCTAGGGAGGAGGGTTGAAGGAATGTCTTGTTAATTTATTTGTGAGTTGCTGTGTCCTGAGGAGAAAACAGGCTGAGTTCAGCATCTCCAAGTCTTCTTTCACACATGGTTCCATTAGCACTTGAACATCTTAATTCCAAGCTCTAAGTGTAGCAGAAGGGTTGTCCCTGGAGCTCAGCGCCTGCTTCCCTCTTTTCAGAGTCAGCACAAGCTGACATGGGGAATGCTCCTAGCTTTCACTGCTCCATCTGTAGCAGTGCTTTGCTGTCTGAGAGCATATTTAGTGTGTATCTGTATACCTTTTGCCTTTATGTTGTTAGATGGCGGTAACTGGCTGTGTAGTTGTTGATGGTTAACTTTTCTTTTTATTGATGCATATTTGCACTACAGTTAAGGAATCCACTGTAAGAAATCTATGCAAACAGGAGCTATCAAAATTTGATCTGTCTCTCTCAAGTAATTTGATAGCAAAATAGAGCGGGTTGGCTGCAAGCAGCTCTTAAGAGCAGCACTGGAACTTAAGAAATCCATTTATCTCTGCTACGCCAGCTGTTTGTGGTCAGAGGCATCCCCTCACTGAATTAACTTTGTTTTTAGTTATTTGACCCTGCACTCAGATTCTGGCACCAGTGAATAGCATCTGCACCATGTAGAAATGTTTTGGCAATTATGAGCCAATTAAATTTAGCTTGTTCCCTTGTTCGATCCGTCTTGTGATGTCCAGCGAGAAGACTCATGGTTGAAATATTTAGCCTCTATTAAAAAAACAAAAGTGTCTCAATTTTGCTGAGTCTGGTGTCTGTTTATCTCTGTACTGAAGGGTCCTTGGAGAATGAAATTTCAAGGGACATAGCACCATTAAAACTTGTTCACAGAAAAATATATATCAAAAGTAATTCTAAATCATGTATGCTTTTATGGTCATTGAGCCACTGGTGTTAAACCCCCCTGTGCACTCAAGTATTTGAACACCGTCATCTAAGGTTAACCAAACTGATGAAATAGGATTAACAAGGAAATAACAAGGATGGTGGCTTTATCCACAGTCATCTTTACCCTTTCTTTAATTTGTTTGTCTTGGCAAGGCTTCTCCAATGAGATGTGAAGCTATTATTTACCCTTTTTTAAACTGTCAGGTCAGATCTGCAGATAAAAGCTATCAGTTGGACAGATGGAAACCATAAAACAACAAATATCTAGAAACACTCTTTTGTATAATGTTGTACTCCTTTCCTTTTACTTTCTCATTAAGGATTGTGATCCATTTATTGATGAGGTTTATGACCACCATTACAGGGTATTTATGGGCCTCACAAACTTTTAATGAAGTCATTTTTGCACCGCTCGTCTCTGTCTGAGAAATACAACTATTTCTAACAGGTAGATACTGTCGCACAGTGTCAAAATGACCTGCCCAGGTTCTCCTAAGAAAGGTATGACACAGACTGGGTTGATCCCAGCACAGCGCCCAAGCTGCTGCATTCCTCCTTTCTCTTTTTGCTCTTTGTAAAGTTCCTACACCAAGGGGGAAGTACCTTTTGATTAGGGATCTTTATGCACTTTCACAGTAGTTGTAGTAGAAATAAGGTTAGAAACGTTCCGTGGTGGTTCAGTGAATGGTTGATGAATGCAGCCATGAGGAAAAACATTAATGCAGTTTTCAGAATCTCAGAGAGGAACAACCAGAAAGAGTTCACCTGTCTGTCCAGTTTTACCTTTACAATTTGTTTGAATTGCAGCTGTTAAGAGAATCTTTAAACAGAGGCAAAGTAAGTGGTATGTGGAACACCTAAATCACTGATCACAGCTGATGGATAAAGAGTAAGGTCTTCAAAAAATGAGGCTTAGTACATACACAGAACCTATGGGGCTGGAATTTAATCCACTGTGTACTGCCCGTGCCCTGGTGTCTTTACTTGCAGACATAGGCACCATAGCAGGATAAATGGCAAAAAAGCTGTTCCTCTAAAGCTAATCTACTTTTATAGTGGATTTCTGCGTGATAATACACCTTCTACTCCTGTAGAACTAAATTCTGATATTGTGTAATTCAGTGACAATTTTGGCATTTGTTTTGTACTGGAATCAGATTTTTTTTCTATAGAGAATTCGGCAAAGTATTATCTAAATAAGAATATAGCACAGTATATTAAATAAAGAAAAAGTCAATGTTGACAGGTGGGAAGCAGCAAATAGTTCTTAAGCAGAGAGTTTTAAAATGAGTGAGGTATAAAATAGGGAGCAATTCATCTTGGGATGTGTTCTTTCAATATATCAAATAATGAATGATAAGGAGGGGGATGTAAACACCAAGTTAATTAAATCCTTGGATGATATTGGAACAGGGAGGATAGTGTATGTCAGAGCAGATGGAATGAAATTTCTGAATCATCTGGCAAATTTTAGGAGATGGATGGAAGAAAAGGAAGATGAGTTGGAATGGGCAGAAATGCCAGACAGTTCATCAAAAGAGATTGTTGAATGAGAAAGACTGACATGGGGTAGGGAAAGTGTTAGGATCATACTTTATAGCAGCCTTTTGTCTATGTATATTAGAGTATGAAACCTGTTAGAATCATAGAATCGTTAGGGTTGGAACAAAACTTCCAAGATCATCGAGTCCAACCTGTGACTGAACATCACTAAGTCAACTAAACCATTGCACTAAGTGCCTTGTACAGTCATTTTTTTAACACTTCCAGGGATGGTGACTCCACCACTTCCCTGGGTAGCCCATTCCAATGCTTAACCAGCCTTTCAGTGAAAAAATTCTTCCTCATGTCCAACCTGAACCTCCCCTGGCACATCTTTTGAGTCTGTCTCCTTTTGTTCTGTCACTGGTTGCCTGGGACAATAGTCTGGCTACACCCTCCTTTCAGGCAGTTGTAGAGAGTGATAAGGTCCCCTCTGAGCCTCCTTTTCTCCAGGATGAACACCCCCAGCTCCCTCAGTCACCCCTCATATGACTTACTCTCCAGACCCTTCATCAGCTTCATTGCCCTTGTCTGTCTGGACTCACTCCAGCAGCTCAATGTCTTTCTTGAAATGAGCGACCCAAAACTGAACACAGGGTTTGAGGTGCAGCCTCAAGTAAACTTAAGCATTAAGCTAATTAAACTTAAACTAAGCATCCTTTATCTCGTGGAGGGGAGTTCTGAGAATGTGTTGTTTCTGACTGCTCAAAACTGTCATTTTAGGTTAGACCTGAGGCATAGTCATGGGATCTGCATTTCACAATGATGATGAACATCAGCTTTACTGGGAGTGGACGTGCAGGACACTGATTTTGTGCAAGAAGTCTCACGTGATTTGTTCTATAGAATGACAACACCAGTCACACACAGTTGTGTTCCTCTGTAGAAACAACGTGATGTAGAGCAACATATATGTAGAGCAACATACATGTAGAGCAACTTCAGGGGTCCTGGTCAATAGGAACTGGTATTGAACCTAAAGGAGAGGCTCCTTTGGCTTAGGCCCTGACTCTGTGCCAGATGTATTCACTCTGCTGTGATGCTCAGCCTCTGTTCTGTTCAGTGCCTTATAGTCACCTTGCCCTGCAGCAGTGTCTCACACCCAGTGGGTTGTAGACCTCAGGATATTTACGAAAAGTGAGGGTGGGAAGGGTTAGGAAAAGAATTATTTATTTGCAGTAATTAAACACTAGTCCCCTATCTTTCTGTCTCTCACCAAGTCACTCATCTGTTTTGTTTGGGATCACCTGTTCTCTGCAAGCTTCTTATATATAACTCATAGAGAAATGCTAAAAAGTAAGGCTCTGTTAATATAAGCACATAGAAAGGTAAGAGCCTGAAGGAATTTAAAAAATTCAAGGGATAAAAATTTCTTTATTTTGAATAACCCAAGGTGGCTGTACAGAGGCATCTTTGTATGACTAGAAAGGTAATAGCAATGACACTGCCACCTATGAATAATAATGTCATTATAAGGGCCTTGGCAGGACTAAAACTGGAACACTGCAGACAATAATAGGCCATTCACTCTGAAAAACAGAACTGGAAGTAAGAAGTTGGAGCATATTCAGAAAAGAACAAAGAAGAGGTCAAGATAGTCAGGACTGCATTGAGCTCATCTATGATGTAATGAAGTATATTTTCTGGTAGATGATAAGCTTCTGCCAGTGAATCTATATGCAGACTCATCTATAGGCTTCTGATGACTTCAGGAATTCCTTCTCCAAGTTGGGTGATCTCATCCTTAATCTGCCATTTTACTCCAACTGTGTATTGTTCACTCTACTGTTGGGCAGGTGTTCTTTTTTTACATTTTGGCCTTGCCGGTTTTCTGTATCCCCTTCCAGATAAGAGATTCTCTGCCTGAGGAAATGAGCTTGTCTGACTATCACTGAACATCTGGAAGCCATCTGAAGTTGCATTATCACTATCTTGCAGACCTCTCTCTTCAACTGTCAGAGGAACATTTAGAGAATTTCTTTCTAGGCTTTCTGGCAGCTAAATTCAAGCAAAGATACTTTGCAGACCCCAAGCCGGTAATTACTTGCTTCATGAAGCAGCCCTGAAGGAAATTTACTCCTATAGGCACAATCACTGGCCTGTATAGGATGTGAAGCTCATGGAGAACATCTTTCCCTAAAGGAAATGTAGCTGAGAGAGACATTTTTTTAAGAAGAGAGTTTTCCAGATAAAAGATGGGCTTGTGACTGTACAAAGTCACTTTGTTTATCCAATGTAAGCCCTGAGACAGAAAAGAGCCAGTGGTGAGACATGGCAAATTTTTCAAGGGGGTTTATTACATTTTAGATAGCATATTTGTGTTTAGGTTTACCAGGTATTGAGGTAAATCTCAGTAAAACTCCCATTTTATTGCAGGAGTAACTACATCATTCCAACTGCAGAATTTGTTGTGAGATTTGTCTTTCTTTTTTCTTCATATTCTCTTAATTTTGAATTCTTCATCTCTGCTTAATCCAGCCTGAGATTTTGGAGACTTTGGAGAGAACTGTGATATGCTTGTCCTTGCCTTCAGATTGATCTGCTGCCAGCTGTATCTGCCAGCACTTCAGTCAGCTGCTTCTCTCATCCCCTTTTGTTTCTGCAGATACCTAGCTAGGATTTTAAATCCTGTACTTTGTCATCTTTGGGATTTGTCAGCAGAAGCCAACCCTTCTTTCCCCAGCTCTAAGATGTACTGGAGCTTGACTGGGAAAGCCTACTGGTAGTGTGGATGTTTAACTAGAGTGGTCTTATTTTTCCCCCAGCCTACTCTACCCAAAGAAGTATTTTGCCCTTTGGTATAATATATCTCCTGAGTATATTTGTAACTGCAAAGGAGCTGCCAGGAGTGGGAAACTCACATGTGTACTGTCAGGCTTTCCTGACTCCTAAACTCTCATGTGGTTCTCCTATTCCAATTAAAAATACCCAAACCCTGGCTGAGGGAACTGCATTAGACTTCCAGTGCTGGTTAATATGTAATAATTAGAGATGTGAAAAACTTGAAACAGCTTTGGAAGTCTGCAATGTGGTTGCATCAGTATGGAAAGGTGGTCTTGATCCCCCCCCTACAGTCCATTCCCGCCTCTAGACCCCACTCCTGGACTTGTGCTGTACTGTGTCGTGCTCTTCTCCAGGAGCCAGAACAAGGATGTTTATCCCAGGAAAGTGCTGCCCTACATCTGTATGGCCCCTTCTCCAGCCACATCCCGTTCTTTCTCACAGTGTCTTACTGCAAACAATGCTTGGCTGTTACTACCAACAGTCCTTGTTTGACTCCACAGCTGTCCATCCAGCTGTTGCTGTTTGAGACATGAACATTAGCCACCTTGCCTTCCAGACTTCTACAGAAACTGATGCTGCAGGTATTTCCACTGGTGTGGAGACAGGGGATATCCTGTCTCAGTATCTTTTACCAAGGGAGGAAGAGGGCTAATATTGGCACTGCTTCTGTGCCATCTGTTAGATGGCATCACCTCTCTGAGATGACCACCAAAGGGAACGGTATAGGCAACAGAAAGCTTCCTGTAAATATTGAAAGAGACCAACGATCAAATATGGAAGTGGATTACTCTAAAGCAGAAATACAGTTTGCAGTGAGATAAGCAGATAACTACTGTGTCAGTGAATGGGTTGTGCAGAAACATGGCCAGCACATTCAACCTCATTGTGGTTGCTGGTCTGCAGCATTTTATCGCTTAATGATGTAACAAAGAAATTTTCTAAGACAAGTTACAATAGGTGATGCAGTCATTGCAAATGCTCTTCTTTTTATTTTTCTTGATTACCTCAGGCAAAATTGGTAGGACACAAGTTTATAGAGAGGCAAGGCACTTCATGAAATAGAAACTGCAGTTGCTAAGGAAAAAGGTGTACAACTGGATTTCTTGTTATAATAAAATGAAATTGTGTGTTCTTTAATCAAAGGAATACATTTTGAGAATATTTTGTAAAAATGACCCTAAAAAGATTGCCATGGAAAAGAATTAATATGACATTAATTAAGAAAATTTGGTACAGAAAGTACATGTACTTTCAGAGAACAAAGTTGCCTCAGTTTATGATTGTATTTGGTTGTAGTTGTCATAGTGGTTTTACAGACCTTTTTAATGGAGTAAGTGAATGGTCTGAACTGTTGCTTCTCTCCTGTAATAGTCAGCAATGAGTAGTCAGAAATATGGATACTCCATAAATACTTCAGGCAATATTTAGATAATTTTATTCAGTTCTGAAGAAAACCAACTTGGCCTGAGAGGTTGCTTTCAGATTGCTGTGAGAGTCATGAACAAGGAAAAGCCGTGTTTACAAGGGTGTCCATCAGAGTTGCAAGTCTTTTCTCTGTTGCCATCTGTGGTAGTTTGATCTCCATGCTTTTTTGAACTTCTCATTCATAGTTAGGAGGTTCTTCCTTTCTCCTCCTGCTCACTCCTCTCTTACAAGTCCAGCTCCCACAAGGTAGTTGTACAACTTCTGCTGCTGTTGTGTTCCAGGCTACTCCAGTGGCGTCTTCTCCAGCCTGCACTGTGTGTCATAGAAAACCTCGTATCTCAGTTTGTAGTTTACAGGAGGAGCATTATCCATCAAAATACAGGTGCCTGCTCAGCTGTTCCACTGTCTTACCCTTACCATCATGCTTTCAACATATTTCCTCTTGCTAAGGATGTTGTAGAGCTGGAAATTCTTCTTTAGTTATCTCTGGGCCCTTGAGAGTATAATAAGCTGAAAAAACTGATTTTGTTTTGTTTTGCCCAGTCAGAGAGAAGTAAATGGAACTGAGATGTACTAAAACCAGCAGTTCTGACAGGATTTTAAAAATAATAATGATTTGGCATGTTTCTATGAGAAGAAAATTTGGTGCTAATTGATTCTATAGTTTTTTGAGCCATCCACGTTGTTATAATCAGGTATTTCGGTGGCTGATCAAGAAATCAACTTCTGTAGAAAAGAGGACACTTCTGAAAGCTCTAGTGTGTACTGTAAGAATATGTTTGAAGTTGAAAGGAAAAAATGTGAATAATCAATCAGAAATTTAACTCAAGCAGTTTAAAAAGATCACGAGAGGATGGCTAATGAAACCTCAATTAGATCATAACCCTTTGCAATCTTGCACAAAACAGTGTATAAATTTAATTGGACCCACCGGGTTTTGCAAGCTTATTTGTCTAAGGGGCTGCTGATTTCTTTAATGGAAACATCATCCTTCACAATGTCAGGAGAACACATGGGAATCTCTGATCACACATGCCAGATGTCACATTTTGTGACACTTTTAAACCTTGAAAAGCTGTTGTAGTTGTGGAAATCCATAAAAACCAAGGATGGCATGCTTTGTTCACTAGTGGTTCTTTTGTAAAAGGCTATTGGTACTGAAATGCTGTCAATAATCACAACCCCTCTGGAAAAATAGGGTCGAAGTGTACACGTATAAATTGAGACTTAAATAATGACATGAAGTATTGTATGCTGACTTCAAAAAAGGAAGTGGCTGTCTTGATTTTTGCTGCAGAAAATATTTTTGAATCTTTGATAGTAGTAAATGCAGCTTCTTTGAAAAATAAAAATCCTGTAATTTGTTGTAGCTAGGCTTTTACTGAAAAATGTGTATTGAGCCTTGGACTCCAAAATGTTCTAGAACAGTGCAGTAGTCAGTTTTGCTTTCTGCAGGCCTACCATATGAAAGATTGTCTCTGATGCAAGTTTCAGATTTGGATGGTTTCCAGCAGTCCTTCTCTGATCTCTGTTATGCTGGTACCCTGAAGAAAGAGTCATGCACCAGGGAGCCATTCTGATAGACAGCGCCACATAGCAGAGAGACAAACCAACTTAAACGGGAGAAACAGCAGACAACAGATGGATACAGTCAGACAGCAACATTCAGGGAAACAGTCCTGATCCAGAACGTGACTGAGCTACAGTGAGCACATCAGGAGCCTGTTTTTTTAGATATTGGAGAAAAGAGGAGTCTTAAGAAGGTATTTGAAGGGAGATAATGAAATAGCTCTGCAGATGTTTACAGAGATTCCCTCCCAGGCATGAAGGGAAATGTGGGAGGAACATGGAGGCACTTGTTTGAATATTTGTCATGTGGAGGTGGAAGCTGATATTGTGCGTTATCAGAGAGAGATGATTGCATCTCTCTGGTGCAGCAGAGTTAGAGTAGCAGAAGAACATAAGGAAGCTGCTTCGGCCATCAGACAGTTGGTTCCTTGGAGTTCTCAGGCTGAATCCATCAGTTCTGAGCTGTGTTTTTGGTAGGACAAGTAAAAGAGAAGAATAAGCATGGGAGGTGGGTTGTTTAGTTGATTTTATTATGATTTTGGAGAATGTCAGTTATATTTTTATAAGGAATCAGGGGAGGGATTCAGCTCCATTAGCTGTATTGATTGTGTGTCATGACTGCATTTAGAACTTCGTGTGCTCACACAAAGATACCTACATGTGGATCTTTGTAAGAACTTAATACCAAGGATATAAAATCTCATGCTGCTGGTTTAAATCCTTTCTCAGTTGACACTGGTTAAGAGCTTTGCCACAAACTTCATTCAGACTAGGATTTCACTTTTTGTGCTCTATGCAATAATTTGTATCCAAGCATTTTGTTCAGCTTGCAGATGATGATACTGCTTTAATTAAAATTTCCTACAAGCTCTTGAATTAACTCCCCTATCCATCTGTTATTCCACTAATATCCCAGATAATGTTTTACAGTAGCTCCCAGAGAGCCTGGGAAAAAAAAATCATCATTTGCTCTCGGGTAGTGAAGTACTATGCAAGCATTAAATTTTTCTAAGGGCTCCTACGCCCTGAAGTAAAGCATGTCACTGAGAGCCAAGTCCAAGAGGTGTGAGCAGGTATCTCCACACATCACTGTGCAGTGCCTTATGGAGGATAATGAAGTGGATCTCAAAAGCCGTGCAGCTGCCTGTGTCCCTGAGACAGTATCCCTTGGTTTAGGGACAGCCCCATGTTAGTGCAGTGGCATTGCCCAGCGCTGGAACAAGCTGGTTTATAGCTTGTTGGGCTATTTTGGTACCACTGCACTGTAAAATGGGAGTGTGCTTTAAATAGAAAATACCTATAAGATGCTTTTTAATAATGTCCTGTGCTATTTTTTGTGATGTATTCTATTTTGAAGAGCTTTTTTTTCTCTTTCTGAGCTAAGAAATTGTGCCAGAATAATAAGCAAGAGCACTCCTTAGACTGGAAGTGAATACAGTGAAAAGAACAACTCGTTATTTGAATAAGTTTGCCTGAAGGGGCAATTTCTAAACTTTTAGTAAAATTCCATTCCCTTCCTTCATGTTAATTAAATGAAAGCTGGGGGGATAGGAGAGCATAGCATGGTAGTGTGATATATCTGGGCCACAGCTCAAGAAACAAAAAAAGTCATTTTACCCCCCTTGGCTTTTTATTGAGTGCTGTGATATTTCATTTTTGATAATGAGCTGCTTTTATGCAAAAGTTTTCAATCCTACCAAGTGAAAGGAGGAACATGTTGACAGGAAACGAAAATTGCATAATCTCTGCAGGAGTCTATGACTGAATCACTGCTCTGTTCAGCCCTATGCCATTTGATATGGCATCAGGAGGTTTCTTGCTTCCACTGACTTGAATAAGAAAAGGATAAATGACCACTGCCTAATGCATCAGGGCCACATTTGTCTCAGTTATAAATTATCCCCATAGTAAAAGGGGATTAAATAGTGCGTGTTTATGACCTCCAACAAAATCTTCTAGGGAGATCATGTTATCCTTGGAATCAGTCTTTTCAGGCAGTCTGGTGGAGTGGGTTAACTCAATAGCAATATTTCTCCAGGTTTTCCCCCATTTCTCTTTTTCACACTTGGAAGCAGTGACTTCTGGCTGCTTTGTGCTGGACCACATACAGACACAGCGGGAGGCTCTTGGCTTCTCTGGCTGCATCTGCTGTCCAAGCAACTGCTCCTCACTCCTCAGAGGAAGACGCAGTGGGCAAATAGAAATATTTTGCAGGCCAGATGGGGCTAATGGACCACAAACTTGATCATTCTGACCAAAATGCATATTTAATTGCAGGTTGTTTCTTGAATTTCTGTCATGCACTGTGCTTGACTGGTTTCTGGTGACCAGATCTAGTTTTGCATTTTTCCTCTCCTGATCATGTCAGTGTTATTCAGAGGCACTCAGACTTTCCAGGAATTGCTTAATCCCTTCTGAGATCAGACATACATACTTCAGGTAGTTCTCAATCAGTGCAGTTATGTTAAGTGGCACCCCTACAGTATATAACTGTTGTCACATCCACTGTGGTCATTTCTGGAAAAAGTGTCCTTGATTGTTTTTGTTTCATTTGCTTGTGTTTTTCACTCAAAATCTTGCCTTTAACTTTGTGTATCCAAAGGAAAGTTAGTGCTGCTTGTTCAAAATGTAAGGAATTTCCCTCAGGCCTGTGTTTTTGCCTTTAGGAGCAATTCTCTAGATTTCACCAGCTAGGTGGGGGCTGATTAGGGTAACATGTAGAAGAGGTATGCCAGGAATGACAGGGTTGCTGCTCTTTGTTATCCAGTTGTTTTGGTTTTTTTTTTCTTTTTGATATGCTCTGATATCCAAAAATAGATCTCTGTTACATATGTTACGTACACATCTGAGACCCATAACATTTGGGGACTTCTTTCAGAATATCCCTTGGACCAGATTTATTTCAGTGTTACAACCTGCTTCTCAACATTTTCCCTGTTGCTTATTTAAACAAGAGATGCTCCTTCACCTACTCAGTCAAATGACAGTGCAACTTTTAGATCTCTTGAAGCAGCTGCTGCTGCACTCTGCACCAGCAGTGGTATAATTTCATTAGTGGAAAATAAACTCTTGTTAAGTAAATGTGGTATAAAGTGTTATGTAAGAGGAAATATTTAATGAGCAGATACCTAAAGTTCTGTTTATATTGTATGCACATGACCATTTAAGTTTTTCTTGGCCCCATTGTGTAGAAGAATATGTCTGTCCTAAGTAAGGAGTGAATTTGTTTTTCTAATATTCTCATCATGCTGGAACTAACATACCTGACATTGCAAAGTTTTGAGATTCTCCAAGAGCATGTTTTTAGAATACTGTAGACACTATATATACAGAAATAAGACTAAGCGTATTTAGGTTGAAGATGGCTTAGTTATAAAATTTGGTTGCTTGAAAACATTTCCAGTGCCTTGTGGTGATGTCTGTAGCTGGGCCAGTGTCTTCTCCCTTTCTCTCCAGGAGTTTATAAGATAGGAGTTTATGAGAAAGGAGTTTATAAGAGAGAACATAGTTAAGGATCAGCCTCCAGATCCATCAGAAAGTTGGTAGTTATCTGTGCTCAATTAAGACACCATAGAATAAGGAGCCTAACATATGAGGCATCAAGATGTCAATAACAGCAGAGGTCTGGAAAAAATTTCCTTAAAAGGACCATAATGGCCAAAGACACCCCGACAAGATGTTGTCTTGACTGGTATGATGATGCCAAGGGTCAGACCACAAAACTAAAAGAAATGAGATTAGACTGAGAACTTAAGTTATGGCTAAAATCCACCCCGCCGAAGGAATTAATCAGATGATGTTTGGAAGACTTTGTCTGGGAAAAGAGATGTCTTCTCTGCCTTTAATTCTGTGGCTGTTGTTAGGAAGGAGAAGATTACACCCTTTCATTAGACATGGAGTCTGTGTAGCTCAGTTGTGCAACAGTACCAGTGTGTGTGTGTGTGAAACCGATGTGTGTTGGAGCTTTTTAGTGGACTCAGGCGAAAGCTTGCTCTCGGTCAGCAGATGTGCATGCTGAGCTGCTGAACACAGTGCTGGTCCCACCACACTTTTCTGTATTCACCAGTTACCTAAAACGTGCTGATCCAGTGAGTCACAGAACAGGCCTTGAGTAAATGTCCAGTTCAAGTTCCCTTTATAGCAGTTTCTAAAGATGAAACTGTTACTGAGGTAAGATATGCAGTTGTTTTTCCCTAGGTAGAATAGAGTGTATGAAATCTTACAGCCCATAAATTTTGAGCTGTCCATGGCTGACCTTGCTCAGATTGTCAGCAGTGTAGGAAAGATCTCGTAGAAGGTCAAACTTTTGAAAATACCTAAAACCAATTTTTAAATTGTAGTCAATGTACTATCCAATAGTATCTGAAGTATTAAAAATAGGTTGGAAGTGGGACACAGTCTCCTAAATAATCTTTAAAATCAACTGGAAAAAATGGTTGTAATATTGAGAGGTATGAGTAAAAGGGGAGCAACTCAGCAATTTTTCTCCCTCTTGAGAAAACCTGTGTAAGATGAACCTCCTAGGCAGGCCTAGCCAAATTCTTTTCTTTCCTACGTATGACTCACCAAGTCATTGTTGTTTGTAGTGCAGCCCTTTCTTTTCCCTCTAACACCAGACAAAATAGGAAGCCATCATCTAGTCACCTCCACTTGTTCAATTGAAAAATAGCTTGTCTAATCATGAAACGTGCCAAGAGATTTTAGATAACAGTTTTTCTTACCACCACCTGTACATTCATTCCTGTTCATGTAAAGCTTTCCAGGAAAAAGATTTTCGCATTCTGCATCCCAAGACTAATAAAAATTTTAAAAAATTATTTTTAGGGATTTAATTCCAGCTTGCTTTTCTTTCCTTTTCTCTGATCTTAACAGCTTCCTCTAAAAGTGTGCTTTTTGCTCTTTATGCAGACTGTATGTGGATGGACCTTTTGGAAGTCCCTTTGAGGAATCCCTGAACTACGAGGTCAGCCTCTGCGTGGCTGGAGGTATTGGAGTTACACCATTTGCATCCATACTCAACACACTGCTGTAAGTGAGCTTAAGCCTTTAAAGCCATTTTGCCCCAATTTACAGCAACATTGCATGTCAGAAAGGCTTTGAGGGTCATATAAAACTTCCACTGGTATAAGAAAATGATTCCTTGAAAAGATATAGAGGACTGGGATGTCCCTGAAGGGCATAAATCCTCTCACACTAGCTGTGTAACCAAAGAGTTGTGGCAGAGATGTGCCCGTGATGCACCTGGATGGGGACAGTGTCACCAGCCTTCGTATCCTGCCTCCAGCCTAGACTGTGATTAGTGTAGTTGCAGCCCTTCAGCGAGACTTGTTCCCCTAGTCCCAGCTTAGATGAGGCTGTGTACTATTACAGTTTTTGGGAGTCGGACAATTGTGACAATCTTTCTCCTGGGAATGCAGGGCCAGCTCTGCTGGTCTGACTTTTGTAAATATCTAAGCTTGAGGTTTTAATAGGAAGGGATCAACCTGAATTCAGGTAGCATGCAGATGTTAACTCCATTTGAAAAATTTAAAATTTAGGTATGCATTTTTCTATTTTTCCCTTCTTGTTTCTCTCTCTCTCTTTTTAAATTTTATTTTAATGTAAAGCTTTTCACATTCTATGCATATTAAACCTTTCACCTCTTGTTTTTCTGTCACATTGACAGCATGGTTCCCACCAAATCTTATGCTGGTGAAATAGGCTTGATTTTATGATTGTTATTGATTTTTTTATTTTTTATTTTCTAGAGTTATTGGTTAAGAGCTCCAGTCACAGGTTAAGCACGCCTGTTTCAAAGGCCCAGTATAAACAGCAGCCAAAGCAGCAAACCTTCCCTGAGAGGCTGAGAGGCTAACTGGCTTTGGGAGGGCTTTACAATGCACAACTAAAGCATTTCTTCATCTAGAGTAGAACGTGCCAATGGTCAGCTCTAACTCCAAAGTGAAGTTGAAGTGTGGAATTTAGGTCCTGTACAGGTTCTTCTGTCCTTAATCTGGGCTGGACCTGACAGTGCTAAGTGCTACTGAAAGTTATTAGCCTCATGTGTCTCATAGTGCTGCAGCCCCCAAAGACCATCTTGGGCTCCCTCGTTTTCTTTTCTTGAGAGCGTATGGATCATCCTCTTAAAACCAGGGTACATTTTTGCTGAAAGCCTGGGGCTTAGGTGGATAAAGTGACTGTTTTCCTTGTGATGGATTATCCCTGATAGTGTTTAGCAAAAATGTCACGGAACACAAGGATGGGCCAGCAGCAGGTAATTAGATGTTTGCCTCTACCAGTGTGTTCTCAGAGGCTGTAGGAATTTGCACAGACACTGCAACAAAATTGTAGTGTCCAAAATTTGCAGTGTCCATTTATCTGCATAAAGCCATAAATTGACTTCCAAGGAGCTAATTCCATAACCTGCCTTTGTAGCCACTCTTCCCCTTGTGCACTGTACAATATACAGGGGAATCATTCTGGGGAAAAGTAACAGTCTTAGTCTGCTTCCCTCCTCAGTATTTAAACATCAACAAGGCACTGGTTTAGTGGATGATCTGCCTGTGTCTTTGCCCTGGCTTGGAAGCAGATATTGGCAGGTATGAACGTGCAAGTTGCCTCATGCTGCCAGCACTGCAGAGCAGCCCGGCCAGTCCTGTTGTGTCAAGGACACGCAGGTCTAGGAGAGATCCACAGCCTGTCCTTGAAATCTTGTTTCCTGCTCCGTTGTTTTCCTGTTGTATGTACATAATTTGATTCATGCCCCTGCCCTTCCCTCCACTTAGCTGTTGAACCCTATGCCCCATTTTAAGAAATTATAGTGTACTTTAAGGAAAGCTAGAGGCTTTTATGCACAAGGGTCTGTAAATAATGGCTGTTGTGGGCAGTGTAACACAGAAATATGCAAGAAATGTTATATACATGTGGTTGTAATGGGGGATTGCACCTCTACTGCACAATTATATACTGCTGTAGGCAGATGCAGGCATATGTGTCTGGGATGCTATTTTAAATCTGTGCTGGACTTGTTTGATGAAGTTTGCAGTCCAGCCTCTTTGTCCAGCTGCAGTGTTTCATCACCAAGAGTGCTGTTTTGTTATGGAACTGGAGCATTTCAATGCGAAATGCCTTGCATTTTTCTCTTGTTTTATCCCTTTTTATGGTGAAAGGCACCTTTTTTCCTTGCTACTGCTTATAGATCTCTTGTCACATCTGACCAGATTGTGACCCTTCCTAAAGGCTTGTCTTAGTCTAGGCAGTCAGAAAGAGATGGAGAAAATCCTGTTTGGCAGGTCAGCAGTTTGCAAACAAAAAATTTGAAATCAGGACTTGAATGACACTGTACTCCCCAGTCTGAAAGCACTTTTTTTACTGTCTCTGGGGAGTTTACATGAAAGGTGAGTTCTCAGTTCTGCATGCTGCTGAGGTGCTGCTGATGTGTCCATCCTTGCTCCTCAGGGCAGGGGTATGGGGTGGCAAGACACTGGTTGGAGCCATTACTTATATAGATCTATTATCCCTATACCCTTGCTGGATATGCCAGCAGCTCTAGAGTTTGGAATAATGCACAGTGGATATGGTGAGATGCATCATGAAACTTTTCCACCAGGCTTGGCTCCTAGGACTGGCATTTGAAGTGCACAGGCTATGGCCTTCTCTGTCTGAAAATTATATTAGGAGAAAATGGAGGAAACTGTGCACTGACCATTTCAGTGATCAGAACAACAAAAAACAGTGTTGGCTAACTAAGAAAATGCTTCCTGCATACTTGTGCTTTATTTGAACTCATTATTCATCAGGATATTTTTTATTTCTATTTTCTTTCCCAGTTCATTCAAAACCTTCCTTTGTGCTTGTGTTTTAATTGAATTAGAAACCTGACACGAGAGTCCTGTTTTTCTAAATGCAATGCCAGAATCTGCCCATGGCTGCACTTTATCCAGCAGCATTTTCTGAGGTCTGTAATATATCACACAGTTCCCTAACACAGTGGAGCTCTGATTTGATTTGCTCTTTGTGATTTCGCTACAGTATTAATTATAATCAACAAGAGCCTTTCAAATATAAAGGCAGAATTAAGTCCTGACATTATTGCATTTGTCAATATTTTCCACTTACAGGCCGCTTTATAAACCTAATAAAGCATCGGCATAATACACTTGAACTTAGAATGTCTCCTTTGCTTTGAAATAAAAGTTTGATGATGATACATGAATCCATGTTTGCTCCCCAAATCATCTGTTTAGCTGACAACTTCCTAGTGTGGAAGCAGTATCTGTGATGGCTGTTAGCTCTGTGCTAGAGATTTAATATTCTCAGGATCATCCGAATAGGCTGTGTTGGTCAATTCAGTGTTTGATGTATCATAGCTTGAAGAGCAACTTAGCAGTTAGCTTCTAATGGAAATTCATGTTTGCATTAATGAATATAAAGCATCCTAATTAATGTTTCCCTTTTAAATTATAATTTTGTACTACCCACACGTTTTATTTTCAAGTGACGGCTGGAAATGCTACAAGCTCAGAAGACTCTACTTCATTTGGGTGTGCAGGGACATTGAGTCTTTCCGCTGGTTTGCAGATCTGCTCTGTATGTTGCATAACAAGGTAATGGGTGTTGTTCGGAGGGATCCTGACAACTTAAATGTGAGCTATGCCCACACCACACACCTGGCATTCTATAGAGAATGGCAGCCTTGCTCAAAACAAATGAGTTCCAGCAGTAGCTTGGGCTGCCTGATCCAGGCTTCATTTATTCTTGGAGCTGCACCAACCAGTTTGAGTATCCATCACCAATGTTTCATTGCAGTGTTGCCATGTTCCAGTAGCCTGGACACTTACCTGTGTCCAGACTACTTTATGCGACGGAAGGAGCGGCACATGCAGTCTGGGAAGTCTTGAGTGGCCTTTAGTCATTTGGCTAGTAGACAGATTGAGAAGGGAGTGGGATTTACAGTTCCAAGTGTATTTTAAGAGGTGTGTAGCTTCCTGAAATAATATTTTTTTGCACGGCATGATGTGCAGCATTCACAAAGGGATGCTGTGCAAGCATATCCTCTTCATTAAAAAGCTTACTTCACTGGTTCTGAAACCCGTGTCCTCAGCATAGTAGGCACAAGTGACTTCACACTTACATTAAGAAAAAGAGTATTATTTCACTAGCTGTTTTTATCATCCTCCCAGCTTTGGCAGGAGAATCGGCCAGACTATATAAATATCCAGCTGTACCTCAGTCAAACAGATGGAATACAGGTATGTGGCCAAATGTTGTTTGTAAACTAAACTAGACCTTGGAGTAATAGGCAATGCAAACTGTCAGTCAAAGGCAGAAGGGGATTACTGCAGATGGTAAAAACCAAAAAAAAAAGGAGATGAGGCCATAAACTCGGGTGACTGATTCATTAATAGAGCAAGAGAGCCAGTCCATCCCCGCAACATTAAGAGAGTCTAGTGCAGTACCCTTAACTTGATTAGGTGTGGGCAGAAATCCATATCTTCCTTTTCTAGGAACGAGGTCCTTCCAGGCCAGGCCACAGACCAGACAGTTGGCCGTGTTTGATGGGAAATGTGCATCGTTCCCGGGCTAAGAACCAAACCAGAATAGTTCTAGGAACTTGAAGCTCAAATCTTCTTTTCCCATATATATTTTGAAAGACTCTAGTTATTTTTAAAAGCTTTTTATTTCATTGCCTCATAAATAGATGAATGGTAGAAATTTCTTGATATGTAAGACTGGAAATGGTGCTGAACTGTCAATTGTCATATATTGCCAATGCCAAGGCTGGGCTAATTCCCCAACTCTTGGCGTCTCCTGTAACTATTTATGCTTGCAATCTTCATTTTACATTATTTAGCACCTAAGCCTAGATACAAATCTTTACTGTGCCGTGTCAGGAAGCTTTCCATTGACTACAGAGGGCCCAAAGCCAAGCCTAACAATAACTGCAAAACATGAAATGCAGTGAGAAACCATTCCCAAAGGATTTGAATCTGCCTGGTATCAGATGGAGATAGCATAACATTCATAGCTCTGGTAGGAACATAGTCCCGTAGTTTAAATGATGTGATAGCTACAGTAGTTATGATTATGATAAATGTAATGCCAGGACAACATATGTTGATTGAAATGGAGTGCTTGAAAATGCCTAATTGATGAACCTGATGTAACTGATACGTTAAAATTAAAACTGGAAGCAGGACTGCAATGCAATGAGATAGTGAAAGTGAAATAATAGCCAGTTCAAAGGGAG
This sequence comes from Edolisoma coerulescens, assembly GCA_013397115.1. Classification (NCBI taxonomy): domain Eukaryota; kingdom Metazoa; phylum Chordata; class Aves; order Passeriformes; family Campephagidae; genus Edolisoma; species Edolisoma coerulescens. The sequence goes on along the minus strand of VWZW01002090.1, from coordinate 2,692,037 downwards.
TTTTCTGATACTATATAGTATACTAATACTGCATAGTGATACTAATCAAGCAGCTGCTGAATTTATTCAAGTCAGCTTTTTGGCTGACGTCTTTCTTTAAAGTCACCTTTTTTTGTGGCTGTTGAACAAAACTGCCATGAAGCATAATGCTGCTCATAATTGCTCAAGGAGGAGTTAAGTCTCCATGGCCGTACAGGTGCTGTGTTCACTGATGTTAGTCCAAAGTGCTGACTGCTACCAAAATTGGGGCAGTTGCACTTCATGCTCCCTTTGTGCAGCAGCCCTTGTGCTGTGTGGTAAGAGCCCACCCTGCAGCAAATGCCTCCTGTCTATAAAAGCCAGAGGAGGCTGAGTTTGTGAGGACGGTGTTTGCATTGGTATGAGCAATGTTTCAGGTTGTTCAGCAATGGAGGGAATGTGGGAGCCTAGATGACATGTAACTCTCTGCCTCTTGCTGTTGCATTAGGACAGCAAACCCAGGGTTGTGCCCTGCAATGGGAGGGCATTTCACCTTATCAAAATGCTGGTGAGTTAGCATTCTGGGATGGATGGGGTTCCATCTGGGGAGCAGTTTTGGCTGCCTTCTGCTGTTACAGTAGCTCAAAACAGCTGGCAAACTACTCTCAGGGAGAAAAGTAAGATTTCCCTTGTTACTTTTTCAGACCTAGTCATCTTAATAGTTACTTGTACAAAGTTTTAAAAAAAAGGACTTCAGACAGAAATATGATTTTTGCATCAGCAGCATTTCTTCCACCTTAGCATTAAAAGCCAGTGTGGGAATGAGTGATAGGAGCATGGTTATTGTTTTATGGCTTAAATAAATTGGTTTAAAAGTAATGTAGAAATTAATGAGCAGCTTCATGAGGAACAATGTATAACAAACACCAAGGAGAGCCATTGAAAAGGTACTGAGCAGAGGTATTGGCGCATAAAATGGCTGCAGTTCTCATCACAACTGCTTGGTGCTTGTGCTCAGGTTTTACACCTCAGCACTCTGGCAATATAGCAGAATTTCAGCCAAGAGCAGAAATGGGAGCCTTGGGTGATATGAGGCAATTTGCAAATGAGGCAGAATGGAGTTTTTTGTTTCTTGCAGAAAATAATTGGTGAAAAATATCAAGCTTTAAACTCCAGGCTTTTGATTGGACGACCCCGGTGGAAGCTCCTGTTTGATGACATAGCAAAGTGCAATAGGAGGTAAGTGCTTGTCCACTTGAAGGATGCCACAGTTTGATGACTGGGGATATCTCTTTCTAGCTATGTTTGTGTGAAAATATTTCTGGGGTTTATCTTGCTGAGAGATAGCCTATACAAACTGAAACACATTTTTTTTTACGCTCAGAGCAATTCAGCTTTTCATGCAGCTGAGATGTTCAGTGGCCCAGAAAATAAAAGTAGCAGATTTCCATTTCACTGCCAGAGATTGCATATGTTCTTGTCTGTGGCAATGTCTTGCTTTCAACATATGCTGGTTTTACATATAAAGTTACATTTCTTAAAATCGTTGATTCATGATTTGTAATGCTAGTTTACAAACAGAATTCACAAGGAAGAATTTGAATGACCTGTGTTGTTTTTTTTCTGAGGATGTATTGACTTTGTGTATTTCTAGCTACTTTTTATTCTCTGTTAAGACCTGGCAATGCCTTTTTACTGTGCTAGGAAAGCATAGTATGGTCTGAAACTAGACAACTGTAAACCAGAGAAGACATGCAATTAGACTGTGGAATGTCTTTGTCCAGATCCAACTTTGTTGGTTGAGTATTTTACCCCCCACTGGCAGTTTATTGCCTCAAAAGCTGATCTGGAAGAAGGGACTATGTGAATCTTCCCTAATCCACTTCTGGCAAAGTCAGTGGTGTGGGAGCAAACCCCCCTGAGTAGCTGTTGATAGTAATCTGGGTGCATCAGGTTGAGAGGTGCTCTGCAGAACTTTCCCTCAAGAACTTTTTGTCCTTTCTTGCACTTGCAAAGTGAAATCTGCCCATGGCTTGTTGACTCTTCTCTTCTGAGGCTAGATATGACTAGGGGACACTGAGTCCTGGCTCTTGAGAAATACTGAGTGCCAAATGTATTGCTGTGGGCAGTGTGAGCTGCTGACAATACTTGTCTTGGATTCAGGTCATAGAGGATGTTGTGAGCAGGACGCCCCAAAGGCTGCTACGTCTCTAGTAGAATTTTCACACTTTGAGAGGGGATTTAGAGTAAAGAACCATGGGAAAGAAAGATTCAGAGAAAGAAATAAAGAGAGTTCAGAGAACCAAGCTGAGTCTCTGGACTCGAAGATCTCTGCATAGAGGACTGTTGACCTTTTATGCTCCATTCTCACATCTTTTTTTATTTCACTATGTGAGTGCAGTTTTAAAAGATGAAAATGATGAGGTTCCTGCCACTTCATTCCAAAGATGTAAGAGCACATAATATAGATGAAGCCATTAGTAGGAGCAGTCATACTTGCTTTTTCTTTTTTGCTTTCCATTGCATTACTCCTAATTAGACTTTAAGTACCATTTCCTCTACTTTTTCACATCAGGTCTTTAAATTGGGCCACCATTTCCAAGCAAGGTGTCTTTCAATACCTAAATAATGTTCTGACTCTTTTGATTACCTTGATAAGATGTAGGCTTTGTCACTCATTGTCATCTCTTCATCAGGGTTTATACAGGTCTGTACCTATAGATGTAGTTATTCGTAACAATGCACAGTAGTGAAGCCTTTAACAACCTCAGGTGTCCTGCAGAAATTTACCCTTTGTAGGTAATCATTCTCCGTATTTCCTGGGATGAGATGGGAACTTCAGCTTTTCCCTCTAGTCCAATTTCCAGGTCTGCTACTAGCTTTATTTCAGTTCTTATTTCTCTCTAACTTTCCACCTAAGTGTCCCTGCTGCTATACAGAGACCAAAAAAACCAAACTAAAGCAAAACAGGTCAGTCAAGTTGTTTCCAACATCTGGTGCTCCTGTTCAGGCTTTCACATTTGCAGTCATCCTCTTGGGCTTGTTTATGGGCAGCCAAGATATTTTCCAGTTTTTATCTTGTGATTTTAGGAAAAGCTGCACATAAATAAACAGGCAGCTGGCAAAGCTCTCGCTGTGTAGCCATCTGATTGCTGTGTGCTTTGTGAATTGTTGCTGTTGTTGCTGTTTGGGTCCCAAATAAGCAAAGTGCACTTGTAAGTGTCTGAGCTTTGCCAGACCTTCAGAGCTTGACATGGAACAATCCAGCATCAGGTTCCTGATCCTTTTTTTCTTCTGGAAAAGAGGAGCAGACGTATGCCACCTACTGTTCATATTTCATATAACACCTGCAGACCCAGCAATCTGCATTGGAACAGTTACGTAATAAATTACTGGTCTCTTTCTTTCATGCTTTTTGTGGGGGAATAGAGCAGCAGCCTTGTTCCTGTTCAGTTGTATCCTGGATGAAAAGCTTGCACCATGCTCAGCTTGCTTAGGTCAAATGGGCATGTGCTTTTTTTCCACGTAGAGAACGACCTAGAAAAAGACATGAATACCTGTAGGAGAAAAAGGCATGGAGCACAATGATACATTTCTCATGTGCTGTAAAGGAGAAAACTCTCTCTAGGAACAAATGTGGGATTTAAAACAGGAACATTTCAAGTCCTGACTCTGTCCTCTCCATGTAGCAAAGTATTTCACCTCTCTCTCAACTCCTGCTGTTCATAAAATGGATGTAAGAATATGTGCTGACCTACTCATCCCATAGGAGCACTGAGGAGTTACTTGCTTAGTGCTCTGAATAAGTAAATCCTATATCAAAGTTTATAATTGTCACAAAGAATGGCCTATAGCATCGTTTCCTTAACTGTAAACACGTTAATGGTATTAATGAAGATTTTCAGACGTAGGACTACACAGCTGCCTCTTTTCACCTGAGCCACAAAGTGAGCCTTTGTCCCAAACAAGTGATAAACAGTTAAAGCCCATCAGCTCAGGGTAGTAATGTGCTGCTCCGTGTAGTAGCTTCCCTCAGCCACCTTCCTGCTTGTGTTCCAGCACCCAGGCAGGATCTGGACAAGGCAGGGAGGGAGGCACCTGCAGGCAGGGACACAGGGGAGGAAGGTAGATGGTATGTGAAGGGGTGTCCAGACTAGATGCTGATGGTGGGTATCCTGGGAAGGAAGTCTGAGAGCCGCTGGCTCGCTGCACAGAACAGTGGCTCAGCTGGGTTTCAGGAGACCTTCTTAGCCATGGGTCTCTTGTGTGACTTCAGGCAAATCATTCAGCCTTTCTGTTATTCTGATTACTAGCCAAAAATTCTGTATACCTTGGAAGGATATTGCTGGGGTGGGAATACATTGGCAGTATGTGCTGCTTAGGCATGTATTTACTTTGTTGGCTATTTAGATGTAGTGAAAAGGAGAGGGGCAGCCGGACTCTTTGGGGTTTGTTTTATCAGTCCACTGTACTAATTAGACTAAAGAAAAATAAAAACAAACAAACAAAAAAAAAACCCAACAGCAACATTCATTCTTTCAATTAAATACACAGTAGAAGACAGAGTCTTGCTGACAGCTCATGAATCTTTTTTCTCCAGTGTGCACAGATTAGAGGGAGTTCAGAGTCTGCAAGTGCTGAGGAATCTTATTTGAGAGCAACAAGCAACAGTGCTCTCATTATTGCTGCAAATTCAGCCACCAGCACAACACCCCTTGCCATTAAAAGGAGTACTGCCAGGACAGGAAAGCTTAATAGATAAACATGAGGGTGAGAAAAGTATGACTTATGACTTTACCATGGATTGATATGAGAGATGATGTCATTGAAGGCAATTAAAATCACCCTTGTAAGGTGCCTGCACAAGGACACCACTGCAGTTACCTGCATAACTTTGTGATGCTTTTTGGTGTTTTGAGTGCCCAGTTGTACCATGCCAGTGTTGCTGTGCACTGGTGCAGCGTGCAATGCCATGCTATTCCAGCAGCTGCCTGACACCAGACATGTACACTTGGCGGTATGCATCAAAGATTTCTTCTTATATTAGTTCCCTCCTCTCATCAAACACATGCGCAGGGAGCTTTAAACTGAGTTTGATTATCTTGCATGTGCAAAAATATTGTATATTAAATAGTTGCTGGATACAGTATAAATAGTTACTGGAACAGTCCAGGAAGCAGAGTCCAGAATTCAAATCTCCAGCCTCTTGGTGAGTGCTGTTGATCACAATAGATCCATGTTAGAGCCATGTTGCCTCTCGTATGCTTTTTCTTCATCCTAGTAAATCTTTAAGATCTTTTTTCTGTAGCGGCACAATTTCAGCAGGAAGAGGATGATTTTTTTTTCATGGTACAGAAAAATAACAGCACTGCACTGTCTTTTCCTGCTCCTTCCTTTCCCTCTCCTCATTTTTCACTAAAAGGGAGATGGTGACTATCATGAATGGCCCAGTCCCTCTGTGGTGGATGTGCTTTGTTCTGATATTGGCTACAGTTCTGAGCCCTCGGATGTTGTATGACTGTGAATCTGTCTTACAGCCTATTTTTAAGGTGACCAGAGAGCAAAGAGCTGTTGTCAGCAGAGTGGTGTGAAAAGGTCAGGTTAACTAATGAACCCAGGCCAAGAGCTATGGGTGATGAAGAAGGATCGTACTCTGTGTTTGACTTTTCATAAGATTTCCCAATATAGATGTTGAAGAAAAAAACTGCATGCTAATGTGAAAGAAAAGCAGAAAAATTACTCTGTTGCTGCCAGAAATAATCATGGGTTAGTAGTGCTCTGTTTTCATTAGTGTATTGTATCACTGTTAGTGACTAGATCTGCTTGTGTAATTCATGAGTTACACTAAGGAAGTCTTTACAGTGAGACACATTTTTAACAAAAAAGTGATTAATCATGGGAAAAAAATAGAATGGAAAATAGTAATATTTCATCATTTGGTATCTTGAGACTAAGATGAAGCACTTCTTCCTTAGAGTTGTCTTAGTCAGATAAATAATAGGGTTTGTTGTAGGGATACTTGGGAGAGATATGGTGGCTTCAGTAAAATTAACTGCATCATCTAGTGAACTGTTCTCACCTTAAAATCTATGTGTAGGTGGCTTATGTATAATACCGTGAGGCCAGAATCAACTTCTGTCTATTATTGGAAGGTACCATTTATTCACAATGTCACAACTTCCCCCTCCCCTCTTTTTATTTTTTTTTTTTTAACAGGAAGACCATTGGAGTTTTCTGTTGTGGACCAAACACAATCTCTAAGATACTTCATAAACTGAGCAACAGCAGCAACTCTTATGGCACAAGGTTTGAGTACAATAAAGAATCCTTCAGCTGAAAGTCTGTTGGACTAGCAAGACTCTCTAGAAGATAAAAGTGCAATTTTTTGTTTGTACAATATGAAAGTTCAGCTGTGGTTTAAACAGACAGAAATGTACCAAAGAATAGCACAAATGTTTTTATTTATAACTATTTAAGACTGATGGATGCAGCAGTATACCAACAAATAATTAATGCTTTTACTCAAATGCGCTCACACAATATTTGTGGTGGGAGTGATTCTTTGGATTTGTTTCTGTTAATTGAAAAGTACAGAAGCTGGGGAGAGACACAATTGCTTTAAAAGCTGATGGAAGAAGAATCTGTGGAATGTTTGAACTCCTTCCACTTCAGTCCTCTGAAGCTGGACCAGTAAATGAAACCCCAGGTTAAACTGAGTGGCAAAACATAGTGCATTACAAAGACTCTTGCTTTTGTTGGTATACAAATCTTATGGCTTTGGGGTGAAAATACTCCATATTAAAGATTCTATTATACATTGCAGAACTGGGATTCTGTATTTAAAATATAGAGTGTTACTCTTGCTTGTCTACTTCTGTAATGAAGTTAACCTAAGGAAAAGGGAGCTCAATTTTGTAGCACCAGTGGTCAGCCTCCGCTGTGATGTTAGTCACAGCCTCTTGGCAAGCACGCATCTGTACGTGGAGAACTCTGTATCTTGCATCAATTCAGCATTCAGTGAGTTTGCAACATCAGTATGATTTATGCAGCCATAAAGATGGAGCAAGAAATGCGATGAACAGGAGCAGACAGGACTTGAAGTTTTATTGCACCACACACTCAGCAAAGAATTTGCACTCACTCTGCACTCACATATCCTGAATGTCAAATACTTCAAGCTTTCAGATGCTCTGACTGATTGTTTTACAACACAGCAGGTTGAAATCCAGTTTTAGAGGTTCCAGAGTATGTTTGGTTGACTGTGATCCTTTGAGTATCTTCCCTGGAGTCACCCTTGTTCACCCTGGTGACACTGAAAGCAGGATGAGACCAGATCTACAGCAGAGTGAGAATGGACCCCTCAGCTCTGTGGGTCCTTGGATGATGTGTGCAGATAGAAACCTTGCAGGAGCTGCAGTATGCTTCCAGTATGTTCCAGAGAGGAAGATCTGAAACATCCCAATTTAAGCTCTCTTTCCCTTCTCGTCCCCACAGCTGTTTTCTGCCCATAATTGCCATGGGAGAGCTAAAGGTTGAAACTGATACTTCATAACTTTTGGTTCTGAGGAGCACCTTTTTGTCTCCATCTAAATAGCCAATCCAACTTCCTTTATTTCTTCTTTTCTCCCTTTTCCTTACTTTGCTGAGATGAGGGCATTTAAACAGGAATCAGACACTTTGCTGGCATAAACAGGCGACCACTCTAGTGCCTCTTAATAGAGCAGCATCACTTTAACATGCTGAAAACCTTCCCCTTGATCTCCAGCAGAAGCTTGGGAGCAGTACAGTGTAGTCTTTGCAGCACACACAGGCAGAACTCTTGTGCCTGTGGTTCACCTGTCTTTAGGGCAGCACGTTTTATTTCATTTACACCTGTCCAATGAAGACCTTTTTTATTTCAGTGGGAAAGGCACTAAATTTCTGCTCAGGACACAAACTCTGTACAGGAGTGTGCAAGTATCAGTGTCAGTGTTCAGAGGGAAGCATTTTTCTAGTAGGTGGTGTGTGGGCATGCTGTATGTGTAACTAATGAGAATGAGTTTGGTCTTTGCTTTGGCAGCTTCTGCTCAGGAGTTGCACTCAGTGAACAACGGGGTGGAGGTGCATCAGTGAAGCCACATGGGAATGTGTTCCTCGGTGTCTGGACTTGGCACTGAAGTTCTTACCTCTGGCTCTGCCCAATTTGAAATTCAGGGAGGAAGGAAAGAACCAGGGATAGATGAGTTCCTACTGAAGAAAATTCTTGAAGTAGCCCAGATGAAAGCTAAAATAGAAATGCAGTGTGAGATGGGAGCCTGTAATGTAACACATTGTTACATTACAGCTACTGATTTTAATCTTTTTCTCTTTGAGGCTGGAAGGACCATTATTTTTCTACTGGTTCTCGTTCATTCATCACTGTAAACTGGAGGTGTGCAGCAAAGGATTAGATTCTTTTTAATCAGTAAGATTTATTTCTAACACTGCCTGCATAGATTTTATACTAAACATAAAACTGTTGGCAAAATGCATAGATACTGGATATTGTAGGTCCTGCATGCTTTCTTTGTTTTCTGGCTGTTAGTTTACAGCATGATTGAAATCATGCCTGCATCTGTTACCCACAACTAGAAAGTGATCTCTTCCTCTAGTTTCAGGATCTAGTATCTCATGCTTTTTAAATACAGTTTAGAGTCATCTAATCACTATGTTGTTTGTGGTTTCACATCTCCTCTGACAGATATCGGCTCCATTACCATATAATGAGCAGCTACTTTTGCAGTTAGCTCTGTGCTAAAGCAGATTATATTTTCTGGCTCAGCTTCTGTATAGGTAACACTTTAAAATAGTAATACTAGTACTGTGCTCTTGTTCTGCATTGTAGCAGGAGTTGATGCTGCGTGTAGGCATGTTAAACACATGTTGTTACATTAAGCAGTGCTGTCACAGCAAGACCTAAGCAGATCTAGGCTGTCCTCTTTCTCTCTTTGTGCTGTATCTGACTCAGCTGACCCACTTGTAAAACAAGCTCTGGACTGTCTGCCTTTCTGGAGTGTTTTGAGGCTTAATTAATGTTGTGGGATCACTTTGGTGCACAAGCAGTGAAAAGATTTGTCTAATTGCTATGCAAACGTACTTGTGTTTTATTTTGGGTAAACCTTTCTGTTGCTGATTTGACTAATAGCTAGACCAGGTGAAGAAGAGTTTGGAGGAAAGTCTAAAAGCTTCAGTTGCTTTTTCCTTTTCTTGAGCTGTGCTTCTGTAAGAGGGGCAAAAGTTTTAAGGGTTGTTGAGTGACTGTAACATGGCTTCAGGAGGGGCAGATATTGTGATCAACACAATCTTTCTACAGGCTGTGTTGTCATTGCTCTTTCTGAGTTTGTCTCCAGCTTGCAAAACAGAGTCAAGCCCTCTTTTAAACTCCATTGCTTTTATATCTGTAAGCCAAGTGTATGTAAAAATATAACTCAGTGCCAGACAAGTACGTGAAGGCTGACAGCATTGAATTCCACATTTGCGATCAGCTGGATTTACGTAATTGAACATCACTTTGCACTTTAAACTGTCCTGTGAGTCTGTCATAAGTGTCCTGCTGGCAGGGGAAGGATCCTGCCCTGTATTCTCCCAGTTTTCACTCAGTCTTTCACAAAGCTGCAGACCTCTCAGTGTTTGCTCAGCAGGATCTTTGTGTTTTATTCATCAGACTTGTTTCAGGACTCTTTTTTTAGACCAGGAATGTTTCCATACCATGATGGAAACCCAGCCCTTTCCCTGCAACAAGGATCTAGCCCTTGTGCAGCAGTGTGGGACTCGGGTTTACACAGCTAACAGCGGGATTAATCAGATGTACCCAAGACCTATTCCCACGTCACTGAGATTACTTGTGTGAGTAAATGCCCACTACCACAACAACAGCAGAGATGAGCCCTGATGTTGTGTGGGAAGGCCTGGTGGGGAAAGACCTTCACCACTGAAATCTGCAGAATAGCCTGTCCCTCCACAGTGATTATTCCAGCCCTGAGTTTGGAGCAACACGTCCGTGTTCCAGTATGTGGTACTACTACTAGCATGTGAGTTCTTCTTTGGTCTTTTTTCTGCTCTTCTACGAGACAGGGCAGAAAGCAGTGTGAGAGATCACAACAAACAACTTGGTCTGGGGGAAGACACCTAGCTGATGACTGCACTGCTTAGGGTAGAAGGTTTAAATCAAATCCATTTTTCTGCAAAATGCTGATTGTTCTGCCACAACAACAGTTGCTGTAAAGGGAAAATAGATAAACCTTCCCTCTGGAGACTCCTGCTTACACAAGCCTGTTGTGAAGATGTGTGTGAAAGCCCTGCACACATCCTTATTACAAAGGTATGTAGGGATTGAACAAGGGTAATGTATTTAAACTGGTAGAGGGCAGGTTTAGACTTGATATTAGGAAGGAGTTCTCTATTGTGAGAGGGGTGAGGCACTGGAACAGGTTGTCCAAAGAAGTTGTGGCATCCCTAAAAGTGTTCAAGACCAGGCAGGATGGGGCTTTGAGGTCTGGAAGATATCCCTGCCCATGGCTGGTGAGTTGGAACTAGATGATCTTCAAGTTCCCTTCCAACCCGAACTGTTCTATGAGTGTTGTTCTGTGATTCCTGTTATTTCAGTTTCCACTGCATCCTGATGTCTGGCTTGCTCACTCAGCTCTGAATCCCTGTGGTTTTCTTGGATTGCAGATCTTCACCCACCTTGTTAGCAGATGTGTCTTGCAGGTGAGAGAAGTGCTGCATATCTTGGCACCCGTGCACTGTCTGATCTAAGCATGGAGCAACCTGTGAGTGCTCTTCACAGCCAGTGCAAGTGCAGGAGCTGCCCATTTGCTGCTAATGCCTCTAGCACATATGTGGGAAAGAGATTTGGAGGTGCCTGAGAGAGGGCAGATAATACAAGGAGCAGACCAGCCATGTTGGGAACAGTAATTCAGCTGTAACAGCCTAACAGAGCAGAGAAGTAATGGTTTGGTAGGACTTGGAGAACAGCAGCCTAAGAGGAAAACCTCCGCTCATCATTTAATGCACCAGGTTATAGTTTCAAACCACAAGACATGGCTTAGGGGAAGCAGACATGAAGCTAGAGTCATTGCCTATAGCAGTTCAAGGACTGTAAGTCAGAGAAGAGGCATAGTTATTAAAATGCAATGTTTACTTTTTTTAAAAATAAAAGGGCTTCTAGGGAGATTAATTTTCCAGCCTGGCAATCATTTCATAAACTCACCAGTTTGATATAAGGCAAGGTGGGTCTGTTCTTCTCTGGATTATGCATCCAATTTTTCTGCCGATTTTCCATCCCTCACAATTTAAACCAGTTTTTATTGTTTTAGCAAAAAGGATTTAACAACAAGGTTTAATCAAAATGCCATTGGTGCCTGTGCTGAGCTGAGGTTTTCTGCTATGAATGTACATTTTTCAGGGATATATATATTATATATCAGATGACTCAACTGTGAACTGTGATTTGGGATTTGCATTGTTTCTGCTGCTGGTGTATTTCATTAAGGTCACTACAGTGATGCACTGGCGAAATGTATGGAGCTGAAATGAGACTCTTCATTCCCATATAGAGCCTGGTATTTTAGTGCCTGTACTAACTGTAGTAAATCCTAGAAACTCTGAAATTTCCTTTGTAGACACAATAGATTAATTAGCATCTTTTAAGGTTAAAAACCCTGAGTCCTCTGCTGGACTGACGTGTATAATGAATTCTCTGACACAAAGGTTTGGAACAACAAATGCTTCTTGTTAAAGGGCTGGATGAGGGTATGTGAAGGTTTAGTATCCTGCTAATTGTATCACCCGTGTTGTAAGAGGGATGGGACCCATTCTGGTACCAAGGAATGCTGTGCACTTCCTCTGATGTTATGAATATCTCTAAACTTGCAGTGGATCCTCAAGGTTTGCCATGCCTGAAGTGTTAAATTCTCTAGAGGGATCCTATTTGTAAGAGACAGGTGCTGGATCTGTACTAAGAGCAGTGGGTCTGTCCCATTATTACATGGGCACAGAGAGAAAGCTGGAAAAAGCCACTTGTCCCAGTCGGAGCTTGCTTCTTAACAGAGCCCTTGGAGGAGAGGGAAGGCTGGTCCTGAAGCTCCAGGTAAGCTGCAGGCTACTGAGGAGCACCCCAAGGAAGGCAGGAGAGGATGATGAATGCCAGCAATAAAAAGGGTAAAATATTTTGTACCTGGGAGCCAAGGGGAGGGAGGAGACATTCTTCTTAGTTTCTCAATTTTAGAAATTAAAGCAAGCCCTATTTTCTAGATGTGGATACAGAGTCTCCCTGGGGGTTGAGAGCTAATGGATGCAAAGACATTGCATTTCCATGCAGAACTCAGTGCTAAAGCCCAGAAGAAAACCAGTATGTTTTAGCAAACACCCTGGAAATAAGCAATTTCTTTGAAATAAACCCTTTACTCTCTCAAGTTAACCTATTTCTAAAAAACATCTACTTCTATTCTGCAGGTGTGGAATTGGGAAATAGCTTTACCTGTTAACTCCTTTTCACCAAAATACTGGAGTGTAGAGTTCTCTGTGTCAGCTGTAAGTAGCTTTGACAGTTTGATAAATAATTTTTGTGTTTGTTGCTGCTGACCCTAGGAAAGGACAGCCTTGAGGATGAGAAGCACTGTTACATAAATCTCTAGTGTACATAGCAACACTGAGCAGGGAGACACTGCTGCATCGCTTTTCGTGCACCAGTCATTCATTAAAATTCTGCCATTGCAAGGTCACGTTGCTCATCTCATACTCTGCAACCCTGGGGAAGAAATTTGGATGAGAGGTGGGGGAGGAAAAGCAAAAACTTCCTCCCTGTGCTGTAACCAAGAATATATTCATCAACAGCAGGGCACATATTTTGATTTCAAAAGAGCATGCCATTTCTTTTTCAGGGATAACAGATTCCCTCCTGGTGCTGTGTCATGGTGTTTGCATGTTAGAAGTGCAACACAGGGATAACAGGTGGCTTCCGAATTGAATAAATAACGCCTCTGAGCTTTTGCTTCTCCCTTTAATAGTCTGAGAGAAATGCAAAATACCAGGGAGCGTACAGAGTGGACTGTGTCCCGAGCTGCACCCAGCACAGCCTGGCTAGGAATGCTGCACAGCAGCTCTGCAAGCTGCTGGGAGGAGGCAAGGCCAAGGTTGTGGGTTCGATCCCCGGATGGGCCATTCACATAAATGATGATCCTTGTGGGTCCCTTCCAGCTCAGACTTATTCTGTGGTTCTGGGTAACTGTTTTAAGGAGAACACATCAGTGATACATGATCTACAGTCAGAAGCAGGCCAGGTCACCACACTGGCTGTCACATCTCTGAACCATGTGAGTCAGAGCCAGTCCTAGGTATGCTTTGGCAACAGGGAGAGCCAGGGGATCTTGGACTGAGTCTGCAGAGTGAGATGAAAGGTGGCTTGGACAGAGTTGGATGAGCCTCCTGTGTGCACTTGCAAGCCTGGAGCTCAGAGCTGTCATACCTGAGGGTGAATTGTGTAGGCAATGAGGTGGTGTGACCTTTGAGTACAGTCACAGTTGCATGGTTAGCTGAAGGTGTGGACATACCCTGCGTATTTCCCTGGCTTTGTAGGAGCATGTTGTTCAGGGACAGGGAAGCAGGTTATGTTATTGTACCTCATTAGGTGTTAGATGCTTGAAAGCATGTACTGTCTAGAATAAATGAGGATGGTGTATGCCAGCTTCTACCCACAACTGAATATACCCTGCCCATGTTTGCAGTAGTGTTCATCGGGAACAAATGGCAAAATTTCTGCAGAGAAGGCACAAGTGCTGCATTTTTCTTTTACTGGGTCAGAGCAACATAATTAACTGTTAAAAAATATTTGCTATGAATGTGAAGATGCACCTATGACATTATTCTTTTGGACTGCTTAAGCTCTAGTAACTGTTTGATACAAACTTTTTGACAAAAACATAATGCCCCAAAGCTTAAAAACGTGGCTGAGATGGAACTTGATGAGAAAGGAATCTCCACCTGATAGTGAAATATCATTGTCTGTTGGAGCTTGAATGCATTTGTGCTTCATTCATCTTGGTCTGCTCCATCACCATGGAAGATTAGATGGAGCTGAGCTTTCAGATCCATCTCTTCCTCTCTGCGTATGACCTCAGCCTTCATCTAGAGGTGTGTTTGAATCTTTGGATCATTGGATACATCATCACCCATGTGTCACATAGTCCCTCTTTCGGGCTTGTCTTCCCTCCATAGCACAAATTGTATTAAGAGGCTTCTTTCACCCTCTGTTTCCCATAACTCAGGAAAATGCCACTTTGGGAAACACAGAGGGCCTCAATTTTAGTCGCAGCATACACCAACCTTTAAAATGGTCCTGGTGTACACAATCCAATGGGGCTCTTGTAGTTTCTTTGATTAGCTTCAGGGAAATGAGGGGTGCAGCATCCCAATGCTGGAGATGCTTTTGGCAATGAGAGGAGGGGCAGTGCTACAAGGGCAGCTACGCAGAAAATGGGAAAACTCATAATAGCAAAGATTATGTCCTCTTCTGAATGAGAATTGGGGATTTGGTTTTGTGAAAGTCAGATCACTTGTGGCTACCACTGAAATTAAGTCATGCTTCTGCTTTCACACGTAGGCATTTGAGGACGCTGGGCAGTGATGGAAAGGGTTTCTTTTTTTCAATTACATTTGCTATTTCCATACAAAACCTACTTTATCAACTGCATATGATTTCCTTCTTTCACTGATTAAATATTTCCTCACCTAGTTTCTTTGCTTCTGGGAGCTTGAGAGCTCATTGTTTATAAAAGGGAAAGAAGAAGTATTGTGCTGTTAAGCAGACAACTCCCAACACATATGTTCAGCTCTGCATCTTTGGGAGGGAGGCCCTGATGCTGCTGTGAGTGCAGAAGGGCAGAGCTTTCACTTAGATTCAGATGTGACCGGGACCTTCTTCCAGGCTTCATATATTGATGAAGCTCTGGGCTTATTAATTAGCTTTTTCTGAAACAGGTACCCTTAGTCCAAATGTGCCAGGTTGTGAAACCCTTATTCCCACTGAGTTTTTCTCTCCCTGTGTTCATTCTTATCATTTGCAGGAGCAAATTTGATGAAACACATTTGGGTAAGAAATGGTTCTCTTGGTCTGTGGTAGTTGAGAAGAAAAGTTGTAATTGGGGTATTGTCCCTCAAACTGATGTCCAAAAAAGTGTTTTGAATGGCTCAGCTACAGTAGTTCCATAATGTGTATGTGGGCAGTTTCTTTCAAGATCTATGATTTTATATTGTTTTATGTAAATCTAGTTTCATTTTCAGAACCAAACAGGCAAAAAAGTCCCAAACACCTTTTTTACGTCAAAAATGCTCATATGTGCAAAACAGGTCTGTTTTAAAAGCATTCTTCCAAGATGCTTAGAAGAAGAGTGGAAAGTAGCTCGAAAAGACTCCTGTTTTCTAATAGCAAAGCATTCTTTGTTTTTTTTTTTCTTTCCAACCTTCATTAGTGAAAAAGTACAGTTCAAACTAAATAGTACCACAGTCTGAGCTTCAGCAATTCAGTATCTTCTTTTTAAAGCAAAGTGTCTCTCTAGGATCATGTCTACACTGGCATCTGAACCTTTGAGGCAATGTCTGTAGCAGGTCTAAACTTGGGTTGCTGTGAGGAAGAAGACATGATCCATTTTTGTCTTACTTTGGGTAGTCACTTGTGACTCAAGAGCCGTGTGAGAGTTTGATGCGGTAAACAGACAGGAACTGGAGCCACTGGTGCAAGCGTGAGTATCCTGAAAAACTGTTAGCCCACTAGTCAAATTAATTAAAATCCAGTCTCAGGAAGGAAGATGTGGGCCACAAAGAAAATTCTTGCCATCCCTAAAATATGGAAAAAGCAATAAACTAAGGTCAACTTTTCAATTTTTCTTTTAAGAAATGAGCCTTGGAAGTAGTTATTAACAGTTAACATGTATAATGTGATAGAAAAATTAATGTCTTTTCTGTAGCTGTGGGTCTTGACTTTTTCGCTTCTGACCACATTTTTCCCTCACACTTCTCTGTCCCAAAAGAAAGAGACCAGAAAATTTGTTCTGAATTTCTAATTGTGTAATTATATATCTTTTCCACTAGAGCTGAAATAAAAATAATTTATTAAAAAGGAAGGCGACATTTACTTTTTATATCTCTGTACAATGTGCAAGATAACCATTTTGGAAAGTATTCGCATAAATGTCCACAATTTTGAGTACTCAGTGTTCTTTTCAGAGGTGCCTGTTTATATTAATGTAATTTCAATCCGTTCTTATTTTTTTGTAGATCAGGATGTGGTACAATTCTTTGAAGAGAAATGTCTGCTTAGTTTCCAAGTGGAACAGAAAGCAAAATTTGGTCCTGAACTTTCATTTGTAAGTTTTTCAACCAAGCTTGACTTTAAGAAAAAAAATAGTACTTAGTGGGTTCATGTGTAAAACAAGTCATACTCTTGTCATATGAAACAGCCCATTTTGTAGCCTCAGCTTGCTGCCCGCCAGCACAACAGAGGAACTGTGTTTCACTGACTGGAAGTACTTAAATAGGTCTCTTTTGTACCTGCATGCCTCATAAACCCTCAAAGAGTGAGCAATAAGCTTTCTGACTCTGTTTGTTAGTTCCACTAAAATGAAGGAAAATTTTTACCAATTATCTCTATAATAAGGCAGAGCTAGAAAACTGGTCATTAAAAAAGCCCTGGGTTTTTATTTTCCTCTTTTCCTGAGTTCTTCAGGGTTTATTTATTCTCCTCTTTTTCGTGAGTCATGTGCAGAGCTCTTTTCCCACAGTGTCCCTTTCTTAGTTACAGAGTGCTGTGAGGGTAGATGAAATCCATTGGCTAAAAAAAGGGCTCAGACAGGGAAGAACTCTTGAGCTTTATGTCATGTTCTTACAGAGTTCCCCTACAAACCAGTGACTCTGCATAGGATTTTCAGAGTAACATAAAGAATTCAAGTTCACTGAGGTTTTTATACCCAACTGCATTAAGTTTATTTCTAAAATCCTATCTTCTTTTTGCCTACCAGTAAAATGGGAACAGTCACACAGAAAAGAGTTTGGTTTTGCCTGGCAAAAAGTCCTTAATTTCAAATTTGTTTAGTTAAAATACAAAATCCTGATTGCAGTATGGAAAGGAGGCTTCTTTCCCAAAACACTCGTCTGAATTAGCCATTTTATCTTAATGGCAGTCCTGACAACTAAAGTATTTGGCTGCTGAGTTCTTTTGCTGTTCAGATGTTACTTTTACATTCTGTTATATTAGCAGATCATCTTAATGTGATTTTATGTCTCTTATTGTATTTGACAAAGCACAATACGTTTATACATCATGTAATTATGGCACTGTACTCTAAAGGTATTTACTTTACAGGAATCTTCATGACTTTGGAATAAACAACCATTCCAAGACTGAGCAAAACATGGTTGAGTTGCTGTTTGTGACCTGATTTCAATTAATGATGTACTGCCTTAATTGTGAAAGCATTGTGTATGTGCATGTGTGTGTGTGTGTATTACTGCTGGTAGGGGAGGCTGGGATTTCACTCCTTAGCAGAGGCTCTGATACTCTTTGTGATGCTCTAAACTTGCTGAACCATCCACACAGGGTTCACAGATACAATGCAGGAGAGACAGGCTCCTCTGGCATGACACAGCAGGAAGCTGGGTGGGATACCCAAAGTACCAGAATTGTACTAGGCACCCTTGTTTAGCCACCCAGAGTCATTTTCTGCTTTAGAACATTAGACGCATGCTTACTCTGTATGTATCTGTGGCTGTGAGACCATCTCAGAAGCAGAATACATTATCTCATCCTCATCATCTCACTGGAATTTAGAATATCACTCCCCTACACTCTTTGTTTAGAGCACAGTGGAAGGAGAAAGCAGCATCTGCCTGACCCTAACCCATCAAAATCAGTGATGAGCAAAGTTCCTTCCCACATCAGAAGCGTGTAGAAATCCTTCCCACCTGTGCCGAGCACTTGAGTGCCTGACATTGAAACGTGCTCTGGGCATTTGCTTTAGTCTGCTTGCTCTGGTGAAGCATTTCACAGTGTGCTCAGACCATGCTGCTTTTGACAGATATTAATCCGAGGGCTGCTATTTTACTATGATCGTCAAGACACTGCTGATTCTACAGCAAATCTGCAGCAACTGGTTTAAAACTCATAATTCACTTCCCAGTTATGTGTTTAGGGGTCTGTTGGGTGCACTGCAGGCTAAAGCACCCATTTCTGTGTTGAATGTTCTGGTGGCTGTCCACCTAATCATTTCTGCATTTGGTAGGGTTGTGGGTTTTTATAGCAAAACTACACATCAAGTATAGATTAATACAAGTATGCAGACTTCTCTGAGATTTTTCAGAATTGTTAAAAGTTCTCAGTAATTTATTTTTGAGAAGTAAGTAGTTAAACTGCATATATTGATCTCAGGGTTGTATTTTTTACTTTCTCATTCCAGAGTGGTGTTGATACAGTGATGGGAAAAGGTACCATCCCTCCAGAAGGAGTTTAACTGCAGCAAGATAAAAAAACCCCAACAAAACCCTGTATATTTCTTCTCATTTATTTTTAGTTGTTGAATTAAAAACTCATAGGGAAAGCTAACAGCTCCATTTTAGAGAAGTTCCTGGTCTGTGCAACTGAAAAAGGTGTTTATTTATACTAAATGCAGGGTCAGTGGCAGGCAGGGCAGAGTTATCAGAGGAAAAAATTTATATTTTCAAAAATTATGATGGTGTTTTTCATTAAAAGGAATGTCCTTTCCCACTCACCTTCCCCATGCCAAGTAATGAGGTTTGGCAAAATGTGTTTTGGCTCTTGAGCTTTGATTTTCTGTCTGATATTTGGAGAGTTTTTATGGGAAACTATATATTTCACAAATGCATTTGATCAAGAGAGAAATCTCATTGTTCATGCAAGAAGATTATGGAAAGGGGAACAGAAAAAAAAATTTTGACAAAACCTGGCTGAAAATGCTGATGCAAATAGTAAACTCTCCTTACAGTGAGCAACAAAGTGTTGCAGTCTGCTGTTTTCCTGATGGAAGAGAAAAAACTGCTTCCTTCTCCCCACTTCAGCACTGTATGGGCCTCATGGATCATGGCAAACTCTTGATAACTAGGTGAGCAAAAGGGTGGGCAATAGTAGGCAAAGACTACTCACAGTAATCTGTGAGCTTGTCTAGAGAGAAAACGAGCAGCTGTGGGCTCAGCAGCAGCTGTCTGCCTGAACTGAGCACCAACTTCACATGAATCTCAGTTGTTTACTGGACCAAATCTCCTTAAGTAAATGAACACCCTTCTCACATCATCCGAGGGGAGATGTGAAAACCTTCGAAGACCTCCAGGGATATCTGATATACCTGACTTGGATTTTTGCATTTTCAGGATACAAAATAGCTTCAAAAGCTCTTTTTCCCCTCCATTGGTGCTACAGGAAACATACTTGTTAATTTGGAGAATACAGCATGATATGGGCTGTAAGTGTGGGTGCTGTTCAGACAGGAACTGTCTTCTCTGTCCTAAATTATCTCAGTGGAAGAGCCATTTGAGAAAACTACTTGAACATTTGAAAAATTGACACCATCTGAGGAGTACACACAGGTGATTCCTTACCTGTTCCTGATTCTGAATACTGGAGTAAAAGGGGTAAGTACCCCCTTGCTGGTCCCACCAGCCTCTGAAAGTTGGGGAGGAGCTGTGCAATCCAGTCACAGCCTTGTTCACAGCAGGGAACCTGATGCTTTGGCTTAAATGTGCCCTAAAGCACATTGCAGGCATGTGGATGTTACAGGAGGATTGAAGAGTAGCACATGGGAATAATTTGTAATCAATGCAACAACTTGGATTGTTTCTCCTGAAAATCCATCTTCATTTTTTGTAAGCAAGATGACTTCAAATAATCTGCATTTCTCATCCGTTTTCCTTTTCTGCCTCCTCCCGAATTTAATTCCTATGAATTAAATGGCTCCATGATTTATCATTTCTCTCTCTGGTTTTCTTGTTAGGATATGCATAAGCATTAGACTGAGCTTAATAACAGTGTGCTTTCCAATCTGAAATTGTGCATTGTGGATTGATGACTGATGGTCTGAGTAAGAAGCATCTTGTCTTCCTCCCCAAAACTGTTCTTCTGGTTTTCATGAAAATTAATTTTGTTAGGCCAAAGTTTCTGATCTCTCTACAGATTAAATTTGCAAACAAGCCTTCCTGTAACTTTTTACAGTAGTATGTCTTCTTGTAGAAGAATGTCACCTTAATTAGGATGACTGCAGAGATTGCCCAATCTGTCGCCTGTGCCCAGACTGCTAAACACAATTTCTGAAGTGACAGCCTCCCTGCAGACATCCCTGTTTGGTGCTCTAGAGTGCCATGGCTCCTAGGATGAGACAAAAGGCCACCATTTTTAAGACCTGGTGTCTAGACTTTTGGACTTAAGCATATTTGTTTCACTAAAAGGGAGAAGTCTTTCTGACTAGAAGTGAGCTGATTTTCTGAAGTAGCTGTGAGGAAGACAGAAAAGCCTGATTTTCATTTCTTCTCTCAAATGAGAGTTGTTAAAAGCCTGATTCTCCCTGAATATTAATAGGAGGTTGATGCTTTGAAAGTCAGCCCTCTGGATTAAATAACTGAGACCACAGACTATAGAATAAAAAACTAAAATTAATTTTAAAGTAGCACCTCAAGTCCATGATAGTGTAAAAGAGGACATGAAGCCTAAATGCTCTAGTGGTCTGTGTCTTCAGTGGTCACTGGCGTTAACTGACAAGATGAAATTTAAAACAAGTTGCTGCTGTTCTGACTTGAGAAATCTTACATTCACTTGGTCTTGTTATAAATGACTGTAACATCATCCAGATGAAAGGGGAGCTGGAAAAAGGGTCCTTATAGTGCCTGTCTACACACAAATGCACACATGTTGTACTAATTTTACTGCTATAGTAAGTATACAGTTATTTCAGTATTTGTATTTTTGCCATGATTATATGTATTTTGCTATCAGCTAATGACTGTAGTAGCTCTGTTATTCTGGGATGTGTGTGGTGCTTCAATTAAAAAACAAAAATCAAATTTTCTTATAATTGCACTATTAAATGTTTCTATATACAAATACTGTCATTTTGATAATTTGGTATTTTTCAAGCTGTTAACTGTGCATATATTTCATACAGGTTGTCTGACAATGTAATCAGTCCAGAGTAAATTTAACGGACTAAAATTGGCACCACCCTGCCAATCCCCCATAAATTTATGAGAAAATGCTCCAGACCTTCAAGTTCTTAATACATCTTCCTGATACGTTCAGCTCTGTGACAAAATAGCCACCACTTTTTTATAATGTTATTGCCTTTGCATGAAGGGGTCATATGCAAAGAATTTAAGCTTTTAGCACTTCTTCCAGAAATATATTTTCTTCTGTGGTATGCATAGACTATTTATTTGTAATAGGTTGCACAAATGAATGAAGGCGAGTAAAAACAATGTTGTAGAAAATTTCCTATCATTAGTCACTAATGTCACAGGAAAAACAGAACCTGATTACAAGGAAGGCTGTACTGGTATGCAAGGCAAGGAAAGCCTTGCTCGTGGCTCTGCCCTAAGAGTTAAGAGGCTCTGCAGACCACTCTACTTGTATTTATGGCATTGTTATCAAAAGTGCTTGTAAGGATGTACACCAGTTTGAAAACCTAGCACATTGAAAAGGTTGTACATCAAGAAACCAGAAGCAAATTCAAACCAGAAGTATTTTAACATTGTTTTGATTTCAGGAAAATGTGTGAAAATTTGTTGACAATATGTAATTGACCTGAAAATGCATTCTTTGCTTCTTATTGCATGAGAATGTTTCTTTTGCTAGAAAACAGTGAAGAGAAGCAGGGAGGGGCTTTTATACACCCACGCTCCTTTAAAATCTGTATGACACACTCCTGTACATACGCTACCATGCCTGTCATCACCACCACTATACCAGCCTCAAAACTGTGGGACAACCCCACCACTGAGCCCCCAGGGATCCCTTTTCTGGTCAGATAAGACAGTGCAGTCTGGGATGAATGGAGAGGGAATCAAGTTTCATGAAGATACGTGATCTGAAGTCCTAAGCCACAGTGAGGGTCCAGGCTTAGTGTTTGCTGCCAAATTCTTGTTTCAAAGGGGATATTTTTTTCTGTATGTGGGGAAAGTACTTGTTTTTCTACATATTTTGTTATCAATCAGATTTCTAGAACTTTTTGGCATCATGTGAATTCTGCATAACTGATGCCCTCAAGAGAAAGAGGTAATGGACAGACTTCTGTGGAAGTGTCCATTTATAAAATGGGACATCAGAAAGCCTAATGGGTGGAAGATGGATATGCAGAAATAAGTTGATTTTCTGTAGTTATAAGAGCTATTTCATATCTAATTCAGAGCTTGTTACAAAAATTACACTTAAAGGCCGTTTTTAATGACAAGGTCTCATTGCTGCCAATTTTCAGCTCACTATGGATACTGATTCAAAATTGCTTGCATCCATACACATGCATGTACACAGATGGTGAATTACAGATTTAACTCAATGGAGAGGCCAGGTGCTAAAAATACAAATTTGGGTAATATGTGGGAAGGAGAACAGAATGAAGAAGACTGACAGCTGTTCATTGTCTTGCCTTGACTAAATGTGACTCTTAACAGTCTGAGGAAGTAAGAGACCAGGCTAGAAAATGAAAAACTTGACAGAGGTAACAGTCTCTTGCAAAGGCTACAGACATGCAAAGCTGTGTACCTTGTAAGGAAGCTGTCAGGTATCCTCTAGATTTCTTAGTTGTTTTCATTATGTGAAACAACATGGTGCTGATGCTGAAAATACTTCCCTGGATGTTTAAACTGGTGGGCTTCTCATCTAACAGGTAGTTTTGTACCAGCGTAACCCCAGTGCCCACTGGGTGAAGGTTTATGTGGTTGCATGGTGTACATACACATGACCTAGATTTTCAAGCACCAAGTACTGTAATGCCCCATTTTTGGCATTGATCCAGTCAGGATAAACTCCCCAAGCCTGAGCCAGCTGCCTAATGGCAATGGCAAGTTTCTTGTTTCAAGATACCTTGTCCAGACAGAGGAAAAGGTAAAGGCAGGGTTTTGTTTAAACTCTGACCATTCTGATTGAGTGAGATCACACGGCAAGCACAGCCTCATAGCATTACCTCATTCCCACTTTAAAATAAAATGCAGCTCCAGCTTCCATCTCAGGGAAGCATTTATGAAGAAAAGAGATCCTTCAACATTTATTTTACGTATGTCTGAGCACAGGAGTGAACACAACCCTAAACATGACCCTGAGAAGAAAAAGAATGTGCCATGGCATTTGTAGCTTGCAGATGAGAAAACACAAAATCTCCTGGCAGTGCTGGTGGCCAAGAAAACATTTAGTGCCATGGTGATAAATGAAACCTCTCCTTCTTTCTGACCCATCCAAAACCTAGGTGGCTGGTCCAAGCTAACATGCAGGGTCACCAAAAGGCCAAAGAGAAGGCATGTCCGCAGGATGATTCCTCCTGTTCCAAAACAGTTGCTTTAAGGTTGGTGCCGCCAGTCCGCACCTGGCAGCAGTGTTTGCCTCCCACACCGAAGGAACCTCAACAGCTTTGCTCGGAAAAGAGAAGCAGCTGGAGTTCCATGTGCTCCGAGTCAGACACACCTCTGAAGAGGTTTGACTCCCAGCTGGCATCAGGCCACTGGTCTGAGCAGAAACACCACAACGATGGAGGGAACCAGCAAGAGTTGCTTGTGTAAATTCTGTCCTAGTTACCAAGATGAGTATACTCTCTGCTATCTATTCCTGGCCACAGACCATGCTGACTGTTCGAAACAGGCCTGTGTTCTTTGTTCCCTCTCAAAGCAGATGTGGTCTCCAGGTCATATGATAAGTGGGAAAATTGCTTGGGGTTATGCCTAAAAATATGAAAGGGATAAAAATTCTCTTTCATCAGTTAGAGCTAGTTTGAGTTGTCTGTGGTGGCACTTCCAGGGGAAGAAAATGGGCTTTTAGATCTTCCACCAAAGAAAAGGGAAAGGACAAGGCCTGCCTGGGAATTGGTAAATGATCTGACTAGAGCATAAACAGGCTTTCACTAATAGGTCATGAGTTTGGTCACAAGTATAAATTATGCATTCCATGATTTTGAGGAAGAAGGGATGATCAAGACCTACCAAAAGTAGAATTTAGAAGACCTTATGAGCCAAAGCTTCACTTTGATGCTTTCACACATGGTAATTTGCCATGGCCAAAGGAGGGAAGCCCAGGGAACACTGAGGCTAGGTTATCTGTGGAGGAGACATGAAAAGCTGAAGAGTTGAATCAGAAATTACTTGTTGGCCATGTCCTTTGCAAGCGGTAATTTCTTAGTAAAAATTACCTTGATCAGTGTGAAAATGAAATGCTGTCACCACGGAATACTGAAAAGACTGAAATCAACTTGCTTAATACAGTTAGGATTTTTCTATCAGAACAACTTTTCAAAGGATGGCGTTGGTTTACTGACACTGAAATATTTTGCATAATGGCATTTTTTTCAACAAACATATAATGAAACACAGGAGTGGCCTTTCTGCCAGGTCAAGCACCCAACCAGGGGTCACAGCTCTGCCAGTCTATCCCAGAGGGACACAGCCATTCAGACTGTCTCAAAGCTGGGCATTTGGGACTTCTAAGCTACACGATTCCAACATATTCCTGTCATGTTCTAACTTCAGGACTGGGGACCCCAGAAGCATACCAGCTCCAGACTCCAACAGAAGACTCTTCCTGGAAAGCCCCTGGGAACTTATGGGATTTTCACGCTCCCTCTATAGATTGAATGGGTCTTTATATCTTAGATATAAAAGCCCCCATTCCCTATCCCCCTGTGCTGCTGTCATGGAAAATGTAGAGAAATCTCTATTTGAGCCTGGAAAGAAGGGAGGGGTTGGGGAAGGTGTATTTTTTTTTTTTTAATTATTTCTCACTGTCCTATTCTAACTTTTGATTTTCAGGAAAATAAAATTAAACTAATTTCTCCAAATCAAGCCTGTTTTGTTCATAACAGTATTCGGTGAATGATCTCTTCCTGTCCTTATCTTGGGCTGCAGAATTGGACCCTACAGTTGTGAAAGAGCAAATAAAAGAGAATTATACATTAAATCCACCAGCACACAAGCCAGTCTGATTTCATAGGAGCATTATTTAATCAAGCATAAGAAATACACAGTGTTCTTTGGGTGGCGTGGTAGCTTATGTTGGACCTGGGAGATTTTTGTAGGAGTGGATCTGATAAGATGCTACAAATTGGAGGTTACAAGAGACTTGAGGAGACTGCCCATCCTGCTTCTGCAGCACACCTCAACAAGATATTTGTAAACATCAATCAAACACTGTATGCTTGATTAGCACCTTAGTAACATGACTGAGTTACTGGAGGCCTCTAGAAATTGGACTGATAAGTTATATTGTTGTAATCTTCACTTTCTATGAGCAAGGGTTGTATCTCTGAAGAAGTTCCTGCTTTTTTCTTCCAGCAGGCACTGATGTGCCTTGTGAGCACAGCAGTAATAATGCCTCCAAACACAGCTGCTCCGAGCAACCAAGCCCAGATCTGACGGGCTTGCTGAAGATAGGGTGTCAAAAAGTCTTGGAAAGAGTCAAGGGCTAGAAAAAAACAAACAGAAAAAGAAAGATCATTTTCCTGATACAATGTACTGTCAGTTTATGGAAGTTCTATAACAGGTAATACTGGAAGGCTGAGTATAAAGAGGCAAGAGTGGTAGAAATTGTCTGTCACATACAGTTTTAAACAAATCTCTTCAGCCCTGATAGTCTGTTTCTCAATCTTCATATCCAAAGCTGGCACACAGTTCACTGTCCCCAGTGCTCCCTATGGTTTTGTCAAAACTTCAGACTGTAGCCCAAGAAGTTTGATACTGTATGACCAAAGGTCCTGCTGGCTCAGCGTCCTTTGGCAGCAGTAACTGAGGCAGAACACTAGGGATAGCTTAAGAAAAGGTCAAGCCTAGTACAATGCTTTCACAAAATACTTACCCAGCCTCCAAAAATTTGCAGGTCTGGGATTTCCTGAACCAGATGTGGTGGTGTTGAGTGTGATAGTCATTGGAGGATTTTTTTTCCTTCCATCATCTTTTCAAGCTGCTCTTTGGACTTTTATCACAACTTTTAGCAGCAAAAAGATCCCTGCCTTAACTACGTATTGATTGGGGAAAAAACTTCCTTTCACTAATTGTGAACCTGCATCCTGTTTGCTTTTATAGATTCTCTGTGAGGAGAGGCAGTAGACAACTATTCTGTGGTCACTCTTTGCACAAGAAATCCTCGTTCTTTGGTGAATCCAGGGCAGCTTCTCATTGTTAGATGATCAGATGCCTTCTTGCTTTGTGATATGAATGCGTGTGTCTGTTTCTCTCTCTATGGCTTAATAAGTTATGAAAACGGTGCCATACAGGGCTCTCGCTTCACAACAGAGGCTGGAAAGAAACCTGTTCAAAATGCACCCAACAACATGCTGGCTTGAATCTAAAAAATACGAATACTTATCCGCTTGGGCCAAAGAGGATTTGGAATCCACATCTCCCAATTATTCGCTCTAAAGACCATTATTAGCGGTAATTACTTGCTAGTAGGGAAAAGAAAGAGCACCTCTATGGGCACCTTCTCTGGGAACTCCTATGGTGGTTTATTTTTGAATGCTCTTTACCCATCTGGACAGATTTAGAGGTACTCAACCATACTTAGTATGGTGTACCCCCTCAAAGGCTGTAAATATCTTCCTGTTGTTTTTTCACTGGTGCCCAGAAAAACAATCCCTATATCCCCTTGGATCATGGTGCTTTGGAGAGTATGCTGTTACATGCACTGTGCTCTGAAAAGATGCTGCCTCCCTGGCCCTGGGTAAGGGATGCAGCCAGGAAGCTGCCTGATTTGGTGTGGCCTTCTGGCTATCCCCTGCTAGTATTCCGGGTGGGTAGGGATGAGATTGAAGGAAGAAGTCCCAGGGTAATATAAAGGGACTTCAGGGCACTGAGTCATTTAGTTAAAGGAGTAGGTGTGCAGGTAGTATTCTCCTTGATTCCTTCAGTACTAGGGGAAAATACTGAACGGAATATGAAAACTCAACAGATCAATACGTGGCCAAGAGGCTGATGCCATAGGTGGAATTTTGGGGGTTTTGTCCACAGGGTCACTTACAAGGAACCAGGCCTGCTCATGTTGGATGGGGTACACCTAACTTAGAAGAAGGAAAGGATCATGGCCCAGGAATTAGCAGGGCTGATAGTGAGGTCTTTGAACTAGGCTTAAAGGGGGAGGGGGTAATTGGTTTCTGCCATTTTTTGTGTATTTGTGGCTCACTGGTAATGTCCCTCTGGATGTTCAAAGGAAATGCCTGTGACTCTCCCACAATCAAAACTAGGAAGATGAGCTAGGAGAGATTCACATTATGGAGTCCCTCAGTCAGTTTTAATACATCGTTACTTGTTTTTGTAGTGGTGAAAAGTTCATAGCTCTCACAGATTTCATCAGTCTCCTCATTATTACAGCTTGGAAAGCCTTTTTTATTGGAAAGGATTGTCAAGCACTGGAACAGGCTGCCCGGGGAAGTGGTAGAGTCACCATCCCTTGAAATGTTCAAAAATCACGTAGATGTGGTGCTAGGGAAATGGTTTAGTGGTGGGCTTGACAGTGCTGGTTTTATGGCTGGACTTCATGGTCTTAGAAGTCTTTTCCAATCTAAATGATTCTGTGATTCTTTAAAACTCGTCCCATTGGGAGAGGGAGATTTTCTGGGGAAAAGTCAAGACTGCATCTGTAAATTTACCTGTTTTCATTTCTGAAAGAAGGAAAAAAAATACAGAAAAGACTTAGTCCGGGTACTGAAATATAGACTCTTGGAACAGCTCTTGACAGAGCAACTTGTTTTGACAGCTATTGTTAGGTGGTGCCATTAGTCTTCCAAATCTCTGTTATTGATGCTAACTAATGTTGGTTTTCAGGCAGCTGTGTTCCTGCTGTGGGTTTTGATCATTTTAGAGTCATGGTTCTCATGTCAGGGAAAGCTGGGTGTCTCCTCCAGCTCCTGCTCAGAGCAGCTCCCCAGTAACTACACTCTGACGCGTGCCGTGGATTCCTGAGGGATGGATTTCCGTACACACTGTTTGTGACCACTTCTGCTTCAGCGCTGTCATACATATAAAAATAAATGAAGCTGCAATTAAAATTACATACTTTTACACACTGATTTGCTCTGCAGTGGAAAGCAGAGCTCCAAGCATCAGTTTTTCCTCAGGGACACAACAGCAATATAATTTAGCATTAAAATGCCATTTTGTCATTGGATTCTTTCCAAGTTTTATTTCTTGTATCCAGCCTCATTATGGTCTGTGTAGTCCTGCTTCATCTCTCCTAAGCTGCTGGTACTGTAACTCAGAACTGCTGCTCTTCACAGACTCACAGACTCACAGAATCATCAAGATTGGAACAGACCTCCAAGGCCATCTAGTCCACCTGTCAACCCAGAACCACCAAAATCATGCCCAAACCACTTTCTTGAAAAGCAAACAAGCAAACAAGCCAGCTCTTTAGAATAGGATGGGACCAGGCCTTATGTGCTCATTCCTCATTCTGTCTTGTTCTCTTCCTTTGCCTTGCCTCTTCTTCCTCATCTGGAAGATCCACAGAAATGCTGCCTTTGCTTGACCACCCAGATCTTTGCTACTGACTTTCTTTTTCTTTTGTAAATTTTTCCTGTTTGTCCGGTACTTCCTGCTTGCCAATCCCAGACTTTCTCTTCTCCCTTAAGTACACAGGAATCTAGCATTCCTGTCTGAAGTAAAGTCTATATTTAAATACTAGAGTAGTGAGAGATCTGTATCTGTATTTTGAGAGTCCAACCACTTTCCATTTGTAACCAGTTCTTCCCTTCAGATAAGAAATAACTTAAGGTCACTTCTTCTCAGTGAGATTAACAAGGGGTTGAACAACATCTGAGGATTATCTGGGCTTTCTGAATAAGGCTGAATTTCATTTGTTGTGTTGATCTTTCAGAATAATTAAGAAACTACTTTCCTTACCTCTGTGTTAAAAACATGGGTAGAATTTAATAGGATTTTCTTTTTCTGAGGACTATGTACTCCCCTGGGAAAAGGCAAGAGTCCAAGAGGCAACAGAAATTAATTGTTGAATGGTAAATATATTACCATTTCCTTCCTCTTGCAGTACCACTTCAGGATTCAGAATTCCTGAAAGTCATGGTATTTGGCACTTTGTCTGAGTCGTACAATTCTAGCAATAATATGAGTTTAGGAAACTAATGTCTTTCATTAAAAAATATGCATACATATTTCTGGTCTTGATCTGGCTGTTTCAAGAGCTTATATTTCAGCACCTGGACTAAGTCTTTTCTGCATCTCATTCCCCAGTCTGTCCATACATCCAGGATTGCCCCATCTCGGGTGCAGGATCTGACACTTCCCCTTGTTGAACTTCATATGGTTGGTGATTTCCCAGTCCTCTAATTTGTCAAGGTCTCTCTGCAAGGCCTCCCTGCCCTCAAGGGAGTCAACAGCTCCTGCCAGTTTCATATTGTCTCCAGACTTGCTTAGGATCCCTTCCAGTCCTGTGTCCAAGTCATTTAGGAAGATGTCAAAGAGCACAGGGACAAGGATGGAGCCCTGCAGAACCCCAGTAGTGGCAGGTCACCAGTCTGATATCCCCCCTCACTACAACCCTTTGTGCCTGACCCATGAGCCAGTTGCTCACCCATCCCATGACGTGTTTATCCAGCTGTGTGCTGGACATTTTGTCCAGAAGGGTCCTGTGAGAGAAAGTATCCAAAGCTTTATTGGAATCCAAAAAGATGACATCAGCTGCCTTCCCTTGACTAACAAGGTGGGTTATCTTGTCATAAAAGGAAATCAGGTTTGATAAACAGGACTTTCCCCTCATGAAGTCATGCTGGCTGTGACCTATGACTGAGTTGTCCTTCAGGTGTTTTAATACCTCCCAGAACAATCTTCTCCATTATGACAGGCTTAAAGTCCAGCACTTTTCCTCCCCAGTTCTGATCACTAGCTGACCATTTGGGTCAGATTCTGCTGTTAATAGGCTTGGATGGATGGCACTGATATCAGTAGAATCCTTTGTAACAGTATCATGTCAGATAGATATATATATATATAGATATATATATATCAATCATACCAGAAATGTGAAAACAAGCAGGTACAATTTGGGACTATATTCAGGAAAAAATCTGGAATAGAAGGACTTTTTATCTTCTCATATGACAGATATATTCCAGGTTATAGGGAATAAATTTTACATTTCACCTTTTACTTTTACCCATAATTATAACGTTACCTGGTTCTTGCAGATATGCATAGTCATACCCCAGGTCTCTTGAGGGCTTAAAAAATTCTCCATTTCTGTAAAGAGGGATGAAGGGGACCATGTAATTTTCTCGATTGTGCCCAATTGGTGCATTGGCTGCTGGGTAAACTTCTAGCATGGGCCTGTGTCTTCTTAACCATCGTTCAAAAATGCTGTGGAAGAAAAAGCATGTTAATTAATGACAGAGATTAGCAGCAATTTTCTTCTTGAAGATTAAAAGAAAATGTTGCTTTTTAAAAAAGAAATTCTGGAGAAAGAGTTGCATGCAATGTCTTGTGTTCATGTGCGTGTAATGCTTTCCAAATTTCCAAATTTGGGCTTATCCGCTTCACTGCTGAGTTCCTATGCAAGCCTACAAAAAGCAAATGCCTGTGGTGCTGCAAAGGGTCTGAAGGGGCTTTTGAATTCCATAAATGTAAATCACTCTCTTTCTGTGCTCAGCAATTCATGTGGTTGTGAGGGATAGAGAGAAATGGATTAAAGACCTCAGTCCCTCCTCCTCACTCTCAGACACATTTGTAGCTGGTTGTGAATGGTCTTGTTTCTAGCTGCTCTGTCCTGTTCCTTCCTCTAATTTCTTAGCAAGGGTTTTCACACCTCCAACAAAATATGGTTACACCACGGTCCTTTGGACATCACCAAAGGAGTGGAAACAGCTGAGGAAGAAGGGATAAGCTATATGAGCCCAAAACCTTGACAAAGCAGGTCAGTTCTCAATAAAGTGTCTTTCTCCAGCTGGAGCTTCTTCACTGACCTTAGTGTCTGCACTGTTGTTTAACACAATCCTCTCTCCCAGCTGCTGTTGTGCACCTTTATTTTACCTCTTGTTATATATGTTATCCCAGAGGTGCTGCCAGTGTCACTGATGGGCTCAGTTTTGGCCAGTGGCAGGTCTATCTTGCAGACAGCTGGAACAAGTTCCAACTAACATGGGAACAGTTTCTGAAACTTTCTGACACCTTCTGACAGAATCCAACCCTGTAGCCCCCTTACTACTAAAACCTTGCCATGTAAACCCAATGGAAGCTGTTCCCCACACCTCCAGCCTCAGCTGCTCCATTCCATATTTCTCTTCCAAAATATCTTCCATTAGCTTTCTGTCACTACAGGGCTGTGTGTCTGCTCTTTAACTTGGAGGCAGAAAGCTTAAAGGCTGCAGTAGAGAAGAGTTCATAATGACATTTTCAAGTCAACTACTGGATGTGTTTGGAAAGTAAAATTAAGAACCTTCCAAAACATTCTCAGTTCTCCTCCCTTTGAGCTTTTTCTACTCAACTCTTCACTTTCTTTCAATCCTCAAATCCTTTCTCTGATCCCTTTGTGTTTATTCACCTGAGTGTGCCAGGTTGGAATAGGGAAGGTGGCAAAATACTGCAGGGCAAGCAGATGCAGGTACCTTGTGCATGAAGAAAGAGGACTCCATACTAAATTAGAAGATGCTGGTAGGAGGTAATTATCAACATCAGGCTGAGGGGGGATCACTGGATTCATTTATCAGTTATAAGGGATAGAAATTGTCCAAAGAGACCTGTAAATTATGCTTTAATGGAGATCTTAGCTCAACATTTGCTCCTCCCCAACACTGGCCACTGATGGGAGGACATGGACTTCCTCCCCTCCCCGGTTCCCTCCCAGCTGTTCAGGCACTCAGGTTATCTCAGAAATTCAGTCCCTAAATGCAGGTGCTCAGGGGTATCAGGATCTCTGCAGGTTATCAAGGAATTCTGCCAGTAGATTTCTACCTCTTGTTTTTGGGCAGAAATGTTGAGAAACACTCAGCATAGCCCACCAAATTGAAGCCCTCTCACACTCATCAAAATAGAGGTAGGGCCAAAATCTTGGTTCTCTTTTTAGGATCAAAAACTCTAATAAATGAAAACATGACTGTGATCATACACCTTGTCTACCTTTTACAATGCAGGTATTCATTTTGATTAAAATCTTCATTTGTGTCTCTCTTCTTCAGTTAATTTCATCAACCCTGTCTGGAAAAACTCTTATCTGAATAATAATGTTTAGTTGAAGCTTTCAGATGGATAAATTTAAACAATATGCAGACTTAAGCTGGAGTTATCTCAAGAAAGTTTGAACAGAATCTCTGTAATCTTTGGAGAACAGCATGAAGGAATTCAGTAATCACTAAAAAAGATGGAATATAAAGTAGTAATTTAGCTTGAGGAGAGGTGGGATGTGGGAGAGTGTTGTACTCCAATCTTTTCCCTGCCTGTCTTTTACTCATGCCTTGTGTAAAGTACCCTGAGTATTACTGCCTTATTTTCCCAGCAGCTGTAGATGGGAGCTGAGATAGCTCTTCTCTGCAGCACAAGGTTGTTAGAGGTACAGAGGTACTCTGGTTGTGGGAACGTGGTAATATTTTAAGAAGGCAGAGATAGGACTTGTATCAGGCTTTTAAGGTCTGGTGATGATCTGTACCCTAACTTTGGAATGCTCGGTCTGAGGTACTTCCTGGTTTTAGAAAATGCTGAGCAGTCACAATCTGAAAATCCATAGGGCTGATGAGCACAAGGTTCAGAGCTAAAAGTTGTCATTTGCCTGAAATAGCTTTGCAAGACATGCCCTGAAATGCAATATCCCCTCTGCATGAGTTAAGTGCTGCTGTTGCATAAGAGCTTTCAATAAGAATCCTTAGGCCAGTAATCTTTCAAGCAGAATGCAAATGCAAAACATTTCCATGGAAATGAACATATGTACTTTTGGATTCCTTCTTTTGGATTCCTTCGTTTGCAGTGTGGTTCCCACATGAGGTATCAAGCTTTGCTTAGTGGTAGCAGGAGCATTGAATTGTCTGCCCTTGCAGCTGATCTTTAGATTCAGATGCAATCATATGCCTCTAAGTCCTGATATGATGGGTTTTGCTGATGCACAAAATGCGTTGCACAATTCATTGAGTTGTTTGGGAACAATCCTCTCCATTATCTGGCACAAGATCTTATCATCTTGGCTGAAATCTCTTTCATTGAACATATCTGTATGCCCCCACAGAAATCTCAGAACCATCCTTTAAAGCTTTAAGAGTCACATTTTCTTTTACTCCCTTCAGAACAGCTAGTCATGTGCATTCATCTTGTAGTAGTCTTTGGCTTTTTGCTTTTGGGTTTTATTTGACACTTTGAAAGATTAGGATCATATTCTGCTTGCTAATAAAGTGATTGGGTGAAGCTGCACTTAATATTTCAATTTAAAGCCTTGTTCCCAGCTTGGACAATGGACTCAAAACACTATTTTTTTTTTCTTGGCCAGATAATGCATGATGATCTCTATTTTCAGGAGAGTGTCCATGGATTGTTTTAAATTTTGTGTGAGAAAACTGACAGATTTAGTATATCAGTAATAATTTTACATGTACTTCATCTGTTTGTATTTCTCATTTTAAGGGGGGCACAGCTGTTTCCCTGCCTTACTCATATTTTGTAAGTCATGGAAGCAGAACCTTACTCTTGCTTTTCAAGAACAGTTTCCCAGTTTAATGGAAAAACTCCCAATTGCATCCATTTGGGGAGAAAAGCCCACGGACAGGGCACAATTTCACTATTTCTATTGGTAAAGTACAAATAGTTCTTCTTGGGCACCATAAGCCATTTCACATCAGAAAGTTACATTTTATAACTCCCCAACCAGGACTGTTAACTCCCTTCACACATTTTTAAGGAGAACTGAATTCCTGAAGTAGCCTATGGCTTTTGCTGTCAGCCAGGTAGTGACACTGGCACAGTGCTCCTGTCTTTGGGGACTTAATTGAAAAGATTTGGGCCAAAAAAAGAGTATATTAGGAGAAATTAATCACACTTTCTTTTATTTCAGAGTACTGTAAGCACTGCATCAAACATTGTAGAATACTTTTTTTCTTCAAATAAGGTGCTTTCTCCAGCCCTGGCTATATTTAAGGCAGTTAGCATCAAATATTTTCTCTGTCATGAAGGAAACCACATGCCAGAAAGAAATCAGTGTTTCCATCATCAGATGTTGATCCGCTTACAATTGACAGAAGTTTTTCTTTTCTTCCCCTAAAAGCAGTCATGTAAGCCATTTGCCTTTTGTATCTTGAAAATGCGTGCTTGTTTCCTGTTCTTTTCTCAGGAGCTACAACCTTGGAAGAGCCTAGGTCTGTAGAATTAATGCTACATGCAGAGAGACAAAATGCTGAGGTAATTAGCTGGTCCCTTCATGGAGTGACAAAGCTCCTGGTAGAAAAGCCAGGTTTGTTGCAAAGCAGGAGACCTTAACTCCCTAGAATTGTTGGTTATATTGGCAAACCACCGCTCTTACGTTCTCTTCATTTGAACCTCTGCATCCTTCCCTGGACCTGAGAGCCTAACAAAGCAGGACCATGAGGTAAAGGACATCTTCAGGGCCATTTTATTCCATATTGCCTCCCTTTCTTGACATAATTTAACTAAAGGTAACAAAAAGGACATCTAAAGACTCAGATCAGGGCTCTGCTATATCCAACTTCCATAGTAATTCTGTGCCAAAAAAAAAAAAAGAGTACTGGACATAAGTTTAGTGAGGAGAGAAATCTCTCTGGCTCCTGCAGAAATCTGGTTGGTTACTTTCTTCCTCAGCATCTAGACAAAGAGAGCAAGCTGATAAGTAGCTATTTGTATAGCTGGAAGTGATATTTTCCAGAGACAGAGACTTTTTTAGCATTGCAATTCCAGCTAGACTGGCATCGCTCGGGAGATGTTGGCAGTGATGAGGGAGCAGATGGGATGTGAGCGTGGTGGGAAGACAAGGCGGGATAAAGGAAAGAAGAGCTAACCAAAAGTTGTCAGGAATTTTATTCAGAGAAAGAAAATGTAGAGAACCTGGCCAGGGATTAGCAACAATATACTATAAATCCTTGAGGATGATAGGTCTACCTAGAAGGGTCACAGGCAATCAAAGCCTAAGAAAGAAAAGTTTAAAATGTAGAAAATAACTAAATTAAATAGAGATTAGTCTCCTGATAGCCCTAATGCCCTTTGTATTTCTTCAGCAGCAAGCAAAAGTGGCTTGGAAAGGGTAGTGTTTATTTAAAGGCATTGGGCAGATTAAAAAATAATTCTGTCTAGATTAGAGAAAATACTGCTTGCATCTGGAAGGCTTCTTCCTTCTCTTGAAGAAATCAAAGTCCCCAAACTGAATGTCCCAGATAAGAGGCCCAAGAACTGAAAGAGACTGAAGAATAATTTGAATTTTGAAAGATGCCTGGCTCACATTTAGTGCTCAGAGAGGCTCAGTCTCTCTAAACTGCATTTCCAAAGTTGAAATTATTTTGTAGTGGGTGTAATATTAAAGTAATTACTAGATTATGATAATCAGCACCCTATGCAAAGATTTTTTTTGTAGTAGGAAATAGAATTTTAATATTGTAGAATGGGTTGGATTTAGACAACTGTAGATTAAAATAAGGCTCAGCTTTGTATTTAAACTTTGAAAAAATTGATCATGGGACATGATAAATTCACTGTCACTTAAGCCATCTGATTCAGTCAGAAGCCATGTTTGATGTAGAAACAGCTAAAGTCAGAAGGATTCCCAAAAAATCATAAAGGCAAAGAATATTTTTCCTGCATATTGGAGAATTTTTAGAGACTCTTGCAGGCCTCATTTTACTTTACACAAAATAGGCAGAGAGTATCGTACCAGACACATTGTAGTGGAGTGGGACCTCAGGTGTGGGGCCAGTTGGTACCAAACTGTGGCACCCCTAAGAGTTAAGTTATACCATTGCAAAGCATGGGGTCTCGATTTTATTGAAATTTTTTGCTATATATCTGTATACAGATGACTGTTACTGCTGATGAGCTTAATACTTGTGTATACCAGCTCTAATAGGTTCCAAAGAACTGGTATGTGGTAAAAAGTAATAATGACGCCCACCTGGTATGTTGATGCTTTGTCAGTTTGAATTTTCATTCAGGGAAAATATACTTTGCTTTTGCAAAAGCTTTTAGTGTGGTATGGTGAAAATTAAAGCCATCTGTAACAGACATGGATATATCACTTCTATTTAATTTCATATAAATAGACTCAAGTACTTTCTTTGTTCTGCTCCGTACATACCAGGTTATCCAAAATGAAATTAAATTACCCGTAGTGGAAAATTAANAATATGATTGATTTGAGGATGATTTAAAAAAGGCCACCAATATATATTTTCTTACTGAAAATATGAATTCATATTATTTTATGAATAACATATGCAAGGGGATTATAACTAATGAAAGGATGAGCCAAGAAATAACTGGGTTTATGTTGCCAGTGGGAAATATCAGGCAGAGTATAAAAGCGTTGCTGTATATAGGCTGGATTTCTTCCTACTGTTCCAAATAGTGTTGTACACTCTGAAAAAAGATGCTGCTCACAGGAAGGAAATCTTAAAATCTAGAAAAAGTAGAGTAAAACACTAAGAGTAGACATTTTCTTTATCATTTTGCAAAGTGTCCCTTCTAAGGGCTATTTCCCAAGTGCGTTACCACAGTCATGAGCAGAGGTACTCTTGACTGACTGAGTGTGAGAGGAGAAAGCAGACCTTAAATATCCATTTGTAAGATTGAGCCACCTCAGAGGCTCTGGCTCAAAGTGTAAACTAACTGTCCCTTCAGGAAGATTTAACATAAAAAGTTTATTCCAGTGTGTTTTACCTTGCAGTGAAGGACAGCTGGAGAGAGGTGAAGGGGGAAGAAGAGGCTTCATTACCTCTGTATGAATTCCTCTGTCACACGAGGAACAAGAGTGGCACTGCAGGTATGCCCAGTGGGAGGACTATAGTTGCCTTATGGTGAAGGCTCATGGTCACTCTGGGTCCTTTGCACTGCAGGGGACACGGTATGGATTTCCTCCTGCCTCCTTGTCCTCATTTTCCTTCTAAGCATTTGCACAACCATGCCATAAGCAGGATTAAGGAACTGATTTGGTTTAAAACCAAACCTCCCCTTTATTTTCTTTTGTTCTGGAATAGTTTAGGTGAGATAAAGCCATGGATCTGATTCATTATTCCTTTATGTGATGGCAGTACCAGCACGAGGGAGAAACTGAGGTGAGCACCCCTGGGTGGAACTAATTACCAAGTAGGACTTCTTCTTCCTAACCTATGTGCCAGGTCAAACTGACTTAAAGCAATATGGAAATTGTGCCCTTTGTTTCTCAATAGCCTGATAAACCTGCGCCTCAGTCAAGCCTGCACTCAGTATTAACCATTCGGCTGCTAGATGGCCACTTTTTAAGACACTAATACATTTGTCAAGTTCAAACCCAAAGCCATGTCCTTTGTTGTGCCAGATTTGACACAGAGACTTTCATTCCTCATCTCCAGCTGTGAGACTGAGGCAAGGTCAGACTGACTATGCGAGAAGGAAGACAGAACATTGTTGCTTAGAGCTCATTTATACAATTTATTTCAGTATCATGAGACCTGACATGCTGTAGAAGAGATCTGGCAAGCAACATGTATTTGCATTTGGAAAGAAAAGAAAAAGGAAACAAATTGAGGAAAGCTGAAATGCCAGCCCAAGGACTGTGATTACACAGTAGTCATCACTTTAGAAGTTGGCACTAGTCAGCTGGTATCGCAAAGTCACCTCAGGTAATTCCCATCCCAAGCATTTGGGAGAAAGATTGGTGCTTCAGTCCTGAAAGAGGTGCTGATGCTGAAGCTTTAAAGTCAAGGCACTGTACTGTTTGCCAATGAATGCAGTTATATTACAGTATTCTTTTTTGTTCTTTTTGTTTTAAGTTGGCCAAAGACACTACAGGGACTCTCAGGAAGGTTGTAAACAAATTACGCTGTCATAATGCAAGGGTCTGATTAAAAATTAAGATGCTGCCCTCAATTATTGTGAAAACCCATCCAAAGCCTTTGAGGCTGTGTCCCCCACTGGTGAATCACTGCTGAGGATTGCCCTGGGTTACAGTGCTTATTCTGTCTAGTCCCAGCTGCTGGAGAACATCCAGGGGCTTCCATCATCAATTCCAAGCTGCAGCACACAGCAAGCATCTTTGGACAACATCACCTCTTCCCCAAACCCTTGCAGCACCTCTGTGAAGTTACTCCTATGCCAGTCCCTGGGCAGGTCCCCAGAGAGACCTGTTTATGCATGCATGCGTGTGTGTGCCTGCTTGTGGGTGAGGCAGCTGCAGATCGGGGGGTCGGGTTACCGGGTAGACTGGGTAAGACTGGTTACTGGGGAATCCAGACTGTGCATGTCTATATCTCTACATGTATGTATATTTTCCCATAACGGGCTTTCATCATGGTCAGCCAAAGAGGTAAAGAGGATGAGGCTGTTGCTGCCATTGGCATTTTGTGTGAGTGCTGCATTTCTTGCATTGATCTGTGCATCTGGTCAAGCATGTTTGCATATATGCATACACATAGATATACACTAGTGTGTGTGGGTGAGGTTGGGAATAGATGCTCAACTTCAATACTGGCTGCACCCAAGAACATGACGCTGTGGTAGCAATACCAGCTTGGGCTTTTAGATTTGTCAACACTTAAAAGATAAACTTGCCCAAAACAGAAAAAAAAGGATGTTTTAGCCTGGTGGAGCTGTCTTCTCACATAATGCTGTGCTTCTAATTTTTTTTTTCTCAGAGCATATATTCCCATGTAGATCAATTATATGCCTCTGAAATATGAATATTCATTTTCAGGAAAGGTCTGGCCTACTTTATTGTTTCCCTTTACTTCATCTTCCAAGCCAAAAGTGGGGATTTTTTTTTGTGGACTAGAGAGGAATAGACCCTGTGAAACATGGAGGGGAAACATGCAGATGACAAAAAGTCCCTTCCTTATTCAGCATGATTGATATTGCCTGCAGGCTGTCTCCTAAAGTACCATTCTCTGAGTGAGGTATAATAACATACACTATGCTGATACCTTCCCACCCACTACAAAGTACCACCAGAGCTGGGGAGCCACATGACACCTGAGGATCTTCGCACTGCTCTGCCTCATGGATCTCACTACAAGCATTCTATCTCCTTTGTTCTCACTGCAAAAACTGGATGTTCAGAAAGTATCAGGTAAAGAAAACAAGAGGGAGGGAGTTGACAAGGGTGTAGTCCCAAACAACCAATCCCATATATGAGAAAATCAGTGCTACTTTGCCTATGTCCCACTTCCTTGAAAACCTCGAGGTAACTGCAGCTGCTGTGTTCATAGAATCATAGAATATCCTGAGTTTGAAGGGACCCACAAGGTTCACTGAGTCCAGCTCCTGGCCTGCACAGGACATCCCCAAGAGTCACACCATATGCCTGAGAGTGTTGTTCAAATGCTTCTTGAACTCTGTCAGCCTTGGTGCTGTGACCACTTCCCCGGGGAGCCTATTCAGTGCCCAACCACCCTCTGGGTGAAGAACCTTTCCCTAAACCAAGGAACTGTTTCCTGAGCTTCTCCTTTTTGAACGTAGACCTCCCCTGACACAGTTCCATGCCATTGATGAGACATTTTTTTAATACTCCCTTTACCAATGTGATTTAGAACTTTTTCCCTTTATCTATAAAACACCCTCAACACATCTGTAGGACTAAGGGAAGAGAAGGGTCTTCAGGCTTTCAATCTGAAACTTTTCCTCTTTATGTCACACAACTTGAGCATCCACAGCTATTTGGAGAAGATGCAGTTGGATCTCACATTGCTGCTTTACGTGCTCATTTGGCTGCAGAGGGCTATTTAGCTTCCCCTCATTGCTCCAATAATCATGTAGTCCTCCAAGTGTTTCTCTCCTAGAATTTAAAAAGCCACCAGCTTCTCAAGCCTTTCTTGTGAAAAGAAGCTGCTCAAGCGCCAGAGTCCTGCAAAGAAGTCAGATACAATGATCCTGAGCAGAGATCACTGCTGGTGTTGTAGGACCAAATGTGGTTCCTCTCTCAGAGAGAGCTGCTGAAGTCCTGCAGTTCTATTCCCCATTTGCTTTCACAATTTCCTTTGGTTACATTGCAAACTGCTTAACACTTCCCAGGAAAGTCATGTAGCCACCTGGGGCTTCAACTCCATTGCATATAAGTCTGGGCTCTCCTGCCACAAAGCTTGACAAGCTGGGTAGTCCTGTAACCTGCTTTCCCAGTAAGGAAACCTTACTGAAATATTGCTGGTTTTTGCCTTCATAGAAAACTGGATAGGATGAAACAACAAGTGCTGAGCCCAACTTTGGTCAGTTGCTGTTATACTACCATGTAAAGAGCTTTATTTCTACTAAAGGGAAGATAATAGATAAGCTAAGCTTGACACTAAAGACAAGAGCTGAGTGCTGGAAAAAAACGTGTAGGAAACTGAGCAGAGGAATGTCCGTATTCTCTTGCGCAGGACCAGTAGGGCCTTAGCTTAACCCAGTTATTGGCAAAATAATCTAATTCCTGGGGGAGCTTATTCCATACCTCTGCTGGAAAGAATTGAGTTTAAATGAGGATTAGCTGTGCTGAGATTCTGTCAGATATCTGATCTAAACTCTGTTGCTTTTCTTAGTCAAGTCAGCCTTTGTTTAACACCAATGAAAGTTGTAAATGACTTTTCTGAGGTACAGGAGAGAAATTCTTGTTCCTTAAATAGCTCTCGTCACATGTGTGGTTTCACCCCTTGCTGTCAAACCAGAGCAATGTTTGGCTAGAAATATTTGTTTTCCATTCAGATTTAGGTCTCCAATACTGTCCAACACTGCAAACCCCAAGTCATAGATGAGACATAATGGGGTGTCCTGTGTGCTTTGTAAATAAGCAAATACAAATGCAACCATGTGCTGCATTGAAAACAGAAGTTAGCATTTGATGGAACATAAATCCTGCATTAAATTTCTCAGATTCATTTTTGCCATGGTTTGTCACTAACACAAAAACATCACTTGAAGTCAGAGATAGTAAAAATGCCAGCTGCTCCAAAGTTTAATAACTACTCTCCCCTGAAGAGAAAGATAACAAGCAGATTAAAATGGACTGCTGTGGAGGTAGCTGGACTGACACTATGGAACCCACTTTTGTGCTCTGTAATTCAGTTCTTTTGAGACTTAAAGATTGTCATGATTGAGGTTCACAAGGGCATATAATACATAAATCACATCTATGGGAGTGAAGTGATAATTTCTTTTGATGAATAGGAAGGAGGTAACTACATGTGGGTGAGAAAAGTAGCATGATGTTTTGTGATTTTTTACAATTTGAACAATTACATCAGCTGTTATTGCAAAAGTGCTGCAGGAAGGAAATGCTAGCTGTCTGCATCAGAACTCATTTTGATCACTGTGTTGCAGGGAGCTTCCTCCTCCTCCAGCATTAAGAGAAAAGGTGAAGACTAACCATGCAGCTCTTGTGAAGTTTCGGGGCAGTGTAACCCTTCCTTTTAAAAACCACTAATTGTTTGCGAAATATGTGGTGTACAAAGCGATCCATTCAGTAATTGAGTTGGCTGAACTAAAATCTTGCAGTAAGACAGATATGAAACCTGCACTTTAAATGGGGCTATTTGAATTGAACCTGCTATATAATTGACTTTTATGAACAGAATGGATCATTACAAACAACTAGCCTGAATAATGACGTGGCAGGTGAGATTGCCAACTGCTGTATTTCACATATGATCCAGAAGACCTCTGTTTAACCATTCTCTGGTCATTCCCCTAAAGCAAGGTGGAGCAGCAGCATTATAGGTTATATGTATGCTTAATCAATAAAAAGAATAAATATCTCCAGAGCCTGATCCTTGTCCCTATTTCTCTTTGGCTCTGCCTCTGTATGGTCTATCTGTGGATATTCAGAGGACTTATTTAAGGTTACTTTAAATGCAGGTGCCCCCTCAAGTGTACTATGTAGACTCCGTCCCTCTCTGTCCACTGGAGGAGGGATGCTCTAAACCTGTACTCCTTCACTTTTGCCTCTAGCCATGGTATGTGTTAGACAATAGGTGATATGACCCTCCAAGGCTGTTCCTGCATCCCTTTGGGTGCTTTGCAATTGCAACTCCTCAGGCTCACTGAAGTAGATGTTAGAGCCCCACTCAGTATCTGGGTGTATGATTTGCCTTTCAGCCCCAGACACAGCGATACCAAAGCAGAGACACTGGGGAGCTGTTTCTCAGCAACACCCCATCCTTCCCACTTACACTCTGCTTTCCATGGATATATTTATGTGGTATTTCGCAGTAGATGTGAACTCACTCTGCCCACATAGTGAGCCCACTTTGAGTGAGTCAGCTCCATCAAACAAGCTGAGTAGCTCTGGTTAGCATGCTACAAAGCCTGAGAGGTTAGGAGGGAAAGGTTAGCAGCTCTGCTCGGTGCCAACAGAGGGCTTGTGGTAACAGAGGGAGTATGTGTCCTCTTGCACATTTGTAGACATCCCCAAGGGGAAAAGAAATTAAAAATGTAGAAATTTCCTTTCTAAAAACTTCCACGTTCGAGTTTCCCGCTGCCTTCTGTACTTATCTGCTCTGTATCTCATACTTGCTGTAGGAGTTTGTGT
The DNA here is from genome assembly GCA_013397115.1 of Edolisoma coerulescens. NCBI lineage: Eukaryota > Metazoa > Chordata > Aves > Passeriformes > Campephagidae > Edolisoma > Edolisoma coerulescens. The sequence continues at coordinate 2,649,199 of VWZW01002090.1, read as the reverse complement.
GTGCCAATAAAGCTTGTGACCAAAGTCATTCCTGGCCCACCCTCGTCTGAAACACTCTGCTGGAGAGCAGTTTTCTTCCTCTGAAGTCCCTTGTGATAGAACAGAGCTGCTTTCTGTGAGCAGGAGCTGCTGTAACAAGGTGATTCTGTTCAGCATCAGGGAGGGGTCAGAGCTGGGCTACCTCGCTGCTGTGCCACAGAGGCCGCTGGTGGGATGTAGCTGTGCATGCTGATCACAGCTCTCTTCCCAGGGTATTGCTAACGGAAACCTCTTGACCTGCCTTTGTCTAACACATTTCAAGTGGCTCCAAGACACACCTCATTCAGCTCCGGAAAAATATGACTTCTAGGCTGTGTCGTAATTTTTTTGCAAACATAACCTCAAAAAGCAGTAATAGCCTTCCTGTACCCATATCAAGGAATAAAATTAATCATACACTTTGTGTCTGTGATGTGATTTTTCCATTTTTAGGCTGCTTTATTATTAGCTGATATATCATTGTGTTACAATTTCCATATCACCTGCACCTCAGTGAAGTATTTTGGTGTCTCTAAGTTTTTGTATACCAAAGGGAGAAAATGATTCTTTGGCCTCATGCTTTATCTGTGTTTTCTCTCATTGGAGACAGTTGAGGGTAAAGAATCATTCTTATTTCATGTATTAAACAAGTCTGGAAAAATAGCGTTGTCTTACAAGAATTTCTGATGATTCTTTTTGAATGCCTTTTCTCCAAATGTTCCAAATCCTTGAAGGAAATAGTGTTTAACTTCTAAAATAAGTTCTTGTTTCCTGTCAACATTTCAAAACAAGAGAACAACTTAGTTTTATCTTGTGCCATTTTTTTAGTTTAAAAACTCTGAGATGACATCCAAGAGAGAACAAAAGTGTTCTGTTTCAAAAACAGAGTAAAAATAAGACGCTTTTTTTTGACATATCCAGGGAGTGCAAATCAAATATCCTCTTGTTAAAGCATTTTCCAACAAAATCACTTTTTCCACTTTTGCTATAGTGCTGACTTTTTTTTTCAAGTGGAAGAAGGTGCTGGTATATTGAATCCACAGGGACTGAAAGTGTCCATAAAGTTGGCTGAGGGAATGGAGTGTTGCTGATCAGAGCAGGGATGTCCAGCTGTGTCCTGTCTTTACCACTTCATGTGACAGTAAATGAAGCAGTTGTTACCTCCTGTTTCTTTGATACCTGAGAGCCATAGTCAGAGGCTAAGGATATGGCAGGTGCTGCACAGACCAGTGCAATGAGGTAGTCCCTGAATGACAGAGCTCATAACATACACACAGGACAAGGCACAACAGAGATGCAAACATATAGGAGGGGGACCAGGCACCCATGCACTGGGACTGCAATAGTCCACTCCCTAAGGAGGAGTAGGGAGGGACTTGTCTGAATGCCAAAAAGGTGTACAATGGTTATTGGTATAATTAATGTTTTGGAGGGGTACGTGAGTTCCTAAACAATGAAGAAGAAATTATTTGGGGTTGAGCAGTGAAGGGCCTTCACAACAGGAACCAGCTGATCTGATGGGAAGAGAACACAGAAGCAGTAGAAGGGTATGAGCAGAGAAGAACACTTGGAGTTAAGAAGAGCATTGAGTTAATGCGATGATGGTTGCAGAGGTATTCTGAGCTGTGCAGTTGTTTATGATTGCTGGACAAAACAGGTCTTGTAATGATGGCATCGCTAGAACTGACAATCTGGATCTAGCTATAGTCTAGTATGCAAATAGTCTTAACAAGTACTAGACTTTAGAGAGGTAACAGACTGATATCCTACACATCTGTTGTGTGTCTCCAGAAAACTAGTTCTAAATTGCTTGTTCTAAAACCACAGCCTTTGGAAGTCATCTACATTATTGTAATAAACTGTGCCTACTGCTTCAGGATTTAGGAATGAGATGAGGACTGAGGCCCTATTGCATTAGCTGCTGCAAGGGTATAAAGTTGTAAGGAGATCTTTAATGACAACTTCGATTCCCTGTTGTTATTTAGCTTTTCTTAGGGAAATTGTTGGCTTGGGGTGTGGAAATCAAGAAGTATAGAGGTATGAAATAAATGAGAAGAAAGCTGAAATATTCAAAGGACAGAAGTGCAGGGAGAACAGATGAAGATACTACATGGCTGTAGAGATGAAAGGTCTAAAACATCCAGCAGAGAGGAAAGAGTTCCTTCTCAGAGCACAGAAAACACCCCAGTGAGCTGAAGTGGGACTGTGGGCTCGTGCTTTCATGGCCTGTGCAGCTGTTCCTTACAGCTTGAGTGGGTTGACTCCTCCCTTGTTATTCCCTTGTGCTGACTGTAGAGCATATCTGAATAGTAAAGAGATTTGCAATTAAGAGAAATGCTTCACAGAGCTAAAAAAGCTCTTGGTTTTGCTGAATGTATATTTTGTTGCATCTTTTTTCTTTTTATTTTTTAAGGCATTAAATTAACAATTAATAATTTTCAGGGTGGTCATCTGCTTTTAGCAAACACTGAGATTTGATCCCTACATCTTATAGCAAATAAGAAGGCAAGGAACCTGATTAATCATTGCTAAGAGAGCTGTTGCCTGGGTACCTTCGTACATCTGCACTACTGAGAGGGAATGACCTAAAAAAAAGGGAAATATTTATATGCCAATGCTTTTTTTTTTTTTTTTTCACCTGAGCAATCTCAACTGCACCTCTGCTTCATCTATCCTTCCCTCCTTCCATGCATCAGGCCTGGGCAGGGAAGGCTGAGGGACAGCAGATGGTAGGCTGACTGTTGCTCAGTTTAGAAAGCAGCTCCGAACATTTGGCTCACACCTGTCAGCAGACTCCGTATACACTTGTTTATCCTCCTCTGTACCATATGTTTCCATGCAAAATCAGTTCCAATGATCTATTGCCTTATTTCTATCACTCCTATTATGGTTGTAACTGAGCATTTCACAGTCACTAATGCATTTACCCTGACAGCATCCCTGTTGCGTAGGCATCTAATATCACCCACTGTACAGATGGGTTAGCTCAAGCTCAGATCTGCAGCTCCTCAAAGGTCTCACTGAAATCAATGGGAAGGAAACACATCTCCAGGGGATGAAAGTTTGGGAGAGCAAGTGGCATGCCAAGTTTCACCCAAGCAATTTGCAGTGGAGTGAGGAAATTCCTCTGTGGGATCCTACTTGGATGTTCAGAGTGCTGGACCATTCTTGATTTCCTGACACAGAGCTGCTCCCTGCCTTCCCAAACCCAGCAGAACTGTGGTTGTTGTTGTCATCAGAAGTTACAGTCAAAAAGTTAGTTCCAAGCCCATTGGCCCAATGTAGCGATAGCAGTCAGATCAAAAGTATTTTGCCCAAATGAGAAAAGGGGAGATAAGGACCAAAAAATGTGCTTCTGATACTCTGGAGACTGTCTCCCACTTCCTCTATTCTTTGTATTCTTGCTTGCCTCTCAGAAAAGAACTTCTTCCCAGCCCTTCAGGTTTAAAGTCTATGTAGGAGAGGAACTGGGTTTTCTAAAATGTACTGTATGTACCTATCAGTCACCTACTTATTAATTATAACTAAAAGCATGATTAATCTGTCACAGATAGGGCTGCTAAGTAACCCGAATCATGCTAATGCATTTCTGTCACCTACACAAAAGGCAGCATTATTCTCAGATTTCACATCTGTGTGCACTAAGGCCCATATCCACAGCAGCTGCTGAGCACTGGTGATGTCTCTCTGCCACAGATGGGATGAGGTTACATCATGCATATCTGTATCACCCCCACAGGGCCTGTGCAGTGGTTTATTTCCTCAACACTAGTACAATTTAATGAGGTTATCTTTTGCAAATAATTTTGCCTTTTAAAATTGATATCTACAGTTATGAGAATTATTCCCAGGAACTCATAATGACTATGACTGAAATTCCTCTGTGGGAAGGGTCAGCATGAAGACCAAGGTGCTATTTACATCCTGCAGCAAGTAGGAGTTAAGAGGTGCATAGGTCTCCTGCAGGTGTCAGTGTTTAAAGAAAACAATTCTTTTGATATAGCACTACAATTTTTTTTCTGTGTTCCTTTTCTCTGAATATTCAATTGATCCATTTTTTTAAACAGCCTAGATGTTGGAAAGTTAATTTCCAGGCACCAACTCGAGATTAGTAACCACGCTTGAAACCCTCATACATCCATCCTGTGAAGCAGTCAATGCATGGATATGCTAAATCACAGCTAAGCTACACAGTGTAACTTTTAAAATGTCCTCAAGAAAAGCTTTTCACATAAAAGGGTTTCAAAACTGACACCTCTAGAAGACGAATTATACCCTACAATATGAGGAGCAAAAGACAGTTCACCCATTGAAGGAACCATTCCACTGATGCCTGGGAAACCTGCTAAAACTTGATGCCTTATTTCTGGATGGATAAAGTATGAGGAATACAATCATTAGGCTCATTAAATATATAGTATATTTATGCTATATTTATATATTTTTATATTTTTTTATTAGATATAAACTATATTACTATTTTCACTCCTCTTATATTCTAAATATATATGAGGAGAAAAAGCCCACCTTTGTCTTTATACACATACTAGCTTTTTGGTTATATAAGATAAAGTTTTATATAAGAGTTTTGGTGTGAACTGCAAGATGATGCTTGCAAGCTGTAACCTGCACCCCTCCTGTGCTGCATACCTCAGTGGCCCAAATGAAGAAACCATTTTGGTTTTCATCCCAATAGGCACCTTGCTGCATGCAGGCAGAGTCTCAGTCAGTACGTTTCTGAGCATGCAGATTTATGGAAGTTTGTATAGGGAGTAGTTTTTTGTCCTAAGCAATGCAGTAGTCAAGTAACATTCAGTGGAGAAAAAGTAGAAGATGGATAAGAAAATATAAACTGCTCCAGAACAAGAGTTTGTGTGGCTTTTTCAGTTCTTTGCTTAGATTTTTTTTTAATTGCTCTTTAGTCATCACAGTTTGGTGTCAATGCAGTCCAGAGCAAATGGTTTGTAGCCATTCACATGTACTACTATGACACAGAAATTAAATCTTGGAATGCTGCCCTTAATGTAGCAATTTCACCAGTTTCTTGCTAAACTGTGCTTTCCTACCCTTTCTTATTAATAAACATGATATTCTTCTGTTTGCTCTTTTCATTCTGCACAGCTGCACTCTTCTCTTTCATCAAGAGACAGTCACAATTTTGTTTGTCACACTTAAATATGGACTTTTTTCTACTTTATTTATGAATAGCAGGCTTGGATTTTCCTTATAGAGTAGAAATTAAAACAGCCCTGACATTTAGAATGTAAAGGAATTGCTCCAAATGATTATAGTCGTGTTAAAATGAGTCACACACTTTTGATCCAAACTTCCTGACATACACATCCATATATATTAATCATTATGACATCATTGAAGAACTATTTTTACATTTTTAATAAAAGCTGACTGAGTGCATTTGTCAACTCATCAAATTATATTTAATCCAGTGAACATACAGATTGGTTAGGAGAGGCACATGCTTTCAAACAACAGCAGAGCTCATTTCTACTTGTCTGAAAATGTTATGCAGGTAAAGACATGTAACATATTTGCACTCTTTGAAACGCAGGTGAAAAGCCCACTGTAAAAAAAAAAAACCCACATAATGAATTATTTTTACTAAGGAAAATTAAACTTACCTGTCAACAAATGCGTGGTGTAGTACAAAGATAGGATCATTTGCAGAGCCTTGTACTTGGGACATGGACCCATTCATGTAGATGTGAAGTGCATTATGCAAACCACTCTGCGATGGGTTTGATATCGCAGTCTGTGGATCAGCAAAGCCTGTAGACTCAAGAGAAATTCATACACTGATATGACAATGTGTATAATTCTTTTTCCAGTAACAGTGAAGATCAAAGTACTTACTTTCCCTTCATTTACATTCAGCTTTTTAGACAAGAGCTTAGGAAAACTTGTAAAGGAGCTCTAATATATTTCAAAGGCATAGCAAAGATGAAATTAGAATAAGCTAAATTAAAACTCCTGCCATGCAGCTAATGCAGCATGTCAGCAAATGTACTGCTTAATTGCTTTATATTTTTAAATTTCTTTGTCCATTTTGTCTGGCTGGTACAACGCAACATAATCCCAAGAGACCTTTATGTGTGAACATTTATTTATGTTGAGAAAACTTATTCACTTTATTTTCATTTTTAATCTCTATACTTACAGGTTCCTAAGATAAAACAGGCTGTTTTATCTCATCATATACTCAGTCATTTATTAATGTTTTTCTCTATAGAACACATTCTTTTATTGATAAGAGCCAACACAATACAAACTCTAATCTCTACAGAAGGATTTGGTGAGTAATCAATGATCTTTTACAGTCAGACTTGCAGGATAGAAGTCTGTGGATTGCTGTTATTTTGGAGGACACTTAAAAGAGGGGTTTTAGGAAGAGCTTACACAGACTAGCTCCCAAACAGGAAATATTGGAAGATGAGTTTATAGTTTTTATCTTGGTATCCTGTCTATACTCAGCTCTGATGCTATAGCCCTACTCAGCACCCCATCAGCCATGCTTCCAACCTACTTGTAAGGACTCCTAGTAAAAGCCAACTCAACCATCTGATCGTTCTCTGGGATTTTCCCAGAGAATAGAAGGAGAAACCTGTGTTGTCCTCCCAGACTATTTCTGAACCTGTTGATAGTTCTGGTATTTAACCCATGCCACAAAACCTCTCTGATCTGTCTCTTTTATTTGGTTCCTGAAGATGTCTTCTCACAATTTCTTTAATCTGTAGGATGAGGAAGCATAGTGGAGGCACATTAAAACATCTTCACAATTTAATTAACAAATAGAAAGGTCTATGGACCATATGATCATTGGGTTGATCCTCAGTGTTTTCCCAATATTGTTGCAGTTTATGAGATCTGCAAGGTGGGGAAAATAAAGATATTAGCTTTTATCTATGGGAAATTCCTAATGGACTTTAAACACTTGCTTTATTTACTTATTGGACCAAGAATGAGCATTTGAATGAGAATCAGTAGTACACTTTTGAAGTGAATCTCCCAATAGACCTTCTATTTGACACTGTGACTCACACCATAGGGTAATTTCTGACTTTGCAAGCTGGATTCCTTTTGTAGAAAATCTAAAATGTGCCAACTATCAGTGGGTGTTCAGTTCAGGGGACTGAACTACAGACAATATGAAAAAAACCCTTCTCTGTCACAACCCTAATGTGTAGCATGGAATTCAGGTCCCCAGTACCAGCTCTTTTGCTCTGGTTTTCTCTCCTCTCTGAGTCACACATGAGTAGGGTCATCCTCTGAACTTGGAAACCTGAGTTTTAGATCCGATAGGGACTCTGATCTTCTGTGTGAAATGATTGCATTGCTTTGCCACTCTAAATTCCCTCATTGGGCTTTGTCTTGTCAGTCAACCTCTTCAAACAAAGGGAGAACACCTGGCATAAGCCCACTGGTATTTATAATAAGAATCAAATCTTAACCGTAGCACCTAGAAACCAAAATACCATAATAACCATCCATATTTCTGACTCTAATAGTATGACAAAGCTTTTGAGAAATTCAGGGGAAGTCAGAGTTGAAAACATAATTAGGATATTTGGAGAAGGTGGAGTTGGCTTAGTATGAAAATTGTAAATCTTTAAGGTAAAGTTAGTCTGGATTTACGAAACAAAGAGGAACACATTAACACCTGCAGATTTTAAGTACATCAGATGTGGACCAGGATTCTGGAAGAGTCTGCTTGGTGATATAAACAGCAAAGGACAGAAGTTCTCAAAGGGAAAATCAGGCCCACAGAAATCTGCATGATGGTGAATGCTACGTTTCCTAGCTATCAAATCAGGGGTAAAAGCAGAGTAAAATATTACTTATGAAGAATGATGTACATTGACCGTCTGTCCAGAACTCAAGCAATGGCAACAAATTTGGCTTTCTTGCTGCTTGCCACAGCACATGCTTGTTGGGATCAGTCAATTTAGAAATACTAGGACATTTCTGTGAAAATTAACTGTATATCACATATCTGTGTATCATTCTGAAGCAATTCTTCAATTTATATTCCACTGCGTTCTAAGTATGTTTAAGGGAAGAGAAACTTTTTGCAGGGCCTAGGTAGACAGCTAGATTTTTGATATCAGACTTCAGATGCTTCTTACATTTCTTAATGCATTGCAAACAGTTGATCTAATCATTCATAAAAATACACAGAATACTCATTTTGGCTCTGGACAGCTTTTCATGGAACATCTGCACATGAGCAATTTATCTTAATCATCAAAATCTCTGTACTGGAACAGCTTTAGCAACCCCACCCTCTGGCTCCAGATAATTGGGGTGCATCCAGTCAGTGTCAAAGGTGATGTCATGTTTAACTCCGCATGTGAGAAGTTCTAATATCTGATCTCTTGTTATGAAAACTCCATATAAATTTTCAAGTTAGCAGGAATAAAGCCACAGTGTGATGTCACTGTATCTTATTAGCTTGGGTCTTATTCTTTTCTCTCAGACTTTTTAAAGGACTTCAGTACAATCAGCTATGTGGGATGACACACTAGAGTGAAGTCACCCAAAAAGCATGCGTGAAAACTTCACAGTTTTTTCAGAGTACAGGAAACTTTGTTGAGGTAGCTGCAGTAAAATCACCTCCAAAGCAGATGTGAGACTAAAGATACAAGCAGACAGCTGAAATAAGAGTTCTCTGTCTCTATATAGGGGAACTCTTCTTCCTTCAGCTGCCTTGCCCCATGCTGTGCCTTCCTCTCCTCTGCACTAACTTTACCTTGTCAGTCCTTCTGTGAACTGATTTCACTCACTATTCTGGCAGTAAACTACCCTGGAGTGTGGGATGTCAGTTTTGCTGGTTTGTTTTTTTTTTTCCAGGCCACTAAAGTGCAGAATCTCACGTAAGGATATGATGAGAAAAAGTGACAGTACCAAAAAAGGAGGGCGAGCAACTGACGAATGGATGGAGGAGACTGCAGTGAGCTGTTAAATCATCTTGGCCAATATAGGAAGCTGTGACATTCAGACATTCTTATAAACCCTTCGTTGATTATGGCGCATCAGAAATAGCTATCAGGACATACATCACTGAAGTGAAGTTTCTCCAGCTATTTCAATAAGACAAAATTCACAGTTTTAGGGCTTCATAAACCTCGTTCTGCTCCTGCTCACAGCACTGCTAATCAGCAACAGTGATTCAGTGGACTTGAAGTAGATTTACTGGACCAGACTGAATTAAATCAGGTGGGAATTTAGACCAAAGTTTATTATAAGAGAAACTAATGATGCCACTCAAAATTAAGGCTGCCTGGCAGTTTTTAGGAGGGTATATAGGCGGTTCTCATTGAACATGCAATTAGGTCAGGTGTATGTCTTTTAATAGAGTGCCTAATTATATTAACTGCAGATTTTTCAATCTACTAACAGAGACTATAGAAGTCATGCATGATCAGAGTTTTATGTATTGAAAGCAGGTTGTGTTTTCCTCAGTTGCTCATTTGCCACTGACGGAAGTGTTGTAACTACACTTAGCAGCAGGTGTGCAGAGCTTGGAGAGCATTAGCACTGCAAAGTGCTACAGAAATGGAGGATCCATTCCAACAATCCTATCTCCTTTAATTATCTTAGGGAACTGCTTAGCATCCCTGGCATCCCTAACATCATTTAGATATCCATAACAGTTTTGCAAGTGGTTTTCTGAACAGCAAAATGGTACTTCCTACAAAATAAATTTTACTTTTGTGTGACTTTCTAGGCCAGTAGTAAGCACAGCTGGTACTTTAAAGGTCAAATTCTGCTTTATAGGTTGTGTGTTGACGGGATTGAGTGCACCCCCAGTCAATTTGCAGAAAACACTAAGCTGGATGGTTGATCTGCTAGACGACAGGAATCACAGATCAATTAGGTTGGAAAAGACCTTTGAGATCATCCAGTCCAACCTATGACCAAATATCACATGTCAATTAGACCATGGCAATAAGCACCATGTCCCGTGTTTCCTTAAATACTTCCAAGGATGGTGACTCCACAACCTCCCTGGGCAGCCCATTCCAATGTCTAATCACTCTTTCTGTGAATAAATTCCTCCTAATGTCCAACCTAAACTTCTCCTGGCACAGCTTGGCATTATGTCCTCTCATCCTGCTGCTAGTTGCTGGGGAGAAGAAACCAACCCTACCTGGCTACAACCTCCTTTCAGATAGCGATAAGGTCCCCCACGAGCCTCCTTCTCCTCAGACTAAACAACCCCAGATCCCTCAGCTGATCCTTGTAAGACTTGTGCTCCAGACCCTTCACTATCTCTGTTGCCCTTCTCTGGACTGGAAGAAGGCTCTGAAGAGAGATCTGGTCAGGGCGGATTGATGGGCTGAGGAAAATTGTATGAGGTTCAATCAGGTGAAGTGGTGGTTCACAGCATGAGTGCTACAGGTTTGGGGAAGAGCAACTGGAAAGCTGCCCAATGGAAAAAGATCTGTTGCTCGACAGCAGCTGAACATGATCCAGCCTGTGTCCAGGTGGCCAAGAAGGCCAATGGCATCCTGGCCTGGATCAGCAATAGGGTGGCCAGCAGGGCCAGGGCAGTGATTGTCCCTCTGTACTCAGCACTGGTGAGGCCACACCTCGAATCCTGTGTTCAGTTCTCTTCCCCTCAGTACAAGAAAGACATTGAGGGGCTGGAGCGTGTCCAGAGAAGGGCAACGGAGCTGGGGAAGAGTCTGGAGCACAAGTCTGGTGAGGAGCAGGTGAGGGAGCTGGGGGTGTTTAGCCTGGAGGAAAGGAGGCTCAGGGGGGACCTTCTCACTCTACAGCTGTGTGAAATGAAGCTGCACCAAGATGGCGATCAGTCTCTTCTCATAGGCAACAAGCAACAGAAGAGGAAATTACCTCAAGTTGCCACAAGGGAAGTTTAGAGGAGATTTTAGGAAAAATGTCTTCATAAAAATGGTGTTTGGGCATTGGAACAGGCTCTCCAGGTAAGTGGTAGAGACACAATCCCTGGAAGTGTTTACAAAACATGTAGATATGGCACCTGGAAATATGGTTTAACATGAAAATGGCAGGTTAGTATTTGGACTTGGAGATCTTAGAGGTCTTTTCCAATCTTGATGATTCTATAATTCTATGGTTTAGTGATGGACATGACAGTGTTGGGTTTATGGCTGGACTCAATGATTTTAAAGGTCTTTTCCAGTCTAAATGATTCTACGATTCTCTGTCTGAGCCCAACTTAGTCCCATTCTCCCGGGGTATGATTTTTTTCTTTAATAAAGTTTTCACATTTTAGAGAAGTTCAGGTCAGATAAATGCATCTATTTTAAAACAGGATGAATATGAGAATTTTAAGGCCATATTCTTGAAGCTCTTTGAAGTTAGAGATGTTCTTCTAGCTTATATTTGTGGAGTATTTATGCCATTGGCAAATTCACGAGAAATTTTTCAGGGTTAAATCTTACATACTTTCTCAGGCGGTGTTATTACTGTAATCCCTCTAGAGTGAGGTAGCTGCAAGATCCATAGAATTTGACCTATGCGATGGGAGTAAATGAAAGTTTGTGATTATCTAATTTAGACTATGTCATCATCTACTTCTTTTTTTCTTAAAATTTCTCTTGTAGAGTTTCAGTGTAATCTATGCTGAATAGTCCTTCTGGTTCGCTAGAAATGGCTCTTTGCAATTTGACAACATTTTCTCTGTGCACATAATTTACCTAGAGGTGGAGGTTAAACCTTGGTGAGGAATGTTGGCTGTAGGCTGAAACTTTTTCAATTAGAAGTTTTCTGTTGGCTGATTTCATTTTGAGAAACTATTTTTTCTATAGATTTATGGATGGCTGTGAAAATACTGAGAAAAGTTTTCCAGATGAAAATTTCTCATTTCAGAAAAAAGAAAAGAAAATGTCCCATTGAAATGAAATTACATTTTGAAATGTTTGATGTTTTATTCCATTATTTCGTGACAGAATAGCAGTAACAATACATAATTGTGACAGACAATGGAATGCTATGACATGGCTTGGCTTGATACCATTTGTCATGAGTTAATTCATGAATAATGAAAGTGATACAGGGTTTTAGAATTTTTTAAATGTTCTTCTGTCACTTTGTGCAAAACTTAAAAGGCTCTGATTTTCATTTGAAGTTGCTGTGAATAAACTAATTTCAACCGTGGAATCTGCTCACAAAGAAAAAGAAAGTCTAAATTTTTCATCCATCTCTTACTGTTAGGAAGTAGCATTCAAGGTGTTACACACCAAAACTGAACTGAACAAAGAAGCCAAACTACTTAATTCGAAGTCAGCTAATCCATTTCTGATCTTTCCTGATGCTTTTAAACTAAGTTGAGTTTCTCTTCTCTTTTATCCATGAAGTTTCTAATGAAGTCAGCAGTGTTCCCCAGTTAGGACCACAAATCAACAAATCCTGTTTAAAATAATTGCTTCCAGGGACAAAGTGCAAACTGCTTTTAACCTGTTGTTTTTCATTCATAGCAGAAGCTTGTCTGTCACAGAGAGGGCAACTCATGTGCTAAGCCCCTTGGGGGTGTTTCATTGAACAATATTGACCTTTGCTGTTTATGGCTGTTGTGACATAAATTCTTCAGTGACATAATTTCTGTCTCTTCAGTGACACTTTATATTAGTCAAACAGAAATTTCAGCCTGCCTTGTTGTCATCTGCTCATAATGATGACGATATTTGCCCCTTTGAAAGATAAAAGTTTTAGCCTTTGTTCCAGTGCACTGAAGAATGAAAAAGCATAAAGTTTTGCCCAGTAGGGGGTCTTCTATGTGATCACAGGTATTTTTCATTACAGAACTGAAACTGAGGCATAAATCTCACATTGGTGTCAATCAGGAACTGCTCAATTACAGTCATTGGCTTAGTTCTGATCACCTTTTGTAAACCTAGAGTAACTCCAATAAGGTCAACGCACTTACTTTGGATTTCCTTGGGATCTAAAAGGAATTACAATTTGACCTTAGGTGTATTGGAACAAAATTGTGCAAATAAGTAAAGCAGGATTGAACAATGTTTTGCTTAGAAAAAGAAAAAAAATACTGGGAACTACAAAGTGTTAACAGGTTTATAAGAATGCAGTCAAGAAGAACTAGGCACAGACACAGAAAATGCAAGTCATCAATTTAAGCTTGAAATTTTTACACAAGAGAAAACTAAGCTAGCCATTTTTAAGAAAGGAGTTAATGCAATATAAGGGTTTCTTTTTTTTGCAGTAAAATTTCTTTAAAACTTTTCACCATCTTTTTCAACATTAACCATGAATTCTTGACTTCACATGGCAGTTCAGTATCTTGTTAGCTAAATAAGTTGGTTGGTAGAAATGTTTGTGGACCTGTGGTGCAAAGTTGTGTTGAAATTATTGAAGTTAAAAAGAAAATGAAAAAACTCCCACAGACCAAGCTTTTGCTTTTGTTTACAATACCAGTAGCATGATGGTAGACCCTCAGAAACTACAATTCATGACTTGTTTACTTCAATTCCTTTTTCTATACTCCTTCTAATCCACCATTTGCATCCATTCACACACTTTATGGAGTAAAACGTAGGCAAACCTCTACTCAGTTATGTCACCTTTTTCTTTCCAATACTTCATGTAGTTTCTGTTTTCAAGGACAGAAAGCACAGTTATGTTCAGAGATGCAGACAATTATGGTCTGGATTCTTTCTACTCTGCAAGAGACAAATTCTGAATTTCTGACAATTTTTACAAAGAAACTGGTCCACTTTTCCCAAGGAAGCTTTATGGTGTTCCACACTGCACTAAGACTAAGACCGAAAATATTAAAACTTTTGCTGTCTTAGAATCATGGAATGGTTAAGGTTGGAAGGGACCATAAAGCTCATTTGTTCCAACCCCCCTGCCATGGGAAGGGATGCCACTCACTGGATCAAGTTGCTCAGAGCCCAAACCAGCCTGGCCTTGAACACTTTCAGGGATGGTGCAGCCAAGGCTTCTCCAGGCAACCTGTGCCAGTGCCTCACCATCCTCTGAGTAAATAATTTCTTCCTAATATCTGATCTAAACCTTCACTCTTTCAGTTTAAAACCACTGCCCCTTGTCCTCTCACCATCTGCCCATATAAAAAAATCCCCTCTCCTTTCTTTTTATAAGCCCCCTTAACATACTTGGAGGCCCCAATGAGATTCCCCCAAAGCCTTCTCTTCTGCAGGCTGAACAACCCCAGCTCTCTCAGCCAGCCATCCCTCTGATAATCTTTATGACTCCTTTCTTATCCTCACTCTTAGTCCTATATTATGTTGTTATGCCCTTATGCAGCTCCCTGCAAACCAAAATCTCATGGAGATCAAAAGTAGATCACATTTGATTCAGCCGATATATGATATTGTAGAAATATATGTATTGATAAATGTACAATGAGTACATGTATCCTTACTTATTAGCAATTTTGCAAGATTCAAAAGAGATTAGTAGACATACTAAGAATTTCTTTTACTAAAGAACTTTTTTTTACTAGCCAATCAGGAAAATTAAAAACAGGTTAAATAGCTAGATAATTAAGATAAATATCTAAATTCTTTTGGAAATTATGCTAAGTGTCATTTTTGAGAGATAACTTAATCTATGTTCCTTGGACTTTGGGAAAAAGTCTGCTGTGGAGTTCACAGTGGAATGATGTCGACATAATGTGCCAGCTGGCAGCATCTTCTTTCACCCTTGTTATCCAGCCTGGTCCCTGGAAGACAGTGATTTCCAGGGCCAACATGTGCCCCCCATGGCTACATGGTTATGTATGGTTGTGCACAAGCAGATTGTTGGATGTTCTCCTTTTCTGCTGTGCTATGTTTATTTTGCAGTGCCTGGTGCTGACTGTAGCAGGAGACAGTATCTCCTAACAGACAGGCTTAGGGTCGGATCTTTTCTATAGTTTCTACTTTGTTATCAAAAGCCTTTAATGTGGTTCTTTCTGTCTGCTGCTATTCCAGGTGCAAGCACAACTTTTTCTTTCTTTTTTAGTTATTCTTCATGAAATCAACTCAAACGTCCCAGAGTTTGAAGACTCTAACCCCAGAGAGAATCAATTTACAGATGGAAATGGCATAACAGAATAAAGCATGTTACCTTCCAAAGTGTTTCGGAAACTGTAATTGGCCATTTTATCCATGGGTCCAGATTCATACTGAGTCAGTGAAAGGCAAAATTCAACCTCAGCTGAGGATGGGAGCCTTGGGGTCCTTGATTTATCGTTGTTCCCAGGATTTCGCCTTATAGGCCCCTCACTTGTGGCACTGCATAAAGCCTGTTGGCTGTTGTACTCTTCAGACCGAGTGCAAATTACCTGTATAAAACAAACTCTATTAGAGGAGATGCAATTACAAAAAAAACCCCAACAAAATAGGTACTTCAAATAATTTTTTTAAGAGCAAAGAAAATGTACAATGTAATAAGTTTGTTTCAAGAATATATATTTTTTTACATTTTATGCATATGATTTTAATAAAAGATGGTTATTGCATAGCAAAAAAGCCCTCTAGTAGAGTGCACATTCTGAAGTAATACACTTATTTGTATCTGAAACTACCCATGTGGACTAAGGCATCAAATCTCATTCCTACCCTTGAAAAATCACTGAGGCTATATTCAGTGTTACCCACCAATGCAGCAGGACATAGAGTTAAATCTGCTGCTGAAGCTGCTAAAGGGAGGCTTTTTGGCTTCAGCAGGCTACTGAACAAAGCCATAATCATAGATTTTTTTACCCCACACAGTAAGAGTGGCAATTGTTGACTTGAAATATGAAAAAAAGTTATTATGAAAATATCTCTGTGTGCTTTGTCAGGGTAAATGGGCACTTACTTTCTCTATGTCTCCATGGTGCTACGTGTGTGAAATGGGAAAAGTTGCTGCTGTACTTCCTAGAAATGTTGCGGAGATGAACATATATGACCAAATGAAACACCATAGTGATGGATATTGGGAAAGGATCTTAAACAGAGAGATAGATACAGATGTAAAATACAGCCAAAATCCAGCATCATTTATGTAAATGTTCTGGGTTCACAGACAAAGTCCAATTACAATGGCATAACAAGTCATTATTTGTCAGATGACCTGTAGAAGCTGCCAGTCCAATTTGAGACTCCTGGAAGAGCAAGGTAGATCAGTGGTGGGTCTATAATAATGAAACAGAACAACAGTGGTTCAAAAATTCCCAGAAGTTGTTTTGTATCCTAGCAGGTAAGGCTGAGGCTCTGAATCAAAATCACTGTCTATTGTTTTGCTTTCCTCCTGAAAAAACCACCAAAACAAGTAAAACTCCAAACCACCAGAGACCCCTTTAAAACACAGGACTCTGCAGTTAGCAAGTAATCAATGTGGTTAATGAGAAATTTGTGTGGAGAAAGAGTAGGTCTCATTAGTGAGTGAGACATCATAGGGGAGAAAACACCTAACACTGAAACCTCAACTTCTTTTATCCTGAAGGTATATATCTATTTCATGGACTGAAACAATGCATAAGAAGGTGAGTGAAAGCAATCATCTCTGCTTTGAATGAGATGGAAGAACATGAGGTTCTCTGTTGATGAAGGAAGTGGGTGGGAGATTAATTTCACTTTACTGGCCAAGTACAAATTGTGAGATTGAAGCAACGCTTTAGGATGACCTCTGCAGTCAGGGGAGAGAGAGGCATCTCCTGAATGTGATTCAGCTCTCCCAAACCAGATGTCTGGTGGGTGAGATGTACTTACCTCTAGGGGTGCCTAACTCTCTCCATTGACTAAGTCAATGAAATAAAAAGAGTAAAAAATCGATGCAGAAACTGTCTCTGGACTGCAGTTAGCAAGGGAAGCAAAATTAAGAGTGTTCAACTTAATGCTCTGCTTCTACATTAGGGTGGGATGAATCACACCCTGGAGGCTCAGATGTGCTTCTGAGCTAACTAAAGACAGAGCCAAAGGCAAGTTGATGTGCTGCTGAACTAACTTTTGAACGAGTGGAAGGAGATCAGATGAATCCTTTTGTAAGTGATTTGATGACAAATTCACAGATAATGTTTGATGAAGCTGCTGATATAACATAGAGTCCTTAAGAATCTGGAGTTCTTAAATGATAAATTTTCTATGAATATGAATATCATGAACAAATTATTCTCATCTTTTTGGGGGGTATATAAGAAAGCTTATCAGAGCAATTTATCCTTAGACACTGCTCTGTTAGCTGCAATCTGCCCATGTCTGTTAAAACTACTGAGGTGCCCTCAGAGGCTGTAGGTAGTTTTCCAACAGAGAGTTGCACGAGCACATTTCCCCCAGAAGCTCACCAAGTGGGTCAGGATTGTACCTCTAAGAGGGACTCAGGTCAGGAACGTGCCTCTAAGGAGTCTCTTGTAAGAATCCCCACCAAGAAAGGAAGGGTAGCGACAGGGAGAGGCCCACAGTTATAAACACTAAACCATAGCTACGGCGCTGTTTTTATGATTGGTTTGTATTACTGACAGAGTTGATTCCCATTAGGAGGAAAATGGATGGATGATTCAGGAGAAGCTCTAGTAATTTCTTTGTTTGTAAAAATGCACCATTCTCTGTCCCCAGAAGTGAATTAGTGATGAAGGCAAATGTGTCTTGGCTGGTGAAGCTCAACCTGTTTCTCAGTTGTCACTTGGCTCAGAAACTACCTATGTGTGGATTTTCTCTCTCCCTCTTCTGTAGGCTTTATCTAGGTTCATATCTCCTGGGTTCTCTATCCTGCCATTTCCTATCTTTCATCCTTTTCCCACTGCCCTGCAGATATATCCCTATTGTGTCTTAAAGAGGAATTGCATGCTGTGTTCAAGACCCAGTTTTCAGATATTCAGACAGGGAATCTTCAGGCATGAGATCAAATATATTTCTAAACAAAGAAACTTTCCCCCTTTGTTGTGTTTGTCCATTTCAGGGGGATTTAATGTAATTGTTAATGTCATGAGGGTTATAAATTGTTAGAGTGCAATTTTTTTTTTTCCATTTATGTTTCAGTGTAGCCTTTGTTAACTGTCTGACTAACCAAATTCATCCTAAACAGAAGCCAGGTGCCACAAGGCATTTGGTAAATCATGGTCAAGAAATGCCAACATAAGTGCCAGGAATGAAAATGCTTTTCTGTAACCTTTGGCTTTTTCTTTTCCTGAACTAAAAATTAAGGCCTGGTCATAAAATTAACCCTGGGTTATTTTACAACCCGGGATGCTTTTCCAGAAAGATTTAACTTAGGGGATATTAATTATGCATCTATCCTGAAACCATAATTTGCTGTTTTAACTGTCATGTGATGTGTAAGTGATAATAGAACATAGATCAGTCAAATAGTTCTTTCTGGATGTAATCTGCATAAAGGATACATAAAATGGGTCACATCATTGCCTTCTTTTCCTTTAGCGGGAATTCTTTCTACTATGAAGATGCTGGTTTAAAACATGATTTTTTGTTCCCTTTTAGCACAGTCCTGAGCAAATTTCTCAGCTCACCCTGGACAAGTCTTCAAATTCCAGCTGCCCCTGTCTGTGCGAATTCCTCAGCTCTAGGGAAACTGTTAGGAAGATACTCTAAGAAAAAGATTATGTAAGTAGTGAGCAGAGCAAATGCCAGTAGATGGCAGTCCAGAATATGCAGCATCGCTTCTGGACTTTGTAGCACCCAGCAAAAAATATCCCTCTGTGCACTGCAGCTGAGATCCTGAACACAGCTCTTTGGAGTGATTCTTAGAAAAGAGACTGTAGAGGCTACTGTCTCACACCTTTGGCAAATGGGAAAACCTTTTGTCTTTTACTTTGCAACTGCATGCACAGACCAACCCTTGCGCAAAAATAGAGGGAACTGCATTACACAACACCTCAGCGATGTTCAGTCTTTTGCCTGCTGTCTCTAAATTCAAAGCTTTAGGGAATTTTGTGGCAGATTTCTTGGGGTTACTTTTTCTTATTAGATCTGTGCTCACAAGAGCATTTAACACTGGTAATATGTACCTGAACACTTGGGAAAAGAGGATTCTCCGTGGTATTGAAATAGGCGCTCACTTAAAAAGTGATGCCAAGTTCCTCAGTTTGTTGGGGCAGTAGAGCCACTCAAAGGGCTAATCCACACCTCTGCATCCTTTAGAACTGGTTCCTTGCTCTGCTTCTCTTCTGAGCCCACTGAGCAGGGGTCTGGCCCCCTCCAGAAGCGGTACCAGCATATTTTCATGGTGTTGTGCTGCAGATTATGCAGCCTGAAAGAACCACTTCAGACTACAGTCAGAGCAACCACTTAACTTGCTGATGTGTGCCAGCCACAGAGATATGATGTAGGCACTTCATGGCCTTCCTTGACACCTCCCCTCACCTCTTTTTGTCCTACATGAAGTCTGGACTCCTGAGTTGGAGCCTTGGGTCCTGTTATATAGCCAAAAGAGATTTGCACTGATTCATTGTCTTTCTCTGTCTTTTTCCACTTATTCTCACAACCTTGCTTGGGAATGTCATTAGAGCACAGCTCTCACACTGGATTTAAAACATTTGGCAGCTCTAAAGAGGTTTAATTTTTGCCTTTTTTTTGGCTGCATTAGGGCCTGGCATAACTTAATCCTAATTAAGTGGCACCCAGAAGCCATTTACTCACCAAACTGGGAAAACGCAAGGAAATCCTCAGATACAAGCTGTACCTTGGGACCTTGTTTTTCTAGGTGGAACTTTGAAAGGTGCTGTATCTGTAGCAGACCAAAAGGGTTTTAAGAGATTGTGTATATTTTTATCTGGTTCTTCATGTACTGCTGAATACTGGCAGGAATGGAAAAGTTAAACAGGCAGAGACTGAAAGAAAAGGAGAAAATATGGGAAACAAAGCTCTGAAGAAATTCTAAGAAACATCTTCTAAAAGTGTAAGGTCCTTAATTGTCTTTCTTCCCCTTACAGCACATATATAAACTGGGGCAACTGTGAAACTCAGCTAAATGAAGATGAGACCAGCATGGACAGACAGCATTGAAGCAAACCTGGGGCCTTCAAGGTATTTTCTCAGCCTTCAGTAAAAGCTGGCTGAATTTCACCTTTTTGCTTGGACGCAGTCCAGAACTTGGGGGTGAGGGGGAGGGTAATCTATACCCCATTAAGCACCTCAAAATGGTGCTGGCCTGGAGTAGAAAACTTTGTTAAGAATTATTGATGAAGTATTCACTAACACCTTCTGGTTTGACGGGCCGTGATTCCCTGCTCCCCGGCTGTCTCCAAGCTGTACCGTCACTGCTGCTGTCTCCATGTCTACCATGAAATCACTCAGACATCTCTCTCTAGAGAGAGATGGTAGGCTTCTCCTGCTGGTGAATTATTAACAAACCTCAGTTTTTATGAAATTAATCTAGCTATTGACTTATACACCTCTGAAGGTGTGTACTCTTTACCTTTTATTTCCATGACTCCTGAGCAAGCATGGCTATGCACTAATGGACAGCCAAGCATCCAGGGACCCAGCACCACTGTCACCCCAAACATGACCCCATGGACAGCGAATCACAGGGATATGGAGGCTGAGGGTACCCAAGTGGCTGCTTCTGCTCTGCACAGATCCCAATACCCTCCTGCTGTGGTCCTGAGGTGGCATGTGAAGAAGTACCTCTTCCTAACAGGAAATGTTTCAAATTTATAATCCAAGTAAGCATATCATTAGAGAACAGACTTCATAAACACTTTCTTTATATTTACTTGCTCCATCTGGGCTCTTGCTTTTTAATGTACCAGCTTGTACCTCGCATCACAACTTATTAAGTTGCAACAAAAAATAAAGTCATTGAGTTTCTGAGTTCCTTGGGTGTCCACAAGCAGATGGTTGTAAGACTTTGGCTGATTTAAGAATAAAGAAGTGCTGGCTTCTGGTGTTTGTGTTTCTGAAAATTTCCTGTGGTTTTTAAAAGTAGATGTAAAATAATGTTTCAAATGATGCTGTAAGACTATTCAGCTAGGAATACAGCTCCCTGATAAAATGTACTTAGAATTAAATAACTATGTCTGAATAGCTGAATTCATATTTCTTACGAAGTCATGTTTTCAGGTAATGGATCTAAAATACTGTCATTATTAGTTCAGAAGCATTTTATCCATTTTCTATTCTTGTGACTTGTTTCTCTTTTGTAGTTGCTTTGCTTTTGTGTAAGTGGTTCTTCAGGGTGATATGGAATGAAGTGCTGAGGGAAATTTTCCATGCTTGCAGAAAAGAATTGGCAGCAGGCTTACACCAGCACATCCAAGAGCAGCCAGCTCTCCACGTTATGCAATTGTTTCTCTCAAGTCTTTGGAGAGACAGAATAGAGGGAGCTGATGTTGGTGGTGTTTCCTGCTTACCACAATAGCAAACAGAAATAGCACTTACATTCTCCAGCTTTATTTTCTTCATCCTATGCCTAGCAAGCTGTGGGGATTCCCAGACTCTAATGTTAACTACCAGTAGAAAGATTCTGCTTTTATTTGCAGTAGGCTTTTATGCATTTGCAACTCCATTGACTTCAGGTGTTTCTCGCAATTAGTCTCGCACTGGTGTAGAAGAGAGAAGAACTTCACCTCCTACTATTTATAATCATAGAACAGTTTTGGTTGGAAGGGACCTTTAAAGGTCAGCTAGTCCAACCCCCCTGCCATGGGCGGGGACATTTTCAACTAGATTTTTTTTTTTTTTTAGCAAATCCATTATCTTGAATAATTGCAGAAAAGAGCACTAAAACAAACAAACAAAAAAAGTCTCTCAAAATGTCATGGAATATCTCCAATTCCCATATAGTTTTCTGTTGACATGGAATTGCAAAAATTGGTAAAGCATTAGTATGTCTCATGCAGCCCTAATGCTGAGTGTAACACTTGAATCATCACAAACGAGTAACTGAAAACATGAGAAAACCCTTCCCACCCACCCTAAAACATGAGCTAAGCAAACAAACAAAACCAGTAAAGATTCCTGATAGTCTTGCTGGTAAAAAAGAGGCAGGAATCTGAAGTGTCACTTACATGACAAATATGAGAAAAATGTGGATGGTTAATTCACTTAGCCAAGTGGTAACGGCAGCATGTTGAAGAAAAAGTAAGGTGAAAGCAAGAATTTCAGCATGTATCCATGGGTATCCATGTTGCCATGGCAACTCTTCAATGGAATAAAGTATTTTCTCCTTTCTTTGGGATTAAAAAAAAAGAAAGAGGGATGCTGTTCTGCAAATAGGCACTTTACCTTTTTAAAATAAATCTAAACCATTTGATAACATAGCAGGCATTGTTTTGTTATGCTTTGGAAAGACACTTAAAATTCTAAAAATGGCACCATATTATTGATGTGCTACTCAAAGGTTTCTCTTGCCCTCTTTTTTAATTTGAATGCTTGTTAAAAGCCTAAATTCCTTCACATTTCTGGATCTTCCTCTTTTCTTTTTTTGTTTTTTTTTTTTTTTTCTTTTTACTCATGCTGTTTAGCTACAGAGCTTAGATAGTCAGAGCATTCTGCAGCAGATCTGGCTGTTTTCTGGTTCAAGCTAAGGCTATTTTTGTTCCCTTTTGATTTTCTGGAGTGAAATTCTGATCTCTTACTTTGAGCTACTTGAAGGAACTGTATTGACCATTATTCCCAATTAAGCAATTGTTTAAATTTGGATTCAAGGCTAAAAAAAAAAATCTTTACCCCAAAATCACTGACTGAAAATGCAGATCTGTTCAATCTCTTTCATACTTTCTCTAGATAAGACAGGAGAGCCATAAATCCATTGAAGTTATTAGAGGGAAACAATACCCTTTGAAGGTAAATTTATCGCACATTTTGGAAATTTTGAAAAAATTGTAACATTTCCACAAAGGCTGAAAAATATAAGTGGCAAGCATTTTCAGAAATTACATGGAAAATGCCAGCAAACTACTTAGGTGCTCTTACCTATTTACACTGACACTGAATGTGTTTTAAACATGGCATATTTTTTATTCCTGCACCTATTAAAGTTACACAAAAATATCTCCTTAAGCAACTTCTTCCATTAAAAAAGTCTTTATTTTAAGAATATATTAGTGGGAACTAACTTTAAATAAGACATTATAAACCTTACTGTTTCTTAAATATATTAATTGCTACTAATAAGTTTTCTGAGTATTTATTACCAGGATGGAAATATACTAAGAATCTGGATACAACTAATAAAACCTTTGAAAAAAAAAAAGTGAGCTAAATACAACTATCTGACAACTGCATGTCTTTTAGAAAATTCTGCTAGCAACTTGCTGATTCCTCTGTGTTACCTGCCTCCTTCCACCTTGGTTATCTTATCCAATATCCTCTATTGATGGCTCCACTTGACACATGTAACCAGTGCAATTCTGGTTTCAATTAATCCACTTTACCACATGTACGACTTCCACACAACCATTTATTCAGCTCAGTGCAGAACAGCATAAGATCCCCTTCTTTCTAACAATGTAATCTAATTAAGCTAGTAGAGTTGACCCAGATTAAAAGTGTTAGAAATGAGAAGAATCTTAGAAAATTGGGTGAAAAAGCATGTTTGTATCTGTATCTATTTTATGGCTATGCCTAGACCAAATTAAATGTGTCCAGGAAATTTCCCAGGCACTGAGGCCAAGTGGCATCAAATAATCCATGTCTATGTCAGTAAAATAATTTTAGTCTCATAAACAGGGTGTCTCTATGCAAACATTTTCCTGGGAATGGTACCTGAGAAGTATCTGTTTGAGGGAGAAAAAGGTATGCCAGAGAATAGCCTAAATAGTTCTGTTACTGTATCTCCAAATGCTTGAATTTAGAGACATACACACTCTCCATTATTCAGAGGGCACAAATCAAGACTAAACACAGCCCAACCAGCCCAGTAAGCCCAGCTGGGTGCTAATTTTTAATATGCCAGAATATCCCAGAGCTGCTTGAATTTGTCTCTCTTTCTGTTAAATCACTAAAACTGCCCAACCTTCATTTGGGCTGTTGCTAAAGAAATAAATAGAAGATAGATTTAGACAAACATAATCATAGACTTCAACGCCAGAAGCAACTGTTGCTATTGTCATGATGGAGGGGGTCTATTGAAGCTAATAGACCTTTGTCACTGTATTTTAGGCAATGTGGCAGCAATGAGCAAGAGACAAAAAAAACCTCTCCGTGTTAGAACAGCACACTATAGTTCAGCTACATGAGACTTTATCACTTATGTATATGTGCAATTTCACTGTGTTTTATGGGCTAATTTGAAGTGCTTTCAATTGGCAGCAATCACTTTTGTGTTTGCCTCTCAGTTCCTTTGAGTAACAGAGATTATTTCTGCTATTTCTTTGAGCTGCTGATGTGAACTACACAGCTGATTCTTCTCTGTTCTAAAGGTTTGGTTTACTTGTTTGTCTGTTTGTTTAACATTGAAAGCAGGTTAGTTTAATTTGATAGTTTTTTAACTCATGGATGGGAGGAATACACTGGGAGAGGGGTAGAGTGCCTGAAAACCCTTTACTTCTATTTCCATTGTTCAGTCACCTATTGTTTTGCAATAGTTGTGCTCTAGAAATTTATGTGCATAAATCCTGCTTCTTCTGACCTGACTGGCACACCAGAACCAAGCATGTTTAAGCTGCTAAAGGCCATGTTTGGACACAAAAGCATAGCTTTCCCCCTTCCACTTTACTTTTATGTTCTTAATTAAACAACCTAAATCTTACAGTCAGAAAGAAATGAGGCAAAGTTACAAATGAACAGTTATAAAAGAAGATTAGTCCACATAAAATCTGATTTGCTGTCTGGTATTGCTTACTTTCTCTCCAGTAATATCTAAGGGCAGGCAGTGTGATAAGCTCCCATCTTGTGCGCCTCACCTAAGTGCCTAAAATCAGGTGCGATAATTCCCTTCCCCTTTCCTTGGCTGGTTCTTACCTGCCACGACGAGAAAATTGATGCTGGGCTGAGTAAATTAGGGTTGGTGGGATGTCTGCCACCCATGTACTCATCATTGCAGACCACACAGTCCTCTGCATCTCGCCAGTCCCAGTAGGGGATGGTGAAGTTCTCATCACCCGTTATCTTCTGGATCTGACGTTCCCACATCAGCAGAAAGGCCCGATGCCAAGGCAGAAAACCAGGGGCTTCATGGGCAAAATCAATGTCCCGCCACACACTGGACCCACCTAAGAGTGTGTCTCGAGAGGCATAATAGTGCATCCACACAAAGAGATCGTACACATTGATGTCTCTGAACATGGGGTTGGAGCCATTGTTCATCTGAGTAAACGTGCCAGTAGCAATAACGTAGTCCTGGCTAGGGATGTTCTTTGCCAAGTTAAGGTAGGCAAGAAACTTGTTCTTCTCACTGGTGCTGAGCTGGAAGATGTTTCTTCTTGTTTTCACTTGCCTTTCAGTGCAGTTGAGCCCTGAGAAACCAAATTTGCACTCCCCACAGTTGTATCCCATGAAGTTGCCTTCACATCTACACGTCCGGTTGTAAAATACAGAGGGCCACTCCTCTCTGTCATCCACTCCTGAAAAAGGGAACTGTGGTCCCAGTGGAGCCTGAGACAGAAGGATGTTCTGGCACGACCCTCTGCTGGAAAGCTCCCCACAAGGGGACCCATCTCCATCCCAGGGGGGACAGCACTCCTTGCTCAGCAGGCTCTCCATGTTCGCACAGACTCTGGGGAACTGCCCAGTGGACGGCTGAAGGATGGCTAGCAGAAAACCCAGGGCAAATAGCAGCATACTGACAGAGCAGCAGGAGAGCATCAGCGTTATGCTTCAGTGCATGGAGTGTTCTCTCTGACCCCTCCAAAGGCCTGCGTGTGAAAGGAATTCCTCCCCTGCACCAGGAATGCTTCACTGCTGACTTCTGCTACAGCGCACCCTTCAGTGTCCTTCCCCATTCCTACACGAGATGCATTTACACACAAAATACACTTCAGGGTTAATCTCATTATCACATGTTCTAGGTGAAAGCCAACTGACTTCCCCCCGCCCTCTACAAGTTTCAAAATACAGGCATCTATTATAACTTTCGTCTTCTGCCTAGCACATGATTGCTTTCCCGTGGCAATTGGAGAGGAAGTAAAATAAAGTTTGGACACAGAATCAATTGTAAGTTCTTAGAATTCCTAGTTTGATTGTATGCCTTAGTTGGTTAAAAAAAAAGACCTGGAAGAATCTAGTCAGTTAAAGAAGAAGGACAGGGAACCTAAAAATGAGAAAGAATTTGGGAGAAAACTATTTTTTTTTTAACAAGAAGCAAAAATAAAATGTGGTCACGTTAAGTGTCAACATAGGGCAGAACCAGAACAAATGATTTGGCTTGGTATTTTTACATTTCAGTGTAAACTGCTTTTCTCGGATTAGCGTATGGCAAGGGGAAGGGAGGGAAGTCATATACTTTTCATAAGAGAATAATTTTTATTCTCCTAGAATTGATAGCATTTTCACAGTTGATGACACAATCTGCACAACTGTCTTCTCCAGTTTTGTGGGGAACACAGACAATCTGCCAATAGATCTTCAGAAAGCACTTTGAGCAGCTGTCTCTGGACCAGGAAAAAACCATTGACTCCTGTTTTTCTCCCATCAAGCAGTTTGCAAACACCATATCTGTGTTCTTTACTCAATATGTTACTGGGCAGCCTCCAGACCACCCACCTCTTTCTTCTTGTACATGAGCCTGAGCAGAGCTGAGAGCTGCATGAGCAGATTTAGAAGTTAGACATTCTTTGAAGTTGCCCCTTGCAAGAGGACAACTGTTGTTTTACTGCTGGGCAAATCACACATGAATTATCCATTTTTTTTCCCAGCTACTACTGCTATAAGTAAGGGTGGTTTTCTTGGGTTTGTTTCTTACTAAAAGCTTTGTGAATTAGTTCCTTGTGCCCAGGGAGGGCAGGAACAACATACAGGCAAATGAAGTGAGAACCTTGCTGGGAAACAATGCCTTTTCTGGGATCAGGAGGTCATCACATGACCATGCTGAGGAGCACGAGGTGCTTTAATCCTGTTGGCTTCTACGCCTCAGGTATTCCAGGGGATTATCCCTGAGTCCCGCTTCCAGGGAGCCTGTGATGGGGGAGCCTGGAGCCAGAAGGGCAAATGGAAAGGATTTGCTTTTTCAAAAAATATTTTTTTTGAACCATACTCTGATGTTTGCTATTTTTTAGCTGATTCCCCTGGTTTCCATGTTAGGCTTGTAAAAAAGATTCTACTGTAGAAATGCTACTTGTTTGATTCATTTTATTTTATCTGTGCCTGGATGTTTGGGAAACCTTGTTTCGTTTACTGTTCCTCCAATGGATGCTACTACAAAAATTCTATACATGAGGAGAGACCCATCTCTGACGATCACAATCTATATTTTTTAATTTTCACTGAAAAGCTACAGAGATTGGGAGAAACTTGAGGTGGAGCCTCAGATTGAACCAGAAAAGCCCTCAAATTATATTTACGCAGAAAGTCATACGCACAAATACATTCAATACCCTGTTTTAATATTCAAATGAGACTTTATGCTCAATGTTACAAAATCAGGTTCTGAGTCTTGAGAGTTAAGCAGCTGGTTAACCACGGAATTCCCTGTGAAATGGTATGAATGAGAAGCTTTGAATCAGGAATGTCACTCAGGAGCAACACACGCCCCTCTTGCTTTATAGAGATGTCAAGAGTTACTAGAAGGAAAACTCGCACAGTAGTGAGAAGTATTCCTGAAGCTCACCTGCTGGCTTGCTTGTAGTGTTACAATCAGATTTTCAACACCATGCTGCAATGCTAAACCGAACTTCACATAGACATGGCCTGTGGCTTTCTGATGTAGTTATGGACAAAGACAAGGAACACTCCAAGTGAAAAACAATGGCATTGAATGGGGTTCACATTACCTCATAAGATTGATTCTTTGTTTCCTCAGAGCTGAGTGGGATGATCTTCAAAATATTATGTCTTCCTTTTGTAAAATGTCATGGAAATTTCCCTTCTGGGCTGCTAATACTGAAGCAATCAAATTTTCAAGTGATATTAGTGGCTTTTAAAAGATTATGATGGCTGGATGGCACCACAAAGGAAGTATCCCTCAGTATTGCTTGTTAATACTTTTTGGGAATTCTGTGGGGATTTTGGGTCTAGTTGGCTACGTTGAGTTGGGGAAAAAAAATTGGGGATGGGAAAGCGGAGAATAATTTTGATTGTGGTTGCTTTAAAAGTCAAGCATAAAACTGTGGAGAAACAAAGGCTGGATAGACAAAGTTGATGCTGCTCAATTACCAGTGGAAATCAGAATTGTCTAGAGAAAAAGAGAAAAAAATAAAAGGTCATTTGAGATGGATAAGTACAAGGACCACTTGACAACTAGAGAACACTGACAAACAGAAAGACAGATAGTCTATTAACCAGCCAGGAAATTCCATCTGATAAACCAGTAGGCTCAGAATGTGTGAACCAGTGAATGTTACTGGATCAATGCTTTTATTATGTGGCCATGTTATTTCTGATCTGATACTGGGAGACCTTGATACAGACTTAATGCCTCAGAAAACAGCCATTCAGACTGGAATGAAAACATAGGCCAAATATTACAGGCAACTTCTAGGAGCAAGAAAAGTGTCATTGATCTGCAGGTCAAAGCAAGGGAGAAGAGGTGCTGATGCAATCAGAGCAATGAAAGTATAGAAACAATAGCGGAAGGCAAAAGGCAGTTTCTCCCTGTTATAGACTGAAGATACCAAGTAGCAGAAAAGCAGTTACCAATCTATCCATCTACAATATGCACAAAACTTGCCTTATGCCTGTCAGTCTTGATGACAGGACAGCATCTAAGGGGGATGCCGAAGCAGTATTTTCTACAGTTTTGTTACACTCCACTTACACTTCACCTCTGCTTTCAGATCTTTTCTGAAAGGCAGCCTGACTTCTGGCTTTTGGGAGCATGCTGGGCAGAGTGGAGATTCTGGTAAGTGGGTCTGAATGTTTTCCTATCAGCTTTCAGGGGAAAAGTGTCATACAATTTCTTAGTACTATGTGGCTCATACCTGTGGCCTTGATAGCAGGCCAGGGCCCAGGTTTAACTAGGTGGATAAGAGTGTTCTGCTTCAGGAAATCCCTGTCTCTTCTAAGAGCTCACTGAGGTTGAAAGCACAGAAGGTTTGCCAGCAACCTACAAGGAAATTGTTCATGTTTTTTCTGGGTTAATGTTCTGCTAATTTTCAAAGGGAAACTTGCCTGCTGAGGGGTCAGACAAAGCAATCTACCCTGTGCAACACTAGTGGTGGAAACAACTCGGGGAGAGGCAACTCTGGCCTTTGCTCTGTTGGAGCTCTCCTGGACTGACTGCCCCGTATTGCAAAGCTGCATCCTCTGCCATCATGACAGGCTCCCCACAGTTGTGTCTCAACCAGTGCAGGATTTTACTTTTGCAATTAAAATCCTATACTCTACCTCCTCCATTCCAGGATCCTCTGATTCCAGTGACGCCCCTGCAAGTTGACTGGGGGAAGCATCCTCCTGGGGTGCCCATGGTGCTGGGCTCATCTTCAGAACCAGCTGTATCTAAGAAGTGCCTCTAGGTGCTTCTCACAGACTTGTCCTGCTCCATTTATCCAGCTCTGCAGAGAAACAGAAAAAGAATAAAAACTGCTAGTAGCCGTGTGTTGGTTTTCTGTGTGTGTACGCTTTGGAAAACAGATAATCAACAGTGTATTAAAAGCCATGAGAGTGGCATTTAGCACAGAGCAGGTCTCAGCAGCTGCTGGTGGTAAGGCAAACACAGCTGTGCAGTGTCAAAAAACTAAATTTGGAAAAGGAATGAGAGAATCAGTTGGGACAGGTACAGGTATATAAATCAGCTGGGACCCTTGGAGGCTGCAGTCACCTCATATGACCTCTTCTGGACCAAGAGCAGCTGGGCTTTCATTAAATCTAGCTTTTACTTATAAGTCGAAGGGGGACTTGTACGTCAACTAAGCAGTTCAAATGCATATTTTTCTCTGAAATTCAGCCACACATTGTTTTATTCTTAAATGGATCCTCTCAACATGCTACAGAAAAGTCCTTTAAATACTCAAAAGCGGTGAGAAGAATACTACAGTTTTTCTGAAGTGTATCTGAGAGACTTGCTGAGATAAATAAAAACTTTGAAGATGGCAAAAGACCCTGAATTTTACACACCTACAGAAAATCTTTTAAAATGAGAAAAAAACTCACAAAAAAGGTGATTAAATGGGGCCAGTTCTAGTGGAAAGAAAATACGTACAGAAGAAATTAATATCGTATGCTGTTTTCAGATTCCGCTTTGAATATTATCCTTACCTGCAGTAAGCTTTACCTCATTTGGGTTTGAAAAGAAGTTTAGCTGGCTAGACTTCCAGATACCTCAGAGAACCCCTCAAACTTTGTGATTGTTATTGTTAATGGGTTCTGCAGTTTTTGCCTCACCTGAAACCCCCTTATCTTGGTAACTCCGGTAGAAGGAGCAAATCAGATAAAACCGTGCTGACAGACTGCAATACACAACATATGGGCATCTTCCATGCAATACAATGAGAGAAGGAGAGCTGTGGAAAGCAGCTGTTCCCTAATTCTCAGATTTCTACCTGCATATCTGCTTATTACTGTAAGATCTGCAAGCAGGGGAATGTGCTGGAATGGGCAAGAAGGAGGTGACCCACAAGTCCAATGGGTCTACAGGAGAATGGTGTGTGTCCTCCTTCTGCTCCCCCAGCTCTACAGAGGGTAGATCACGTGGTCCTTCACTCCCAGATCAGTGCAGGGAGAAAATGCAGATAGCAAAGAAGACAACTATAATAGCTCCACTCACGTTTCTATTAATTTAAACCTCTCTACAGCATGTGAAAGATAAGGGGAAAAGACATACATTGTTTAGAATTCAAAAAATCTTATTAACCTTCCATAACTGTCTGACAGTACTCAAAGGCCCAGCTGCATGAAAGACTCAAATATAATATGTGGTCTCTGATTTTCCCCCTTGCCTTCCAAATAATGACTATAATGAAGAATCAAATAGTACTGAATTTTACATTCTCTGTAGAACTTCACTAATTAAGCCACGGTTAAATAAATATATAAATAAGACCTTGACATTCAATTTCACTTCAATGCAAACAGTGGATAGGAAACTCTATTACCCAGACTGCAAACTCTCTGAATAAAGAACAAAATGTCTTGGTAAGACATTCGGCATCTGGGAAAATGGGGAAAGAAAAGTCCTTCCAATGTAAAATTATTCTGATAATAGCTGACAGTTTTGAGTAACAAAGAGAAGGTGGATTATGAGAGATTTTTCTCATTGCCCTCCTTAATTTTTTGCCATTACAATGCAGTGTGTTTGAAACAAGCAAAAAGATATTTTTTTTCTTCCTACAAGTCATAGTTAAGCTGCTATGTTCATTGTAGTTGAAAATTTTGATGAGTTCAAAAACGGACCAGACAAAGTCAGGAAAAAATAAGCAGCAGAATCATAGAACATGAATGTACCTCTCTGGCTCCTGAAGTCTCTGAACCCTAAATTCCTTGAGGAAGGGAGATCAGGGAATTGTCTGTGCAGGCTTGTTCTGTTCCCAGATCCATAGTGCATCTGCCAAGGGCCATTGATGGGGAAGGATAATGGACAACAAGATCCTTTATTTTGAAACTGCTATGACAAAAGTGGATTAAATATTGCCCAGTTGCAGCCAGTGGTATCTTCAGCACAGATGTCACCAGGCATATGGTCTCTCCTGCACAACAGTGCAAATCATACAACATATACCTCCTCCATATTTGACAGCAAGATCCTTAGAGTAGTTAGAAAGCAAAAGACACAAAGATTTGGAGGTTTTTTTTACAAATTTAAAAAAGTAGGCCTGCTTTCTACTTTTCAGAAGAAAAAGCAAAGGTCTGGAACCAAAAAAAAGCCTAACAATTTTGTGGGTAAAAAAGGAGATTTTGTTGAGTTTATTCACATGAATACTGTAAACATTATTTGTGCACCAGTTATAGGTTCTGGGTGGCATAATGTACCTAGAAAAACATTTGAAAGAAATGAATGGCCAAGTGCGTTCCTGGAAATCCTTTCTTCTCCACAGGCCAGGGAACAAACATGTAGAATATGCCTAAAATAAATAGTTTAGAAAGCAAGTGGTGCATCAGTTGTGCAGGGTATTAAGGTATTAAATAAGACAAATTAAAGACGTTAATAAGAAATATGTTTAATATTTCTGACATAAGAGATTCCTGTGACTTAAATGGTTAAATTAATCTTAAATTGTCCCTGCTCGTATGAGATGGGCTGGGCCTAAACAATTTTATCATTCCATTCTTTTAGTTAACTATGGTTTCGAAAAAAAAAAAACCCAAATCGCATAAAAATTTCGAAGCTCTTGAGTGGATGAGCCTTGGTAAGGCTAACTTCAGAAACTATGAAGGACTGACTGGGTTCTGAGCACTGTGACTTGGCAGACCACTTGGGAGGCTGGAGAAGCAAAGATTTCTGAGCGAGTTCTCAAAGGAAACTTCATGCCACTTCTTCCATTTCTATAAGAGCACATCAAAATACTAAAATCCCCCCTGCTTATGCCAGGTTCCTTTGCTGCCCATTTGCTCACCTTCAGATATAATAAGCACAACATGTCTGTCTTCCTACAAGGAATATTTAGCTACATTATAAATTAAAGGATTCTCTTTTGTGTGTGTGTGCTCACTTGCACTGATGCAAGGTTGTGCTTTCATACACCACAGACTTGGACTGACACACCAACAATAAATTGCTGCACTTTTCAAATAAGCTCACTGTCAGGCACATAAAAGGGTTTTCTGGAAGCTTTGTGTACATTAGTGAATTTTTAGGGTGATCTAGTATTAAGTACTGCCAAATTTATTTTGAACTTGATCTTCCACTCACAAAAAACAAAGACACATTTAATGTTACATTAGGCAAAATGCATTTAAACACGTGGAAACTGCAGGGCAATATTGTGCAACCTGATAGCATATGCCTACCAGCATGACCGAAGATCTCTTCACCACTAAGGAGTGATAAATACAGAGAGAAGGACTGAAAGTGAGTCGTAGTGTGAAAATTACTGCCAACATACATATGGTTTATCTTAATTGCCCCTTGCACCAAAAATAAGAAGAGACCAATGAAGAGAAGGAATTTCAATCCCTTTTGTATGGATGCTTTCTTGAGGAGTCTGGATTTTTTTCAGTATGTTATTATTTTGCACATGGTGATTATAAGCAAACACTGCCTCAAATGCCATGTCAGATTCCCCTGTGGAAAGATGCAAAGCTTGGAAATTCCTAAAAACATTTGCCTGTAGCTTTTCTATATGGAGTGATGTCTCAGGTTTTCTAGGTCTGATATTTTGGGATCTCCCAGAACTGGAAGTGTCAGTTCTGCTCTACTTTTGAGACTGTCTTCATTTCATGAATGCAAATCTCCTGTTTTTTATTTCAGTGCTTGAAAAATGTTGGACTTCAGCCTTACTATTTGTGCATGACATCTACTTTTATGGGTGACTTTTTAATTGTTTTTGTATTTTAAACTGTCCTTGCATGCATTTGATTTCAGTGCAATCAGTATGTTTCTATGTGTAACATCTTGGGCTTTGAATACTTTATGCCATCTAGAGAACTGCAAACGGTTAATGTATTGGTATGACAAATAAATGTGTATTTTGCCTTAATTCTAAGATAAAGAAAACGAGGTGGAGAGAAACAAAGCAGCCTTGTGCTGAGGCCACACAAAGCCTGTTTTTAATTTGTTTGACAGTACGTATCAAAACTAACATCAATAACAAAATTTAATTTTCATGAACATAATGCAGAAGAGAGCTGATTGCAATACCATTCCACTTGTGTCCTTCTATGTGTCCAGTCATTTCACCCTGAAACAGATGACCATGATAGTTCAGTTTAATCCCTTTCAGAAGGTGACAATTTCTCTCCATCACTAGAAAGAAAAGACGAGGTAACCAGCCCAGACACAGACATCTGAAGCAGGGTGAGATGTAAGAAAGGTGATCTTAACCTTACATTTAACCATGCATTGCCTCACCAGGGTAAACCTGAGCAGTCCTTGAGCCTAGCAGAGATGCCATGTGCTGCCCCCCAGTACGGCACTGGATTGAATTCATCTTCACTGAAACATTTTCCTACCTCTGGAAAGCAACAGAAATAAAAACTTCCCTGAATGAGTTGCTGATTGAGTTGCCAAAGGCATCTATCGCAAAAATGAACTTGCTTATTTTTGAGCTGTACTGATAAGTTTACATTAATTCTACAAAACCGTCCTTACAAAGAAATAGGCTTGATAAATGCTCTAATTTTTAAGTGAGAGCTATGCCACCTATACACTTCAAAGTACAGATAGATCAGAGAACACAAGTTCCTGCAATATCAATTGTTCTATGACTTTTATTATTTTTCTAGACAACTTTCTGAAATAGAAACAATATTAAGAAATAAGTAGCTTTTCTAACAGTGAACAGTGTATTTCCTACAAATAAAAGGAAAGTTCACCATTACCAGATGTATGAGCAAATACACGACACAGAGTATTTCTCGCTTTCTAGAAAAATAGTATTGAAGATGTAAAGCAGAACTATTTAAAATAAAATATCCAATTTTGACTAAAGGAGTCTATACATATGTTGACTTTGAAATGCAATTACTATGGAAACAACAAACAAAGAGGATATCTCAGAGTGCCAAGCTCATATTCATGCCTGGACTGATTTCAAGTCTTTTCCTTGCTGAGAACTAAAGCTGAAGGTTTTCATGCTGAATTCTATAATAAAAGTCTCCCAGCATTTTATTTTCGTTCCTTGACTTCTCGCCGCTCCTTTTTGATAACAAGGCATGCATAACACATTTTTTTTCTTAAAGGCTAATAATTTTGAATGCCCCAAATTTTGGGCTATCTACTTGTTAAATATTTTTCACTTTCAAATATTACCAAGTAAAAATAGCACTGCAAAAGCATGCACCTGAGTATGTCAGTCCAGGTTTTTATGATCAAGGTCGAGAAATGGATGATTTTACTTGCAGTCAGCATGGGCTTTTCAGACATCTACCTCACAAGGATCTGTAATACATTCTATAAGCACCTATTTCTTATTATTTATTGTAAAGAAAGTCTGCAACAAAATAATTTTATATATATATATTACTAAACATAAAGATATTATTGTGTATTACACCAAATATAGTAGGTACATATACAGAATAATCTGTATTTACCAGATTATTTCCCTAGTAACACCCAATTTTAAAAGAACCTTGCAAGATGAAGAAAAAAATCCTGGGAAACTTGGAAATTAATTTGTATTTTGATAAATCATGAAAATCTAAGCTTTCAGAGTGTTCGTTTCATTATTAATCAACTCTATTTTGTGTTTTGAACCTTTAATTAACAAAAATGCTTTTCCAAGTCAAAGAAAATATTTCTGGCAGAAATAAAAAAATACGATAGAAATTTCAAATTTTAATACAATTAAAATAATATTGTGAAAGATGGTATTGGGAGAAAATATCAAACTTTGTGAGATGTAGAAAATGTCATGCTGCTTGTCATTAAAAGAAAATGTGTAATTTTTGTTAAACAGTGTGTGAAAAAAGGTGTTTAGTCAAATTTTTTAAAAATTATACTTTTTTTGCTAACAACCAAAGAATAATCAGGATTTTTAAGGAAGATTTTGCAGCTGCCATATACTTCTTTGGAATAGACGAGATAGAAGAATAGCTGTATTGCCAGTTTTTTAAACTTTAAAATCATTAAATTTTCAGAGTTTCCTTAATATTGCAGCACATATTGTATGAGGGTACAGAACAATTAAAATGTGGGAAGGAGAAAGACTCTCATCTGAAAATGTAGTAATATAGAGAACACTGAAGATCCTCATTCCTGATCTTACTTAAATAGATGTTAAATTTTGAGTTTGAGTTTGAATAATAGTAATTATATCTTTCTTCAGTTTATTTTTCTTCTTCCACTTTTCCTAAAATGGTAAAAACCCCTCCAACCCACTGCACATCAAAGGAAAAAAAAACAGAATATCCGTTTCTCACCAAAAAAAAAAAAAAATTCCAAACCATTATATTTTGGGTTTATTACATGATTTGGCTAAAGGCTTTAATCATTTTGTTTTGTTTCACTTTATTGAAAGATAGCCTGAATTCCATTTTCAAATGAAAAGTCCATGTATTTTATTAAAATTTCTCAAAGTAAATCTTCATTTGTCTTAATTTCCTCTTATGCATTTAGCCAATTTCAAGATCAGTTTGCTTTTGTTTTAGAGTGATCAAACCTGTGTTTATTAATGAAAAACTGACCTTGTTTTTCTTTTAAATGTCTGTTCAAACATCTGAAGACACACAATCTGGCTTCAGAACAAACACACACAGGCAAGAGAAAAACTCATATGTGCAAAATATTTTATTAATTGCTAAATTTCAAACGAAAACAGCTTTATTTTGACATTTCCTTGTAAAGTTTGTTTTTAGAATGTAAAGGCTTTGTGTAGCCTTGTGAAAGAAAAAGGGTGAAACTAATTAAAAATAAAATTGTATCTGGCAGATACAGTTTCTTTTGTGAGTTAAGATGCATACATTTATTTACTTGCAAGCAGGTATTTCCATGGATGTGTGACAGGTGAGACAGGGACTTAGTTCAGGTCTTGGGAGATAGATGTTTGGATCATTTCAGACGGAGAGGACTAGGAGAGAGACCAGGAGGCAGACTGGTACCTTCTGGACAAGCAGACAGAAAGCTGATGAAATAGACTAAGGCATCTCAAGGGAGTCGTGTTCTGAAACAGAATCTTACTAAATAATCCCAAGGTAACTTTTGTCTAATTAGTCACAAAACCATGGTTAAAAATAATGAAAAATAATCTTGTTATTTAAAAGGCATTTGGAAGTATATTGTGATACCAACATAGATTGAATGTCATGTTTGCATCCTCCCTGAACCAGAGTTTAGCTGCAGGAAAGAGTGGTTCACAGTAGAGCTTGAAAACCTTCAAGGAAGTGACACAGGCTGAATATATTTACCGGTGGGGCTTTGAAGAAAAAGTGTGAGCAATAAGTATCACCATTTGAGAACTCAAACTTCCCTCTGCTTGGCCACGCCCTCAACACTTTTAGCTTGTGCTGCACAGAGGACTCCCTCGGGTGAGATGAATCTGCACAGTTAGTGCTATGTGTAAAGTGTGGCACATTTAGACCTGTGCTATCTCTTCAGAGCCCTGCAAAAGAACATTAACACGCTGGGAAGACTGGCTGTTATTCTTATTTTGACAATGGCCTTATTATTTTATCCTGCTAATCTGATTTTCAAAGATTTATACATTAATTTTTGTACATTAATCCCTGAAACTATGCTTGGAAAGCCCATGCTATAAATACCACATAACTAATGAACATGCCAGGAGCAGACAAAATTTACAAGAAACAGGCAAACCTCAGAATAATAATTTCATTGTATCACCCTTCTAAATCATCCCAGCTGTTCCGACTCTTTAATTACAGAGTGACACTTCCAGTCTTAAAGTATTGTGGCCTGTGTAATAAATCATTTCATTTTATATATGTTATGATTCTGACTACTGTAGAGGAGTCATTTCAAAATCCATCTCCTTTACAAAGGCAAAGAGTAAACCAGAGATTAAATAATATAACTATGAAATTCAATAAAAATATTGTGTCAGTTCTGAATTTATTACAACTTAAATGCATGCAATATATGTAGTGTTTTTCACATACTCCTTCCCATATCCCACCTAAGCTTCTCCAGCTCTGGAGCTATTGTACCCAAAAAGTGATATTTTATGAAAGCTGCATGTAAAGGACAGAAGCTCCAGAATAATATCACTAAGCAAATTGTAGACAAGGGAGTAGGAAGAAAATCTGAGTGAGGAATAAAAAATATGTGTGACTTGTTTTCAGTCTAACACACTCTTGTCATAATTACAATTAAGAAAAAACATAAGGGATAGAACAGTTTGCTGTGAACAGTGGCTTCAGAGCATCAAAATGAAAATGAACAAAACCCAGTAATGATAGGAGTAAATACAGTCCTAGCATGAGGCTACCAGGGTTTGCTGTTCCCTTAGGCATGTACAAAAATTGACAGCAATGTTAATAAAGGCTTCAGAGACAGTTTGTGATCCATACATTTATACCTCTTCAAATTTACCTACAGAGGTACTTATCCTGCAGCCTTAAATCTTAAGAACTCATTGTTGTCCAAGAAAAAATGCCATCTTTCATCTTCACTTAGCGATGTGTTTCATCACAGATCCAGCACTGAAGCAGCAGGATTGCTGGCAACCATGTTACACAGCCTCTCTGAAAAGGTGTTTGCAATAATACATGTTTCGGAAGGAAGTCAAGCTGTTTCCAATGGACAGAGCCTTCTAAAGCAGTGGCTTAGATGCTAGAAATATTCTCTTTCTTATTATCACTTGATTCTTGTCTCGGCTGCATCTCGCTACACTTACTTTGCTGATTTAAGCTTGTTGCTATCATCAAGCTTTAAAGGCATTTGACTAAGTCAGAAAAATGAATGTTGCAATTAACTTCAATTTGTGTGCATTCCCCTTTGTGAAGATGAAATAATTTCACAGATGTCTCGGGACATGGAATTTTTACATGATCATATTAACCTCAGCCTACCAAGCAATAGTCTATAAGCTGTGAAACATTGTCAGGCTGGAATACGGGTATCCATTATTTTGCTCAAAACAGAAGCAGCTTCCCCACATACAATCATTGCTTTTAGCTATGAATTCTCTCAGCATACATCCTGGCTATAGTGTTAACATTGTGTGATGCAATGTGGTATCCATAATTAATGAGCATCTCAAATCTCGGCAGTCATGATTTTTGAGTTGTCATTTTTGTCTTTGTTTTTAATTTGTGAGATTTAAAAGGAAAAATAATATTATGGTCTCTGTCCACCAGGTTTACTTTTTATTCTCTACTAATATTCCTTATTGAAAGTTTCATCTTTTTATCTACGAACCAGTAAGGTTCTGCACATAAAGAAACCCATCCTGAAATGAGCTCCATATGGACAGACCATATGGGCACACTGAGTCCCACTGAAGTGAACTATGGTTAGCATTTCTTATTTCTGCTGTAATAACATGCATGTGTCCCTAACCACGGGCCTTGTTGTGCCAAGCACTGTACAGGCAAAAAGAAAAACTTAATCTTAGTGCTAGCAGATAAACCATCACAGTGCAGATAGGATGGATGTTGCAAGTCATTATGGTGTCAGCCTGGATTGTTAAATGGCACATATCGGTATTACCCTGTCAGACTTAATGAAATCAGCATTTTTATATCATTCCCTTTATTGTGCATCTCTCTAGAAGAGGTCATTCTCATTTCCTTTCTGGGTATAAATCACAAGTGTTCTTTCCTGCTGTCAGTGAGGTTGCACATATGTGTATTAAGGTTACAATCAAACATCATTTTGCACTCCGGACATGTCTAAAGAAGGAGGTAGTTGTGGAATAAGGGCTAAAGGGAACATGTAGTACATTAATAATCTCACAGGAGCTCATTCTTGAAGCTGGGTGCAGTAAACTATGCAGTAAACATGACCACATGGAAAGACAGCGTAAAATATCAACTTCCATATGAATTTATGCCTACAGTGCTTTACAGAAGATCCCTTTTTAGGAAAATCCTGTATAATGACACCAAAATTAAACAAAGGTTTATTTCCTGAAAGTTACATTTTTCATGGCAAATATATACACGTAAAAGATAGAAAGAATGATGCTGATCCACTTAACAAATGTAAGGACATGATTATTTGTCCTAGGAACATTATAAAGGTGACTCTTCAGAGAGAAGGAAGAAAAGATGGAAAGGCAAATTGCATGTTTTGTGATCATCAAGTCTGCTCAAGATTTCACAATCAAGCTCTTTCCAAGTAGGTCACAATTATATTGCAAGCTGCTTGCTTGAAAAACAATGGTGGGTAATAATCTGGAAATTGAAGATTAAAAATAAGAGGCAGAACCTTAAGAGTTATGATTATATCCCATTAAACAATTTATCTGGGGCTGCAGTGGATTCTCCATTATTAAAATTCTTTAAATCAGGTTTGGAAGGCTTTCAGGAAGAGATGCTCTCGCTTAATCCAAAGTTATGGGCTTTACTTACAGGATTTCGGGTGAGAGTGTCTGACCTGTACTACGCAAACAGTCAGGTTAGATGATCATAATGGTCTCTTCTGGCCTTAAAATCTATCAATATATTAAGCCTCCTGCTGTAATGCTCTGATGCAGAGGCAATTTGCATCAAGTTCTGAAGAGCACTTAAATTAATTGTTTCATTAAACCCCATTTGAATGCTTTTACATCTTGATGCATGCTACTTCTGGGTGCCTCACAGACTTCATTTGGAGATCTTCAGCTCCAAAGAGCCTATTACGTTTGCCTGGCCTGACTTGTGCCTTCTGCCGGCCGGAACAGCCTGTTCCTGGGGAATTTGCGTGGCGAGGTGCTCTGGTACCATGTCTAGTGCCCGTGGGTGGTTCCCTGGCTACCACTAGGAGGTGCTTCCAGCGGCTCTGCTCAGCGCTCCTGTTGGCATCATGAGGAATGAGTTCAGCTCTGTGTGGGAGCATATTTCAGATCTTTCCTACACCTACAGCCTTATGCCAAAAATAAGATGCAATCATTTGTTTCCTAGGTGACAACTGCACTGAGCATGTGCAGTCCCTGCCGCCTCTAAAATGGTGAAGTGTGTTATCAGCCTTCCTTGCAGCGCTTTTGAGGCAATGTATCAAGCAGCTTTTACTGCAGAATAAATGGCTTCTTGATTATGTACAGAAGGGGGGAAACTGTACTGAGGTTTGCTATTCAGTACTCATTCCTGGAAAAAGTAATTTTATTCTATTTGTTTGCTTTTTCTGTGGTAAGTGAAGGGAAAAGGGAGCAAGAAATGTCAGTTCCAAGGTTTCTAAATAGTAGACCTTTTAGATGCTCTTTCTTGATAGTCTTTCTTAATCTGTATCTGTATGAAGCTACGGAAATTCTAGTTTCCACCTTGTTTTCTCATGTGGATTTTGAAATCTTGTCAAAGCAGAATATCATCCAAGTGTGTCTTCTATCTATAGAGTATCTAAATGCCAAAAAGACATAAAAATATTTGCATTATGCTGCTGTCCTTTGCAGGAGACAGTAAAGGGTAACATAAAAAGTATAAAAAGACTTTTAGTATCCTGCTAGATTTTTTTAGTTCATCTTTTTTTTTCCCCGATATTTCAAATGTCTGCAAGTTTTGAAAATATGCAGAGTTTCTGAATTCTTGAAATACTGCACTTCACTTATCAACTTCAATTTAATTTTTGTTTAAAATAGCTATTTATAGAGGATTTTATTTAAAAATGTAGTATTTTATTGAAAGGCCTACTAAAACCTCTTTTTTTGTCAGAAATACTTGACATCTTTGGCATAATGTCCACTGAAGGGGCAATCAGTGATCACTCTTGCTATATATTCCAGTCCACTTCAGGCAAATATTTAAGGAAAAAAAAAATATTCAGGTCTTTTTTCCTCTGAGTGATACTAACCATCGTGGACAAACTGATGGGATTTCACTGTATAGATATTTTTATAGTCCTACTTTGGGAAGATGAAATTTGCTGATTTAATTTATGGATATTTTCAACCTGACTATGAGCAAGAGTCTAATTCCAAAGTTTCACACTCCTTTGTCCAGCTGCTCTTTAGGCTTAGATGAAAGTTGGAGCAATCTCTGTGCCCTATCATTGATTGGTGTAGTGAGGTGGGATTCCCAGTTCCTCAAAGTGAAGATGTACTTCTTCCTCTTGGTGTCCCTGGGAACTGTTATCTGCACCTGCCACAGCTGGGGATGTGAGTGTATGAGGAGGAGTTTCTTTGAGGTCCCATTTGAATGTTTTGCATTTCGTACTTTCTCTGTAAATTGATTTTATCACAAACTTCCCCCCCNCCCCCCCCCCAGCCCCCCCCCAACAACCAAACCAAACCAAACCAAAAAATACACAAAAAGCCCTAAAATATTGGAAGCTTGGCTTCTCAACCTCTCCCCTGCAAAACCAGAGGATGACATGAAATTGATGAGAAAGCAAGGT
Source organism: Edolisoma coerulescens (assembly GCA_013397115.1). Lineage (NCBI taxonomy): Eukaryota > Metazoa > Chordata > Aves > Passeriformes > Campephagidae > Edolisoma > Edolisoma coerulescens. The sequence continues at coordinate 2,607,100 of VWZW01002090.1, read as the reverse complement.
CTAAAATATTTGTAGCTAACTACTTCTCATCTTGTTTTTCTACTCAAATCAAAATCCTGATTATTTTATCAGGTTCAGGAAAAGGTCACACAGCAAGATGATGATGTGCAGAGCTTTCAAATCATACTAAACCCATAAAAATTAATTTACATGGACAGTGGTGATATTAAAACCCTGGAGGACTGCAGTTTACAGGTCTGCAACAGAGAAAAATTCTGTGTTTCAGATAGCACAATTTTTGAAGAGAATGTGGTTTTTTTAAATTACATTTTGATATTGCATCTTGGTATAAGAAAAGTTACAGAAAAAAGTAATGAATCTATATCACAAAACCCAAAAATGAGGTGTGATAAATACTGTTATCATATCAATTGATTCGATAGCTGGCCTAGGTGCTGAATTGTAACGACAAGCCTTGAATACGGATGATTCTTGTCATCTTTCTAATGGTATTTTAAAAATCTTTATTTGTTCCAGAAACAATCTTTGAATAACTCACTTCTGTCTACAGGAGCAATTTATTTTCAGTCAACGCAAGCAACAAATTTGTTATATTTGGAAAGAATTGCTTGAATATGACCACAAAGAAAATATGGCAATGTACACTCTCAATATCTTCTTTAATGTAGCAAATCATTGCCAAGTTGATTGTACTCTCTGCAGTTGTTTTACCATCTTCCTCCACACTTAACTTCTTTTCTTTTTTTTTTTTTTTTAACTGAAATTATTAAGGGTATTTCTGAAGAATTAACGGGTGTCCTCTTGCTGTCGAAGGCATGTCAGTAGTGTCAATATCAAAGAGGCTACAAATGCTCTGTGTGCAAAATTGAAAAAAAAAAATCTAGGGTGATATGTCTTGTGAAGTTGGTTCCCTCATTGCACCAGCAAAGCTTTTGCATCCTTGGTTTCAAAGATGTTAAACTCCATGTAAGCAAAATCATGTTGTTTTATTTGTAGAAGACAATGTCAAGAAATCAGAAGTATTATCAATATTTATAAAAAGCTTAACAAACAGAAGCTCTTTACTGGTGAAAAATTAACATCAACTCAGAAGGGAATTCTCTATTCAAACCCAGTCCTAACAAACTGGACCATAATATGACAGTTTTGTTTCTTTTCCTCCACAGGGGTTAATAGACCTGTGAAAAAAGCAGTCTTTTGGGGCCAATTTCCATGTGAAATTTGACTGTGAGTGAGAGTTGTGAGTTGGTTCTTTTTTCTGTGCAGCACAACATTTTATCTCTGCTTAAAACAATACCTCTTTGCCTTCCTTGCAGTAACACATGCCTAGACATCACTGCAGTTTTGGCTTTATGTACAACCACCAGTCTTCTTCTCTGTCATGTACTCCAGACACCTGAGAGGTTCAGATGTTTCTCTTTCTTAGATCTGGACTATTATTTCAAGCTGTTTTCATTTATGCTATTTATTCAGTGGGTACTGGCTGATGACCAATCAAAAGCACATTCACCTCCATAAGAATAAGTATTTTTCTTTGTGCAGGATTTGGATATTATACGGGTTTAATGAGACCCATCTTCATCTCACCCCAGCTTCATATTCACTTCCCAGTCAACAAGGAATGGCAGATTTTTGTCTACTTCTTTTCCAAATTTTTTAACATTTTTTGTTTTACAGGACATGACCACCTTTAAGAAAAGTGGGCAATGCAGTTAAGGCAAACATTTGGCCTGCTCTAGAGCTGTACTAGAAACATGGAACAGTTACAGGAGTTTTCTAATAAAGTTCAGTAGAGCTGTNAAAAAAAAAAAGGAAAAGAAAAGACTGATTTTTTCCTACCAATACACAAGGAGGGTTTCATTGTTACCTTACTTATTCCTTATTCTTTTTTACTTCTTCTCCCTTCAGAAATCATCCGAGTGCTCACACATGAGACCTTCAGAGACACAATTCTAATCAAAATTTTTTTCATTTATTTCTTTTATTTCCCATCCTATTTAAGTCTGAAATGATGTCTCAGAACTTCTTGGGGTCACAGTGGGATTTTCCACATGGCTTCTTAAGGTCAGAGTTCATATTGGGAATCTCAGTGGGGCCGCACTGGGGGTAAACATTTCTGTCAGCTCGATGCTGTGGGAGTAGCTGCGTTAGAAATATGCACAATAGGGTAGGTTTGACAAATGAATAAGCGCAGAGTGTTCTTTAGCACACCATGTGTCTGAGCTGCTTTAATGCACAGACTGATGTTTAAACACAGGAAAAGTGGAGAAGTGATCATTTAAACTTCGTATTCAGCTAGTGGCCCATGCTGGGCAAAAAACCAGATGGTTGTGTCACTCACTCTTCAAAAAGAAGTTCATACCTTGAGTCTTGCAAATTTCTTAACCAGACAGTTTTTAAATACTGTTTTTCCCTTTTTATGAAAACAATGTCATGTTCATACTGCCTTACTTGAAGAGTTCATAAGGCAGGTATCTGCTTCTCAGTCTTGTTTTCATAAATTGGCCAATCTTAAGGTACATTCACTTGAAGACTTCTTAGGGATGACACCAATTGTATCAGCCAGGCACCAGTTCCTACCATGAAGGAAGTATAGATGACCAGAGGTAGATTTCACTTTACAGTAGCCTATGTCTGATAAGGAAAGTTTTGTTATGTACACAGTCTCAATACCCAAGCTGTTCATGCTCACACATTACTGTAAATGATTTGGATCCATCAGCAATTAGATTATTCATCCAGCAGGCTACCATGGCACAACTCTTGATCTTGAAAGAAGAAGCCAGAAGAGATATTAGGAGAAGCCCTAAGTAAAAATAGAATATGACCATTCAACTGTGTTTTTGTCTTAATAAAGCACCCTTATGCATCTAGAGTCATATAGCATCCAAAAACAAAGCTGCATTTCTCTTAGCTGTATTTTCTTTTAGCGTGCATTGATGGTTGAAGGAAGAAAGTTTGGCAGAGAAAAATTTTTGGGTGGTTATGTTGATAGATTTACCTAATGGAAAAACAGAGCAATATGTAAGAGAAGGGAACTGCATTTGGTATTTAATTATAGTTCAAAGTAATTTATCTACTAATTATCTTCATCAGCCTCTTCCATTTCTGGAATGAAAATAAAACCCCCAAAAAACCCCATTTTACAAATTCAAGAGCTTGCTCAATGCCAATAAAAATTTGAGATGCACCTGCTTCTTCAATGGGCCAAACAGAATTAATTAATTTGACAGAAACTGTAATTTGTGAATAGCAGCCACATTGCTGGGTCTCAAAAAAGTAGTCATCTTCAAAATACAGAGACTTTTTTTGTCAAGTTGGTGTTCCTATGGTAACTACAGTAATTGTTTACCTAGGAAAGCAATATTGGGGTTTTATAATTTAAAGACATACACCAAACTTAACACCTCTGATTACTGCTTTCCTTAGTTCTTTCTTCCCCCTTCTTTGGTGTCCTGCAGGAAGGTGAGGGACTGAAATAATTCTGTGTCTATGCCTCCTGCTGCTGTCACTGGTTCCCCTCCTGAGCTGACATTTTGCACAGAAATAGCTACCAGCAAGGAGACAGAGCTGGCTCCAAGTCACCTTCTGTGGCAGGTGAACTGCCAAGCAGGCACGTGCTGATCCAAGCCTGTGTTACTGCTGGAGCAAGGTTGTTCTGTGCTACATGTTTCCCAGTCCTTTGCCAAACTCCTTTGTTCATTGAAGGAACAGGATTCATATCACAGTATCAGCAGGAGGAATCAGCTGGCCAAGAATAGCTGGAAATATCAGTGTTTCACTCAAAGACATCAGTAAAGTGATTAGCATGGAGCATTGAGGTGACATTTTGCCACTTGCATTGGGAGGACAGAGTTTTGTTCAGGGGAAATTCATCACCTCTATATTTTATATGTTCGGTTTGTTTTCGTGCAGGGTAGTCCTGAGGGTGGCTCTTCAACCAAAGGGCAGTTCTCCACAATGGTCAAACCCGAGCTGGAGTGCACGGAATTCCACCTGGGAATGGAAGAGCTCATGGGAGAGGATGAAAGGGAGAGCAGGGACAGATCTCTTTCTAGTGGAGGTTTGCTTCCAGCCAGGAAGACCAAGCAGATGAGGCCTTCTATAGACAGAGGGAAGCAGGCACACATTGAAATATGAGAACACCTGGCAACCCAGGTGTTTCCTGACTGGAAAAGGGAAAATTTAACACCCATTTTTTAAAAAGGGAAAAAAAAGACTATGAGGACCACAGGTCAGTCAGTCTCACCTCTGGGCCTGGTAAAATCCTGGAGTAGATCCTCCTGGAAATTATGCTATGGTACATGGAAAATAAGGAAGTGATTGGTGACAGCCAACATGGCTTCACTGAGGGCAAATATCTGATAACAACAGGCTTATGGTGTTGGAGGATAAGAAAAGAGCAACTGCTGTCACCTACCTGGAGTTGTGTAAAGCATTTGACACTGTCCTGCAGAACATCTCTGTCTCTAAATTTGATAGACATGAATTTGATGGATATACCACTTGGGAGATAAGGATTTGGTTGGATAGTTACAAAGAGCTGTAGTGAACAGGTCGATATCCAAGTGGAGACCAATGACAAGTGGTGTTCCTCAAGGATATGTGTTGGGACCAGCACTGTTTAACATCTTTGCATCCAGCTCTGGGGCCTCCAACATAAACAAGACATGGACATGTTGGAGTGAGTCCAGAGGAGGGCCATGAAGATGATCAGAGGATTGGAACACCACTCATATGAAGACAGGCTGAGAGAGTTGTGGTTGTTCAGGTGGGAGAAGAGAAGGCTCCAGGGAGACTTTCTAGCAACTTTTAGTACCTAAAGGATCTGACAAATAAGGAGAGGGAGAGGGGGTTTTTGGAGGGGTATGTAGTGATAGAACAAAGAAGAATGGTTTTAAACTGACGGAGGGAAGGTTTAGATTAGATATAAAAAAGAAATTCTTTGCTGTGAGGGTGGTGAGACACTGTCACAGGTCGCCCAGGGAAGCTGAGGATGCCCCATCCCTGGAAGTGTTCGAGGCCAGGCTGGATGGGGCTTTGTGCAGCCTGGTCTCGTGGAAGGTGTCCCTGCCCATGCCAGGGAGGATGGAGTGAGATGATTTTAAAGGTCCCTCCCAACCCATGCCATTCTACAATTCTATGAATGAAATGAATTTGTAAACATGTTTACCTCTGATATCATTCTTCCTCATGAGTGCAAGTTCTGGATCCTGGAATGAGTAGAGTTCTCAGGGGAGAATCCATTTCAGAGCCAGGAACTTCTCTGCCTTATATTCACATGAATCAATAACACTGACACAGATCTGATCCCATTTTGTGCAGGTCTGGGGACTTCACGACATAATGGCCCCACTGCCATTGCCTCGCCACTGTTCAGCAGGAGATGCCAATCTGGGGTTATCAGGCCTGAGTTCAAAACCCCAAAGAAACCTACTGGTTAAGTTTCACCCATTCAATACTCTTACTGCAGAGAGAAGATAGTGTATCATACTGCAGCATAATTGGAGGTTTCATTCTTTCAGCCTTCATTAGAAGCACTCCCCCATTCAGATTGGAACTCACTGAGTAGAAATAGGAGCAGCAGCATAAGATTTTGAATGATGTGAGAATGCTAAACCACCTTCCTTAGCACAGACAAGAACATCTTTGTAAGGTGTGGAGTTTCCTGAGAACCTTAGTGTTACTGAATTTTATTTTTCGTGTTTTTGTTTTAGAGTCATGTGAATTTTGCTCAAATTTAATAGAGAGGCCTGACTATACCCTAAGCTCTCCTTTCAATATGTGCCTGCTGATTGCATTTAATTAAGATCCTTACACGTAAGTTTTGAGTCTCTTGATGACTGAGCTACAATTCTTTGGTGGAAAATAGTGATTGGAATAGCATAGGATACAGTAGGCGAACAAAAAATGCACAGACACTTAAAGAAAGTGGAAATAACAGAGGAAGCAAGAAGAAATCAGGTATATGTAATGCATTTCTATTGATTTTATAAAGTTAAAAATGCCTATAACATTTGAAGCAACAGGAAATTGAACTTGAATAATAGGAAAAATACCTTTAGTCATAAAGGTAAATATAAACCAAACTTCCTCAGTTGGAGTTACTGCCCCTGAATACTCCTACCAATGTAAATCAGATTTTTAATTCTGCTAAAGTTCCACTTACCCCTTTCGGGCAAGTATAGCTACTTTAGACATGAAATTAATTCTCTAGAAATCGCAAAGAAGGAGTTACAGGGGGGACACATAGAACAATTTCCTGGAGTAAATTCAACCACTTGGTGTTAGCTTTTTACTCAGATGCCCTGAAAACTGGTTTTATTCTCTTAAAATATTTTTTGTGGGTAAATCTGAGGATATCTGTGTGCTACAGTCTCTTAGCCACATCCCATTACTCCCATAAATCTCCGCAGATAACTTCTTGCTCCCCTTTTACACAGTCCTTGCACGCATCCTTCTCAGAGCTCTGCATTCTGTCTTCCTCTCTCATGGCCTGTTTTCCACCAATGAGCATAAGGGTGAGGCCAAACAAGATCTTATAGGCACCTCCAATTTTAGGTTCTAAATCTAAATCTGAGGTAAGAATCCTTACTCAGGGCCTGAATAACGTTGAAGGAGCTTCAGAGCGAGGTTCAGTTTGGAGTTTCTGATTTTTCCCAGCTTCTAAGAGCTGGGTTGCTTCCTTGCACAGAACTAGAACAGTCTTCATAGTATTGGGTATTTCACTGTCTCCTTAATACCTCTGCACAACCAACAGTGAAAAATTAGTCAGATTCCTTGAAAGCACACTGGTACAATATGGATATCCCTCTGAGGAAGAGGTTCTTTGGAATCTGGGAAGAGAAGAGGACACATCCTAATGTCTCCTTCTTTGTCATCCTAAACAAAATGTTTAAGATCGATTACATGAACTGCACCCTACAAAAGACAATACTCCTGTATTCACTCTGTAGTGGTTTAGGCCCAGCTGGAAATTAAGCACCATGCAGATGCTCCCTCAACCCCCCTCTTCCCCACCCCCATCCTGGTGGAATGGGGAGGAGAGTCAAAGTAAAACTTGCAGGTGGAGATAAGAACAGTTTAATAATCAAAAATAAAATAAAAATACAGTAATGATGGTAAACAATGATAATAATGATAATGATGTGGGAAAACTTAAGCAATGTACAATGCAATTTCTCACCATCTGCTGACGGATGCCAGACCCCACCTCCTGACCCCAGATTTGCTCCCCTTCTGGGTAACTCCCCCCAGTTTATACACTGGGCATGACAGTTCTGTGGTTTGGAATATCCCTTTGGTCAGTTCATGTTACCTGTCCCAACTATGTTCTCTCCCAGTTTCTTTTGTGTACCTCATCACTGGCAGAGCAAGAGACAAGAAAAAAAATCTTTGACTTAGGATAAGCTTGTCTTAGCAAAACCCTCAAACTTCTCATTCTGAATCCATGACACATCACTAAAACTGCCACCGAGAAGAACTTAACCCTATGGTAGCTGAAACTAAGACAACTCTTAAGAGAATATGAAGTTTATACATAAATCTCTACAAAAGAGACATATGAAGTCAGGCCATTGCATTCCTTAAGGCTGGAAGAACAACACAAACTAAGGATAAGGATTCTAAAAGTATTATTATACCCTAGCAGGCTACTATTTTCTTTTAATATGTGCTGCATAGCATACTTCTCACCTTTTTTCTCCTTCTACATAATAGACTTGCCATTAGGATATATGTTAGGAAGGCGAGAGTAATTTTCTTGATTTTAATTATGTCATGAACTATAAGCATGCTGGAGACTGTTTTGCAAGAAAGAGGGCACTTGTCTTATCTTGGTCAATACAACATCACCTTCTTGCCCACACTTTGTCTCTGATTGTGCTGCCTGTGTCCCACAGGGTTTATTAATTCTGGAATTGAGGAGAATCCAAATTAGTATTCCTTTAGTCTCCTTATTTTCTGTCTTAAAATGTTAGCGTGGTTAGGACGCTCTTCAGAGACACTGATTATACTGGAGACTTACTCATACTCCTTTTACCCCTGCAATTTTCTGTGTGCATGAGCTCCTCAGAGTGCAGAGATACAGCAAATGTACAGCCTTCCCAATGCGTTAGTATTAATAGGTGCTACTGCCACAGAAGTAATGAATGTTACCAATATTGAGCTTGTAAAATGTAGTCATTATATGTCCTTATTCAGGTACCAGTTTATTTATCTTTTGATGATGCTGTTGCAAACAGGAAGAGGAAGCTTTCATTTTGTTAACTTTAAAAATAGTATCAAAACAGGAGGGAAAAATTTTTGGTAGGGGAAACTGAATCTACCATCAGTAGAGAAGACAGTTGCTAATATTGTGGGTTCTGTAAAATGGTTGTGAATGATGGAAAGGGAGAAGGGGAAAAAGGGGAGAAAGAGAGCAAGGGAGAAGAACCTTTTATATATCTGTGTTTATTGGGACCCCATTTAAAGGGTCAATGAGAGGCATTAGGAACGTATATGCCATGGCCACCCCCATCCATTCTGGTTGCCTCCTTTAATCTTTGACCCAGCTGCTCCAAAAATCTGGCACAATGAACTCTGACTCTGGGCTGTGATTCATGGGGAGTCCTTGGGGATGCGTGTGTAGGAGCTGCTTTGCATCCCCTATGGTTGCTTCTACACAACTCCGTGTGTCCTGCTTGTGTGGGGATCTTCTCCCTCTCCTGCTGTGGGTCACCCAGCTCCTTGCCAGCCAGCTGGCTGTGTCTGCTGCCAATGAGAGGTGGCTGCTTTCTGACTCCCTCATCACGCACACAGTCCCAGGGGAAGGCAGGGAAGGCAGGCAACTGCTGTGACAGCCCAGAAAAGCAACGGCACTTCCCCTCTGCCTCTGTTCATCCAGCATTGATTCCTTCCAGACCCCTGTGCACAGTAATACCACTTTGCTTTCGGTGTCACCATTCCTTTCTATGAATACAAGCCTCCCCTCCTTCTGTCTATTTGTGCTTTTTCTGCAAATATATCTCCCCTCTCTTCTCTGTCTCCAGGCTCCTGACCTTCTAGACATTTCACATCGCATGGTTAATGAGACAGACAACATCTGAGAGAAGCATGGGTATAGGGAGGAAGAGGAAAGATGCTCCTTACCTGTCAGCCCCCCAGGGCACTGAACGAATGGTAACTAGTGGGGTCTCCCCTGTCATGTAGTAACCTGCCTTCAGCCCTTCAAGTACCAGCACAGAAGCACTTGGAACTGCATAGAGGAAACAAAGAGTTAGAGCCACACACACTCTCAGTGCCCTCTGCTTAAGACCTAGCCTTTTCCAGGGCTTCCGTGACTGAAGGAGCCAGGAGATCTGGGTAAGGGTGTGAAGCAGGTGCCAGCTGATGGGCTCCCAGCCAGGCCCTGGCTGCGACTGAAGGACGACACAAAAGAGAAAGAGGCCATACTCCACACCTGGTAAGGACATGTGGGATACATATCCTTCACAATCTGGGGTGAAAGAGGCAGTCAAGCTGGTAATCTGGCAGAAGAGAGACAGCAATAAAGGGATCACAGGGAATTAGAAGCACAGATGGAGTCATAGTAAGACTTTTCCTCTTCCTCTATGCCCTAACAACTTTATCAAAGTTAACCTCGAGGGGCAGGGGTGTGAGGAGGACATGGTGCAGGTTGGATATGGCAATGCAGTCACACTGGGTGAGCTACATCCTGTAGTGGCTGGGATTTGGGTCATTCAGTAGCTGCTTTAAAAAAAATAAAAAGAGATAATATTTTAAGCAGCAACCCAAAGAGGGGAGAACCAGCAGGGAGTGTCAAGCTGTGGAGCAGTGGCAGAGAAAGGCTGTTAATTCTTGAAAATGGATGCACGAGCTAATCCTTCCCTGCAAATACAGCCTGGTAAATGGTCAGATCCAGCAGCCTTTTAAATGCCAGATCAGCTCTTACTTAAATGGCATTTTGTTTTATTATTTATTTATTTATTTATTTTACTTTATTTATTTATTTATTTGCTAAGAATAGCTTTGAATAAAGGGATGATCACAGTCTGGAACTGTGGTGTGATGGTTGCTTGGTGTTCGTTGTTGTTGCAGTAGGAGTGCAGGGATGTGTTAAGTTTGTCAGGGCTCAGACTACCTCGGACCTTTCCCACCCACGCACGCTTAGCCACAACCCCCTCCCCGCGCTCAGAGCCGCCGTGCCCGGCCCTGTGCCCACCCCCGGCGGAGGAATGGAGCGGAGCGGTGCCGTGCGGGATGGCTGGGTGCGAGACGAAGCAGGAGCCGGGTGTGTGGGGCTGAGCCGCGAGACGGGAAAGAGAGGGAGGGGAGAGGATTTGGGAAAATGCAGGGATACCGGAGGAGAAGGTAAAGCTTCGGCTGGCTTCCGAAGGGAAGGGTTAACCGAGGAAAGGTAGATGAGCTGTGCGGGCAGCAGGTAGTTAGCAGGTGAGAGTGTTGCTGTGGGATTTGTGGGAGGGCGGGGAAGCGGAAGGGCTCGGAGAGTACCGAGCTTGTGGGCAGAATGTAGGCAAATAAAAAAGCCTGTCCGGAGGTCTGCAGATACGGTCCAGGGATGCTGGCTGAGGAGGCAGGGGGCTGGCAGGGAACTGCAGAGCCTCTGGGTCCGGAGAGTCCGGGGTGCCAGAGGGGAGGGAGCCCGGCAGGAAAGGGTGGCTGCAGGTAACACCTGCCGTGGGGAGGAGCGGGGGGCAGCCCACGGGGGACAGAAGCAGGGGGCACAACCCACCCGCGGGGCTGGCAACTCGGTTTGCCCTTGGCAGGGGCATCGGTCCTCACCTCGCTGTGCCCAGTGCTGTCACCCTGCAGGCAAGGGAAGTGGCGAGGGCTGAAGAGGGCAACCTCTCTTTCCAGTGGCAAACAGCCCCTCATTTCTGCTTGATATTTCTCTGTGTGTGTGTGTGTTTGTGTTTAGAGGGCTGGTCGCTGCTCTTGCATCCCCCTCTCTCCCCTTGTCAGAAAGCAGCAGGCAGAGCCCAGGCTGGCATGCTGCTTGGTTTCCTGGAGGGATCTATGCCACTTGGTGGCACTAAAAAGTTGCGCTGAAGCCCGGTACTCGCCCATACGAAAAGCCCCCTCGTCCCCCAGCCCGGTGTGGCAGCGGAGCGCCCGGGCCCCCGGCACCGCCACCCTGGCGGACACCAAACTTCGGGGGCGGCAGTTCGCAAAAGGTCACCGGGACCGCAGGGGTAAACTCTTCCCCGCGACTCCGTTTTAAACAGCTTCTTTTTCTTNTTTTTTTTTTTTTTTTTTTCCTTTGGGTGATGCTGTTCTGAACGGATTGCCGCTTTCTTACTTGCCAGAGCATAGTGCGGGAGAGAGGTGTCGGTTTGTAGGGGCACTTTACAACCTTCAGAGCATCTGGAGAGATTTCCTCACAGGGCAGAACGCAGGCTTAGCTCACTATAAACAGAGAGAGATTGCTACTGTGCATATGCGAGGAAGGGCGGAGGTGTTTAAGCAGGTGGGTCAGGCTGCAGCAAGTATTTAGGAAGACCAAGGTTGTGGTGGCAGAGGGCAAAGACCCGTCTGTTGTTTCATCGTTTGTTTGTTTGTTCCTCCTCCTCATGCCTTCCCCCTCCCTTAAATCTAGGGACCGTTCACGCCTCTTGCAAATGAGATTTGGGCGATGCTGAGAGAACAGCGTGCTGCATGGCGTGTGTGTATGTGCATGCATTCGCGGGGGTAGGATACTTGGTCCTCAGCATTTGCCTATGATCAGAAGAAAATAGGATGTGCCTATAGCTGGAGGAGTGACAATGCTAGCAGAGTGGGGCTCACCTGCTGGTGATCTTTGCAGAGGCATTTGAGGATTATTCAGCTCCAGAAGGTCTGTGTGAGGAGTGCTATCTCTGCCGTGGCTGAAAATAGGAGGTGCCTACCCCTACCTGTCTTAATTATTGCCACCAAAAGGACCATTTTGCCACCGCTGTGGGATGAAGAACTTGCTGCCACTGAAAAGGTAATGCTGTGGGTTGGGAGAGGGTATTTATGTGCCCTGGATTCTGGACAGAAACACTGTGGATGAAGGAGGGACTCTTCCCCCCCTCTCCTTCCCTTCTTGCTTTTGCTCTGTACCTTGGTTGATGGAGGACTAGCACAACTCCTGGGGGACCAACAAGCCAACCGGTGAGGTACCTCTCTAGGGGCTGCAGGGGCATCACAGGGTCAGGGTGTTGGTGGGCAGCTGGCACTGGTCCCTCCCCGGGAGCATGGTATGTGTGGGGCTGCAGGGACTGGGGGTACTGTCATACCTGGGCTTGGTGATGTGTGTGATATAGACCCTCTGCTCACAAGTGGGGATTTGTCTTGCTAGGAGGGTATAATGGAAACGGGAATGTGTTTGTTTTCCAGAGACAGCCAGGCTTAGCTCAGCCATAGACTTTTCTGTGTGACCTTGGGACAAATCACTTGGCTCTGCTCAGCGAGTCCCGTCTGTTCCTTATTTAATAATCAAAGCTAATCTCTCCACGTGCAAAAATGATTCATTATGGACTGAGGGGGACAGCGATACCACCAGCCAAGCAGGGAGACAGAGACCTAAGCACCAGCGTGCATGCACACATACATGTCTACACGCACAGCCGCTTAGTTGTGGCAGCGCAGGTAGCTGTGTTGGGAGTTAACCTTGTCCAGTAGTTTTCTCTAAGTCCCAGGTCTATGCATTTATTTGTAAAAATTCCATCCTGCGTGCCAAATGTGACCACCATGGCAATTTTTACCACCGGTTGATTTCTAGGTTGTTTTATTTTTGTCTTCCCCTTGCACAGACCTGCCTGGCGGCAAACGCCAGCGGCGAGTGGTGCTCAGCACCAGGGACAGCGTCCGCTGCTCGCTGCCCGCTCCCCTCCCCGCCGCTGCCCTCTGCCCGCAGGCAGCGCTGTCCCGCGCCCTGGGGCTCCGCCACCCCGACAGCCCTACTCACATTCCATCTCATCCCTGAGAAGCAATTTCCGGTGGTGGGAAGGGGGTGACTGGGTTGTAGGGAGAACCACGACGTTTCTTTCTCCTAGTCTTGAAGACAAAGAAAGGGATCATGTCAAAATGGGCAGCAGATCATCTTGAAAATCCACCACTCTAAATCCTGAAAGGGAAAGATGCATAGAGGAGTTAACTGTAAGGCTCTTTAATAATTCCCTACGGCTTTTTTTTTTTTTTTTTAATTACCGCATTCCTAAACATTTCTATTACATGCTAATATTTTGCGAATTCTCAAATACTTTGACTTCATGCTAATATTTACATTACATGATCACAGCATTGATCATTATTTCAAATGTTCAGAGAGTATTTTTGGGGTCCCTATATAGATTTTCTGTCATTTTATTTTCGAACACAGTTATGATGTTTCTGGCATAGTGGTACTACTGGCATCCCACCATAACCACTCTCGTTGCAACTTGCTGGAAAATGTTTTCTGAAATTGCTATTGCCTTTTCTCGATCACCTCCTCCATCCCCTACAGTTTTATCAATTAATAAAATTGCTAGGATTACAGATAAAAACACACCTGAGCTTCTAGTTCCTGCATAATATGGTATAACTGGGTTTGGGTAACAGCAGCAATACGTAGTATATTTGGCAAAATTATGGAGATCATTGCAAGTTTCCCTGGGAAGTTAAGCAGCTACATACTAAAGCCAAAATTGTTTCATCAACCTGAAAGCATGCGTGGACATAACATGAGGAAGAACTTCCAAGGGATTGCTAAGGATCTTGTTGATAATTAAAGCATTCTCTGTTTATGAGCTATGAAGAAATGAGATCAACACTTCAGTCTGTTATTTCCAGTGGATGTTCTGACCAAATGGTGAAAATTCTCCCTTGCTGCTTAGCTTTTTCCTATTTCTAAGTGGAATTATGGAAAACTGCTTTGTAGTCTCTCCTTTTGTATAAGGCTGGGTTTTTATTTGTCAAAGAGCTTGATGCAATGTCCACTGGAATTTGCAGAGCTGATAATGTAGTGAAAAATGTTTGCTTGATGTTGGGTTTTTTGGTTTTTTGGTTTTGTGTGGACAGAAAAAATAAACCGTAGTAGAAATCTCAAAACAGAACAGGGTTCTCATATTTCATGACTTTCAAATAAAGATCATTTGAGTGCATCAGGTTTTGTGTGACCAAAGTAAATTACCTCAGAGGAATGTGTAGGGAGGACCTCCTCCTGCAAAATGAGCCTTCCCAGAACATTGGGAGATAGATTGCCAGAATAGCTTGAAGGCACTGTTTGGAGTTTGCAATGCCACAGCAGAAGTCAGCAAAGCTTAGCATACTGAGTGTACTTTCTCCTAACACTGGTCCAAATCAAGATGCGCTGAGACGTCGCTCTCTTTATGTAACTGTTTTTCTAAGGCTGTTCCATATTTTGATACTGTTAAGATCTTCACTGAGAGATAAGTGACACGACTGACTCTGAACCTGTAACTCAGTTGCTGCTCTCTATGGTTTTTCCTTCTTTGATGATAAAGAATAGGTTAATTCCTTGGGATATACTGATTTGAACCATTTCAACATATATTATCTCATTTCTGATGGATTTAAACTAATTGTACTACATATTGCAAATGAATACCTTGAAAATATTTTATCAGCAGGTATATGGCTTTAAGTTACACAAACATAACATATAAGTAAATTTTGTCACTACAAATGAATGGATTTTAAGGAGGTTAGTTTTTGTGATTTTTCTGATCCTGAAAATCCTTTAAGGAGAACCTTAAACTTTAGATAAGTCTTTACAGATATTTGACCAATAGTATTCTTCTTCTGAGAAGCACAGAACATATTCCTAAGTGCTTTCCTGGACTGGGCCATGAGTTCCCACTCTATCACAGCACTGTTCTTCGATTAAGTTATCTGACATTTTACTTTTATTATTCAAATCTGCCTGAAGATTCAGAAACTATGAACGAGCCTGCTGTAAACTCACAAAAGTGTAACAAAGAAGAAACTCGAAGGGAAGCACTGCTACTTCTCTCTTTTTAATATTTTTTTCCCATGATACAGAACGAAATAAATAAAAGAATTTCCCTTAGCCGAGTTGGTGTTTTGCCTGTTAGAAACCATCGAGCCAAGTAGGTTCAGATGGCAAAGCACAGGTGCTTCGCTGCGGGGTCACTAGTGGGCGCTGCTATAATAATGTAAGTCCCGGTGGAAAGGGGGTCACCCTGCAGCTGTAAAGACAGCTACACCTGCGGGAGCAGAAGCCCTTAACAACAGTCAGACACATCCCATGTGTAAGCTCTCAGCCACAAATATAGTGGAAAATCATCTCTTTGTGAACCGCTGCTCATAGTCTTATTTTTGATCAAGTTTTTAAATTAATGCCTGCAGACACTGTAGCATCTTAATTTTCACACGTTTCTTAATTAACGCACGTAGACGTAGCGTGTTTTTTGCTTCTTTTGGTCTCTACAGACTGCAAGTACAGATGGACACGCATTTGAGATTTGTATAATTTTGAAAGGTTTATATTTTTTTAATAATGAAAGATTTGCATGGTGTTTCATGGAATTTTACAGATGCTCATTTTCTACTCAGTTAAACCTCAACATGAAGTAGCTGGAACTCTGCCCTAAGGGAGCAGCTGAGAGTTTCTCTGGACAGAGTCTGGCATGAAATTTGTATTGCCAGGGAGAACAAAGGTCACAGGAATATGTTGAGTGCTTCATCACATCTGTGTCTGCAGTCATCTGGGTAGTACATAAACTTTTGTCTAGGGCAGACTGAGCAAAGGACAGAGGGGCAGTGTTATTTTTCTGTCCTACTTCTTCTGCAATTGCTCCAAGTCTGAAGTTAGTGCAGCAGAAGACTGGGACCAAAGTGTCCTCTGTTGTTAAAGCATGTGAATTCAGGATAAGTTTATAGTTAGATCCATAACTGAAATTAGCAAGGAACCGTGACACACCAGCAATTAAGTACCTGATTCCAATTCACTTATGTTTCAGTAAATTTGGGATAAGTCCATTGTTGATGAAGAAATTCAACAGCATGAAAAATAAAATTTGACCCTAAGTGCTGTGCATGTTGTCCATCAATGAAAGCAAGTTAAAGCAGATAAACTATTAATTGGGAAATGATTCCCATTACTTCGTGCATGCACTCAGGAGTTCACTGTCTTTGAAACTGCGGATACCTCTGTTCTCAATCTGAAGGCTATAGCATGTCAAATTCCCTTTAGGATTATGTCTAACAAATTAAACAAGAGTTATATTTAAGCTTATGAAATTTTACTTAATTTTGTTTTAATACTCATCCTACTTGCAATAATACGCTTTCTGTAGTAAGAGAGAATTGTAATAAAAATGTGGAGGGACTTGTATGTGATTCTTTTGGGAGAGAAGCACAGTGAAATTGTATATTTGAATAGTTCCCTTGGCCATCTACTCTTCAGGAAGACATTCTCCAGGAAATATAATTAGTGTGCTTAGTCTATTAGCTCTCTCCTCAGCCATTTTGCCTAAAATGAGATTTGTTACCTGATTAGTCTCAGGGTATCTTCTCATGGCATGGCCAGCTGTGCCCATCAGAAGGATGACAGGCAATAAACACAAATTGAAATATGGGAAATTAAATATATATGAAAAGAATAATTTTTACTGTGTCCGTGGTCAAACAGGTTGCCCAGAAAAGTTGTGGAGTTTCCACCCTCAAAGACATTAAGAAGCTGACTGCACATGAAGCTAAGAATTCTGTTTCAATTTAACTTACAGTTAGCAGAGTGAATGGACCAGATAACTTCCTGAAGTGCCTTTCCACCTCAATCCTTCTGTTCTTAAGTTTATGAGTGCAAGAACAAGACCAGAGAACTAGATCTCTATTATGCAATACAAATACATTGAAATATTAGTCAACATAAATTCCTAGTTGTTTCATTACATCATGAAAGGCCACAGAAAACATTGACTTCAGGTGCTTTGGATGTGAATCCTAAGCCGAATACTACAAAACAGAGGCAGTGCTCTCAGTGTAATGAGTAACTTTTTAAAGTCCCAAGTAAATCCACTTTAGCATTAATACAGTGAAGTTCATTAATTGTGGAGCAACTGCAGTCTGCACCTGGCCCCATCTTTTCCCTTGGATGCCATAGAGTGGAAAGATTTTATTGCTTTCAGAAATAGGAATCCCCCAGCTATGTCATATCCTAGTACTGTGGAACCAGTAATATAAAGGAGACCTTCAGCTTTGCCTCAGTATTTACTCTGCAATTTTATACTGATAGACACAACTATAAAAAGAGAAGACCAAACAGCTGTTCTTTGGATGGAAGAATATAAAAGTGGCCTTCCTACCCTCTCTTTCTCATATATCCTGTATGGAAATTGTTTAATCCACAGACACAAGACCAAAAAATTTGGTGAATGTGTGTTGCAGAATTAAAATGGTGGATTGGATTATTTTTTTGTACCACGAGCTCACCCCAAGCCCCTGAACTCTCTCTATTTGTACATCTGCAGATTCGCAGGCCGGTAGGTTATAAAAAGGCACCTAATTTTATATGCTGTTGCAGTCTGAGGCAGAGCTGGCACTTGTCTAGATATACTTGTGTTCTGGACATGTAGCCTTAATTTGAGAAGTTCGGAAAAATAAGCATCCATGGTGTTAAATAACAGAGTACTGTTTCTGTTCAAATGTTAGTAAGTTAATAAATAATTTTTTTTTAAAGTCATAATACATTCACTAATTAAAGGTATAGGAATTTAACAGCTGTGATCCTGTACAAAGCCATCCCCTGTCGTTCATCCTTTTGACTGTTTGCAAATTATACAGTACCAACTTCAGAGTGATGGAACAAATAATTGCAAGACATAAGCAACAGTGATAGTCCGTAATTAGAGACTAATTAACCTGAACTGAGCTGCTGTTATTCCTTAGTGGCAAAGGGTTGCAGTATTGATAAGCCAACTCTTCACAGATTAAAAAACCACAAGCCTTCTTGAAGTGTTTTACAGTTGTCAGAACCTTATTTTATTATTTGCACTTTATATTACTAAAATTAATATTACATGAACTTATTAATATTGCAATTAACATTTAAATATTACATAAAATGTTTCCTCTTTTTAAGGATTTATATTTTATTTGGGAATACTCACTGAAACTCACTCACTCTTCTGTGTAAATAATTTATAATTTATACATCTAGGTAAAATAATAATTGAGAAAGCCTAACGTCAAGAAGAAGAATGTTTTTAGATTTTTGTGTCTCGTCTGCAGAATCGGGAAGAGTTTCACTGCAGCACTATACTGAATGACCTAGCTGGGAGGAGTAAATTCAAGATTAAAATCCTGTGAGATTTTCAACTCAAAGAAACAGAGGTAGATTTTCGGCAATGGTTTCTTTCACTTTACAATATCTAGGTGCTGTTAGAGTCATTGTTAATGGATTAGAAGTGATTGGGGGTGTCTGATGTACGGAATTTTTAATTGTTTTTATTGCATCAAAAGATTTATGTCAATAAAACTGAGATTGTGTTCTGCCCCAGAATTTTGCAGTTGTTTTGTCAATAATGAAATTGGGCATATGGTTCAGTAAGTAACTCAGCATCTTAGATTTAAAAGTGCACTTACCTTTCTGTACTATCAATGTATTCACTGGGAGGTGAGGAGTAATAGATGGTATTTTAATGTGTTCAGGGATCAAGACCTGGCAAACTACTGTCTAAGCACTATATTTAAAACTGGAAGCATTCTTCTGCAAATCCACTGCCAGGTGCAGAACATTTTCAAGTACATTTTCTAGTTCCACAAGTTAACCACAGCCCACGATGTGAAGTGTTTGCTGATTTATTTTTATTTATCCTTCAGGAATAGTAAAGATGAGTGCAGATTGCACTGCAGTCTATAGGTAAACGTAGCTGATCAAATATTTTGGGCATTAGTGCACCTGTACAGTCTTTGTGTTGACTTCTTGATACCTGGGGAGTCTGTAGGGTTGTCTACAATGTAAGAATTTTTCTAATTGCTTTTTGACGATTTTTGAAGTAAGGATATAAAAAGGTGAAAATAATTTCACTGCTTTGCTGTTTTAGAATTATTGTTCCTTTGCTTTAAACAAATATAAATATTAATAACAAAATCAGTTTTCTTAATCTTGTTTGAAAGCTAATTTGTTTCATGTTGTATCTTGCAAAGTAAAAATAGATTTACACATTCTGCAATCCTTAGAATAACAACTCTGTGTGTGGGAATGGCAGTTTCCTAGTGCTGGAATGGATAACAGAGTGCAGCCCAGGGTACATTAATGTGGCATATGTATTAGAGATATAGAAAGTGTCTAAAATTAAAGGGAGTTGTTTTTGAAGGCACGTATTAGAAATGGCAATACCTTTCTTCTGTAAATTAAATACTTGCCTGTCTTTTGTCTATTTGAAAACATTTCCCCAAAGAATTTTTAAACATGATTGTCAGAAAGAAGTTGATTTATACTAGCAGAAGCACAAGCCTAATATTGTGAAACACTTAACTGAGATAAAGTTTTCCAGCTTGAAAATGATGAAAGCAAGCATACACAGTAGACAATGTATTACAGGTATTGAGAGCTGTAGAAATAGATGCAATTTTAGAAAATGTTATAAAGCTGACTTTATAAATAATTTTAAAGCTCTTTTTCTTACTTATTAATTTTTGAAGGGTATGAGGATTATGACCACATGTGCAGCTCTGCATAGCTGTCCACTTGGAGATGATGGTGACTCCTTAGAGAACACATGCCAACTCCTGGTTAACCATCAGTATAGTGCTCCTTCTATCCAGAAGATTTGATAACTGCTTTTCACCAGCTCTCCAACTTTTTCCATCATGTTGTCTCTACCAGCCTAAACCATTTCCTAAAATGGTCCTTTTGCTGTTCTTTGCAATCCTGCTGTTGAAGGAAGATGTCTGTGGGAACTTTGGGCTTTTGGTTTCAGCACAGGCAAATGAGAGAAGGGTGGTTGCACACATGCCTGGTGATATTATCATTGGAGCTCTATTCTCTGTCCATCACCAACCAACTGTCGACAAAGTTCACGAGAGGAAATGTGGAGAGGTAAGAGAGCAATATGGTATTCAGAGAGTGGAGGCAATGCTACATACCCTTGACAGAATTAATTTGGACCCCACACTGTTGCCAAATATAACGTTAGGATGTGAAATAAGGGACTCCTGCTGGCATTCTGCTGTGGCTCTGGAGCAGAGCATTGAATTTATAAGGGACTCTCTTATTTCTTCGGAAGAAGAGGAAGGGATGGTGCGATGTGTGGATGGATCGTCATCGTCTTTCCGCTCCAAGAAACCCATTGTTGGTGTCATTGGGCCTGGCTCCAGCTCCGTTGCTATCCAGGTCCAGAACTTGTTGCAGCTTTTCAATATACCTCAGATTGCTTATTCTGCCACAAGCATGGACCTAAGTGACAAAACTCTGTTCAAGTATTTTATGAGAGTGGTGCCATCTGATGCACAGCAAGCAAAGGCGATGGTGGACATTGTCAAACGCTATAACTGGACCTATGTTTCTGCTGTACACACTGAAGGTAAGAGATTGTTTTTTACCATATAAAAATGCCTTTGAAATACTCTGATGTGGTCTAATTGATGGATGATGATAGTTTGATGTTGTTGTGTTTTTGCCAGTCAGCTGTCAACAATGTAGACTTTTACTTTACTTAATAATAACTATACATTTTCTGTGGGTCTGAAGTAGCATCATGTTGTCAATGGCTGAAAATAAACTTTGAAGCACAGGATGGTGTGTGCTCGAGGGCCACTCATTGGTAAAAGTGCTTTATCTGGAGTCTCCTAAATGACCTTAATTTAACTTAGTTGACATTTATTTATTTTTCTTTATCTACTAATCAGTGTCTTTACGTAGAATAATAATTGTGACTATTTTAGAATCAATGGCTAGTGACATAGCATCTGGTCTTCATAGTGCAGATGAGAGCTAAATCATCATTTGAAATTGTAGCTGAGTCAGAATATGTTCCTGCTTAATATCTGAGCCACAGGTACTAGAAAACACGCAGTTCTGGATAATATTTGAATGCAAGTTGTCCCAGCTCCTCAAGATCAGAAATCTTTCCATCCTTTTTATAGTACTCTATGGAATATTGCACCACTTCTTGCTCTGCCTCTGGCCATTGGTTTTGGGAGAGAGCAAGGGAAGTTTCCTTGACTCTTCCTCACATATTTATGCTCCATCATGTGTCCAGAAAATCAGAACTGTGTGCTAAATGGCTTTCCTCTTTTTATTTATTCGACATAGAGCTTAAGCCTTTTTCCCAGTGTTCAGAAGAGTATATGATTAAAGGGAAATGCCATGGAAAAGTGCACTTGATTTACTTACTCCTTGTACTGATAGAGTTGAGTGAGTTCATCTGGCTAGAAGTGACTAGAATTTCATACCGCCTTAAGAGCAAGTTTCATCAGCCCCCACCTAATGACACCACCATTTGAGGAGATTTATGGAATTAAGTACTGTGATGAGTTTTAGGACCTCACCGTGTTGCCTCTGTCCAAATAGACAGCTGCTGAATGGCAGGCTCAGAATACAATCTGAGAATGAAAAATGTTAAGAGATTGAGTAGTGGTGGCGACGTTGCTGAACAGCAGCAGATGCTGCTGGCTTTATTACAACCAATAGAGAGCAGATTGCCCTTCCCACACACTGAGTATGCTTCTCTGGCAGACCTTATACTATTCAAACCCCTTTTGAAGAGATGCTGGTCCAATGGTATAATGTTGAGATCTCTTTCCTCCTATGGATGTGCAGAGATTATTCTGCAGTATTAAAAAAAAAATAAAAGGTTAGAACTTGCATGCAGATTGTTGCAATCACGTTTCCATCATGATAGTGAGAGCTGGTAAATAGATAAAGCCTCTTTTGTATGGGGATGCCTAAATATGTTAGTGGTTTAATGTAAAACTTCAGTGCATAAAACAGTATATAAATCACTCCGCATGAGATCGTGTAGTGAAGGTACTCTGTACCAGCTGATGCCTTTGGCACAGTTAGGTGTGCAGCCTTCCCTTCACAAATATGTATGAATAACATCATGGTCAAAAAAAATGCCACTAACAATAGCATAAAATTTTATATCCTGACTACTTTTGATGACTCATC
Organism: Edolisoma coerulescens; assembly: GCA_013397115.1. Classification (NCBI taxonomy): domain Eukaryota; kingdom Metazoa; phylum Chordata; class Aves; order Passeriformes; family Campephagidae; genus Edolisoma; species Edolisoma coerulescens. The sequence goes on along the minus strand of VWZW01002090.1, from coordinate 2,585,037 downwards.
TGGTTTTTGCTATGAACAACTTTTACACCTCTTCTTATTGAGATGGGATGCTGTTATATTCAGTGTGGGAATAGTCATGCTTATATCAAGGTCTGATTCTTCACAGAGAGAAAATATGTACTTTTGCCACTTTCTGTGGACACTCTTGGGAGCAGATGGTAGCATATGGCACATTAATCTTGCGGCAGAGGAACTTTGTACTGTGCACTGGAAAGAAGGGAATAGGGACACACGGGCTGAAGTGGGACATAGGCGCTATGGGCAAGACAAGGGAAGTAAATAAGAGAAGAGCTGAATGTGAAGAAGGAGAAATGAAGAATTATACATGTAGTACAACATGTGCCTGCTTCTGCCATTATCAAAGGGGATGTGGCAGGTGGAACATTGTTAAAACCTGAGGCCTCATTCATAGCATATTTACAGCAATATAATTTTGGACTTCAGTGAAAGAGCATTAAACTTGGGTGAACCTTATGATCCTATCATCTAGTTGCATTGTCTGGAAATGATGATGAATAGGCTCTCCAGGTAAATAACATCAAAAGTTTTATTACGATAGAACAGATGATATTTATGATGGAATAGAAAAAAGCTAACTCATCAAGGTACTTCTTCGAAATGTGACAGTGTCTGATGCTCTGGGCACTTTCCAAAGACTATGGCACATACTATCCCTTGCTTTTTTTTTTTTTTTTTATTTAACTACCATTAAAAACCCCTACACATGAATGCTAAAGAAAAGGAATTGAGTAAATAAGCAAAAGAGAGATCATTTATTTATTTATTTATTTTGCAATTATTTTGAATTTTACTATAGTATCTGCTAACTTATAACATTCTAAATATGCCACTCAACTCAATGTCCTACATTCACAAGTATTATTTAAGAATAGAAAAAAAATTGTTGAATCCTGCTCCTTGCAATTTTTATTGATGTAGTATCTTGACCACCCATAGAAGGTAGTCCTTCTTCTCACACTTCCAGTAGTTCTGGCCAGCTACATTCATTATCTTTAGCTAATTTTCATTCACTAATTCATTTATTAACCAGATTCTCCTGATATTTATGATCATATTCTGATCAATAGGATCTTTGGCTTCTGGGAAGGATTTCCAAGGAGAGGGAGGGTCTTCTCTTCCAAAGCCAGATGGGGAGTAAAAAAGAGTCATAAAAAGCCTGTTAGTTTCATTCCTTTGGTAGTCTCTTCAGCAGATAAATTTATAGATCTCTTTTTGGTCTAGTGTAAGAATGGCTCGGCATACGTCAATAGTTTCATAATAAAAATCTTCTTGTTTGAATCTTTCCTTATGCACTTACTAATTATCTGTGTTTGCAGTGGATTAATGTTTGGGAGGTTGGTCTGAAGTTGTATTAAATCCTTACTCAAGACTTCCAGATTTAAAACACGCACAAAAAATTTGAGAGATTCTTGAAAGCTTTGCTCCTTTAACATTTACCATTACAATTTAAACCAGGTGATGCCTCCAGGTGTATAAGTGACCACTAAAAGTAAAATTTCTTCTTAAAAATGGGAAGGTAGCAAGGACTGCTGTCAGTGTAACTCCTGTAATTTTAAGGAGGAAGGTTCTACAATCCCTTCAACAGAAAATGGGAGCAACAAATGAATGGCATTTCTCATAAAACAATGGTAATCTTCACTTACTGTAGTGTATTTTACACAGGCCAGACAGAAATCTTTGCAAGTCTTAAATAGTCTTGGGTTTTAACTCTGCCTTGTTTGGCTCTATCAGGAATCATTATCATCGTTATCTTCTCCCACTCTCCAACTCTTCCTTGCATTAAATCACTTGTGGGGCTCTACTCTAAACCAATCTGGCTTTAAAATAAAACCTTTTCACACACAATGAAAGCCATTTTTCAAAAAGCCGTATCAGTTCTGAGGTACAGTCCACACTGTGGCCCCATGAACAGACAAGTTAACAGTGCAAGGCAGGGAGCTAGGAGTGAGCAGAAATGAGGGAACGTGGCGTGTGAGACTCCTTGTACTAATGTCCTGTCGCTCAAAGCCTGAAGCAACTGCCCTCAAATTTATAGATTACTACAACAGGCATGCAGGGTGTGCTGGAGTTCCTAGTGATCCAATTCTTTCAGCTGACATTACAGATGTTTTTTTCCACTTCTGTGATAGGAGCAGAGCTTAAAAAACTTTCTTTAAAATTAAACCAACATTCACTTCTTAAACCAGCTTCACAGACAGACAGTAAGTCACTAATGCAGCTGAGAATTCTGTGTGTGCTTCTCTCTGAAGAAAAGTAGCACAGCAGAGAGAAGGCCCCTGGCTTAGTCTCACAGTCTTGCAAGAATGTTTGAGTTCCTTTTTAGCTCATGTAACTGTTGTCCACCTCTATGGAAACTAATGCACACAGGAAGGCGTAGAGAGGAAAATTTGTGCATGTATTTGGCTTTTGGGTGGTGATGGTTGGCAGGCAGGTGGGCCGTGCAGCTCATGCACCGTGGGCATTTTTCTCAGCCTTTTCTTGCTTAACCACTTGACACCACGTTAATTGAAAATGGTTGGAGAAATCAGGAAGAGAAATCAGGTTGGAGAAATCAGTCTCATTTGGCTGGCTACCGAAAGAGACAGAGCTGCCTGTCTCTTTTCCCATATGAAAGCACTCCCTGGTCTTTTTGAAAGATCAAAGAAAAATATGTGCAATTTTCTCTTCTCCTGTCATTGAGGTTTGAAAGCCGCATTCTGAAAGCCAGTTTGAACTCAATACCCTCCTGTTAACCAGAGTGACATTTGGATCAGGCCCTTCTAGTCAGAAACGAGATCAATCCCTGAGAATCTCTGCTTAAAATTTGCCTGGAGTCAAATGAATTAATAACTAGAAAGGCAATTTTCATTGCCATTGGAAACCATTTATTTTGCTGCACTAAATGGGGTGAAGAGGTGATGTATGCTAGAAAAATAGAACTGTACAGGGGTACAATTGAAACACAAGAAGCCAAATATATTGGGGGTGGCAAGGGAGAAATTTATTCTGGTTATGCAAAAGGTGTAATTTGTTTTTGAACACAGCCTTAAGAAATAAGGCAGTTTGTTGACATTTTCTTCAGGCAGCTCTGCAGGTAAGCATTGGATGAAACTCATCCTTAAAGTCCTCTGTGTTTAACATCACTTTCCTCCATTTAAATTTATCATAAGTGCATATAAAGGGATGGTTCACACTCATTTTCTTGGGATGTAACCCAGCAAGCATAACAAAAGCAGACCTCTTTTTCCCTGCACATAAGGGTTATTTCACACAGTTCTTTTCATATTTGTTCAAATGTGTCTGGTTACAAGACTGGTTTTGCTCACATCCTTTGGTCCCAAATAAAAAGCTAAATTAAAATTAGTCATAATCTGTGAGAATAGGATGAAGAAATGAATGAGAGCACTGCAACAAGTTGAAATTAAACCAGTTGCCTGGAGAAAACTCTATTTATATAAGGCCTTTCTTTCAGACTCTAGATTTTTCTCCTTTAGAGACAACAATTGTATCATGGTCAGAAATATTATTTGCTTTTTACAAAGTAATACAGTTGAAAATTTGGTTAATTTTATTTGAAGCAGAGGTGATATTTTTTCATGCTTTATATGCAGAAAAAAATCTCATGTTGAAATAATATATCAAAACCACCTGTGCCAGTCCATGAAAATATTTTCAGTTGCAGACAAAATCTATTTCTAAAAATTGATTTTTGAAAATTAAAGAATTTCCTGTCTAAAGATTGGAGAGTCTTCTATTCCAGCAATGTTTAATTTTTGCCATTGGGTAAAATAATTACGTGTTGGGGGGTTTCTGAAATTACTTTTAAACTTTTTCAAACATAAATTTTGAGATCAGAATGATCGCAATTTGGTACTCTCTTAATCACATTAATCTTGTAGCAAAACTGAAAAATATCTCTCATCTGAAAGAAAATGTGGGGAACAAATACCCAATTCAAGTTCCAATCCTATCCTGTTGCTTGCTCATTTTTATTGAATGTTGACATCTGAAACAGAGGTAGCTTCTTTCTTCCCTAATTTCAAATATTTATCCTAGCATCCCAATTGTGAAAAGTGAGCAAATGCTACCTGCCAGCTGGGAATGCTGAGACAGAAAACTGAAGTAACATCGAGTTAATGTTTGCTTTGCTCTGTGGTGAGCGACTACCGAGACAACATTTTAACACCGCTGTTAGACTGCTCAGGCCAGACACCCCTGCTGCGAAGGATCTTGACTGACAGAAAAATATAAAATGAGGGGTATACTCTGCATTCTGTGAGTGCAATGGGGATGAAGATTCTTAGGGCAAATGCCATGAGACAGCAAAAGGAATATGAGCAAGGAGGTGTGCTGTTCTAAAGCTTAAAAAGAAAAGTAATTTTTAAAGGAATGATGTAAGGTGGACTTAGCTAAGAGCAGGTCATTTGTGTTGTCAAAATGTCACTTTGCTTCTTTTGTCTAGGGACTAAGTGTTTGAATGTCACTTTTTCTGCCAGAATCTATAGCAACTCAATGAAAGTTTCAGTGTCATGGAACTTGCCTTCACTGAGAAGAAACAATAGGAGTCCAGCAATCTCCAGCTTCATCTTCCAGTTTTCCCTGCTTGAGGCCTGAAAATGGCACAGTTACTGTCCCCCTGCCCAGGCTGCACCTCTTCAATCAGAGAGGGATCTAGAAAGTTGATGAGATTGGAAATCTTTCAGAAAACAAAGTTTCACTGCACACTGCTTACTGGGTCAGAGCAGCTTTATGAAAGATGGTTCTTCTAATATGAGCTATCAGATGCCTGCGGGTAGTGGCAATGATTCCTTTTCTGTATCCCTCACTGATATTTTGTCTTTGAGATTAAAAACTACATGCTATAGACCTGGTTGGAAAACAGATATTCCATGCAATTAAAAACAAATACATTTCCTGAAGTAATTTTTATCTCAAGTTGGAATTCAAAGCTAAAATAACAACTTTTTTCGTGAATTAAAGCCATGATAAAATTTGGAAGTTGGTCAAAATAAACTGCTTGATGTGGTTATATTAAGAGTTGATAAAAGATAACTTGATAAATCAAATGGGATCTTTGTTCTAAACTGTGTTAACTTTTAACTGCTTTTCACAAATATTAGTGTTCCTTAACAGTTGTGGCAAAAGGTGTTTTATTTAAGAAAGAGCTGGAAGTTTTCCTCTCATCCCATTTTCTTTAGCATGTTTTATACGGCTAATCCTGTATACAAATTAAACATTTTTAGATACATTGAAAATTAATACAATAGTTAAGAAGAAGATGATGAACCAGGCCCCATTATTAATCATTTGTAAACTTTGGGTTATTTCTGAATCTGTGTTCCTTATCTTTCAAATTGTAGATTTTTCTTTTTTCATGCATGCTACCTAGTGACAGGATATTTAAATCATTGACTTGTGAAGTAATTTTTCATAGATTTTAGGGTCAAAAGTGCAGTTAGTACATTTTGATATATGAAATAAAAAACCAAAAAACAAACCCCCAAAAACTCCCCAAACATTATTTCATATTCCTTGAAATAGATCCTGTTAGTGAGAATTCAGGGGTAACAAGAACCCTGTTGAGACAGGAGCCAGGAACAAGGGGAGAGAGACAGAAAAAAAGCTATCCAACACCATTGGAAGGACTAGGATGAGAACCCACTTTCCAGAGTGCTAGTTTAAGACCCCAGATAGGAAAGACTTCACAAGAAAATAGGATTTAATTTCCTACAGAAACAAGGAAAAAAGAGGATATCCTGCACTTGTCAGTATCTTTATGCATCAAAACCGTATTGTAGGCAGCTTAATAGTGCAGGAATTAAATCAAGGGTGCTTCAAAATTTGAAACTTTCAGTGCAGTAAAGGAGCAGAATAGATATTAACATTGGTCCATATATGAAGAACATTTCCTGTGCCTATAAGAGCTAATGTGTGATTTCTTTGAAAGCTAAGAAAGGGCAAAGGGCTTGTGCTGGATCTTTAAACTTTTCCGCCTTCCCTAAGGCAGTTCTGACTAGCTGATTCTTGAATCATGGAGGAGACAGCAATCTTGGAGGTGAGCCAAAAATTATAGACTTTGCTTTAATTTAGTTTGAAAGCCACTGGAGAGAGAATAATGTTGCATCCATCTTACTGAAGTCTGATTGCAGGCTCATGATGTGAAGGCAGCCCATGCTGTAACACACGGTGTTTATATCACCATATTGTACGTGTATACATTAAAGGAGTGATTGGAAAGGTTATTAACAGAACAGTTGCCATCTACCTTGGCAACTGAATTTGCAGAAAATGTTTTCATAAATCACTGCCTTGTTTTTAAAAGAACATAATGTTACTCATAATTCTAAATATACTGACTGGAAAAGAACGTATTTAAGATTTCCTTTAACTGAGGGGTTTGATTTTTCTTTCTGGAAGTCTGACAACATTTATGGCTGGCCAGATACATGGTCCAGATGATATATGTGAAAGCCTCCATATAAAATCAATTACCATTGTCAAAGGGCAAGCAAACAATGTATGGGGAATGGCTTTTCTCAAAGTGCAATATATACTAGAAGAATTGGAAAGATAATATCTGGGATGGATGGTAAACCATCACATTGAATGAATCCCATGGCCAAAATCCAACCTAACTGTTGAGAACAGTGGAAGTACGAGGAAAATTCCTCCACAGACTGTTCCTCAATCTGTTGTGATCTAGTCAGATGCTTCCTATTTGTCTTTAACTAGGGTTAGATTTTTTTTTTTTTTTTACCTTTTCCTCCTGAGATAAATTTCTTCTAACTTCCTATTTGACATTACAGACAATAGGAGGAAGAATAGAGGTACTGCCAAAACAGAGGTGTAAAATCATATTGAGGGGACTGTGATAAGGATCTAGGAAATTTCCTTACCTCAGTGAAGATAGTTACAGCAGGCAAATCAGTTGTCCAAGGCTGGAATTCTGGAGTGCATAAGGCAAGCACATATAAACTATAGTTGATCACACATGGCAGAATCACAGAATATGCTCACCTTTCCCTGATATGAATTTATAGAAATCTGTTCTCCATATCTTAATTCTGCTGTATAAAATAGGTAATAAAATGACAGCTAGTTATTAGTAGTTATTAGTTAGGCTAAAACATAATGTTTATGAAGATACACAGAGAGCATCTTCACCAAAGGACCTCATGTAAAGATAGAGATGATTTCACTATCAGGTCGTCTGTTCAGACTGTGAATTACTCGTTCTTCAGATGAAATAACCAGCTGTGTTTCTCCAACCTCAAGCCCTTTATCATCATAAACTCTTCCTAGGGAAAATCTTCTCTTCCCAGGCATTGCTCTAATCTTTATTTTGGCAAAACCAAAGAGCTTTATTTCTCCTGTCACTTCTGTAAAGTGGCTTTTCCAGATGCTGAGTTTTTCTTATAGTCCTTCTATGAAACTTTCCAGTTTTGTCAAATTCATTTTTAAGAACGTGTACCCTTTTTCTTGGGGAAATTGGTATTCCAGTCACTTCTTCAGCTTGAAGTCAGGCAGGAAACTGTTTTCCATAGATCAGTGTACAAAGTGATATTTCTTACCTTATTATCAAACCAATACAGTGGTGGCCTGTAAACATATAATGTTTATTTTTCTCTTCAGAGTTATCTCTCTCCCTCTTGTCATAACTTCTGCCTACCTGGCTTACCATGTCACCCTCCTCAAGGTTTGGAGGGTTTTTTTAAAACTTCCCGCTGTTTCTTTTCTGGTTGCATTAATTCTTTACTTCTACTCCCAGTTAGGTTTGACTTTTTTTTCCTCTTATTCCTCCCTGGAGAAAATAAGATTACCAAGCAACTTCAGGTAAATAATTTTATAAATAAGATGCACTGATTTGGAAATTTCTAAAACTTTTGGTTCATGTGACCCTGACTATCAACCAATGCAGACTGAGCCCTGGCTAAAACAAAGGCCATCAAAATTGCACGCTATTTTAAAATTCTTTCACCTGGAGAATCCAGACTTAGTCCAGATGTATTCTAAAGTTCAGGCTTTAAAGTCCAGATTCTCATTTTAAAAGATCTTAGTCTAACTAGATAAATTTTTCAACAACTCTACATTCTTAAAGCCTCGAATATGATAGGTGTTCAATTTGCCCATTTGGCATTTAGTGAAAAATGGGATATTTTTTCTCATGCAAGCAAAGCATTGAAGGTGAAAGGTAAACAGAAAATCTTCCTCTATTTTACCTTCAACAAACTTCATACCCAGCTTCAGGTTCTTGAACACACTATCTGTTGCACTTGAAGGATCCAACACCATCTCCCATCCACTTACTCTCCAACAGGTTGCCTCAAATATGGTTCTTGTAAGCAAGATGAGTGAGAAGTCAGGAGGGATGTGGACATACTCTTGATGGTGCTCCCTAACCTGCAGAAAGTATTGTCGGTGTCTGTGATCTGAGAGCACTGCTGAAAAGGCACAGAGATGCATCCTGACAGCGAGTGAAGCTATATTTAGTCATGAAAAAGGAGCAAAAGCTAGAAGTTTGGAAACACATACCTTTGTTGATGGAGGAAAAGCAGTGAGTGTCAGCTCCTTTCCCATTTCCATGTTGGCTTTGCATCTCACAGAATTTAATCATAGGTTTCCAAAGAAGTCCAGGGAGGAAAATAAGTAAAAACTTGTAGGTGCTACTCATTTGTTTTTCATGAGTAGAACAGAACTTCAGATTGCATTTGATAGGTAAGCAGTTTTTTCCTTTTTCTTCCATTTTTACCACACAAAAATGTAGGACTCAAACCCTTTTCACATTAACAGAAGCTTTCAAACGATGAGGATACGTGCCCAAAATAGAACTGTGAGAGAGTAAATATTATCTTTCCAATATAAGCTTTTCAAATGTCTTCAATCATGGTTATATATAAGAATGGTTTCTTTGGTTTTTTCCTTTCAGCAGCACTGTGGGATGTGAAGTTACCTTGCTCATTTTCATGCATATGCAAAAAGACAAGCAATTTGTCTGACCTATTTCTTTTCCTAAGGGGAAAGTATGAGACAAACTCAAATTTAAGGGGTCTAAAAAAAATGTTAAAGTTGGATCAGATGCCCTCTTTCCCTGGCTTAAATACCTGCCTTGAAAGCCCACTGTACAGGGTATTTCAATGCTCAGCTTCTTATTTTGGCACGTTTATGCCTACTGAAAAGAAAGTGACATATAGACGGTCTGTGTCTGGGTATGGGCCTGGAGATTTTGTTAACTCAGAATTTCTATGGAGGAGTTTTTGTACTTTTTTCTTAAATCTAAAGGTATTTATGCAAAGCATGTCTGTCATCACACTTAAGTAGTTCAGAATGAAACATCTGGTGCATCATGCATTCAGAGATCTCAACCTTATGGGTTTTGCATAGAAGACAGACCGCTGCAATGACTGGGACGGGCTAGGAGTGTAGTATCTGCTGGTAAGCTACCTTCGATTCGACTGAGCTGTGTAAGCTTTATAGCTGTAACAACATCCTGCCATGGAGTTTTGTTGAGAAGAGAAAGTTGCTTGACCTGTAGACTTAGTAATTGCCCATTTCCTCCTGCCTGTGGAGAAGTGACATGCAAATAGGTAGGGTACAGGAGACAAGGTGCTGAGAAGAGCCTCAGTCACTTGTGATCAGTTATGCCCATGTCAGGCTAATGGTGAAGCCTCTCCAACTGCATGTGATGGCATATTCATCACACTCAGCCACATCAGGGGAGGGAAGACTATTGTGTCCTCTGCTCTGTGCTGTGGACCTGCCTTTGCTGCTTGATTTATTTGTGTCTTTGTGGATGGAAACACAGTGCTATTTCTTCTAGCCCCCTTCAAGAGTGGCAGTCAAATCAAATCACCCAAACCAGAAAATTCAGCCTGAGAATACTGGGCGTGTAGAGGAAGACAGTGCAGTGGCTACTGGAAAAGGGAGTTTGGGATGGTTTAGTGGAAGTGAGAGACACAGTTTTGTGCTCTTCTGGACTACCTGTGTGGCCCTGATGGAATTAGATTTCATGCCAGTGTCCTACGCTGGAGAGACTGGTTCAAATACACCACTGGGCTGTACTATTACAGTATTGTCCTCAAATTGATCAGTCCATTGGGAATGTCGCATGGGGCACAACACTCTGGAGCTGAGCATCTCAGCACAACAGGCTGGGTCAGAACCACTTTGAATGTGCCTGCAGTCCCATCTGTAGCCTGGTAGGGACATGCCTTCAGCCATCTGCAAGGGGCCTGCTTAACGATTTTATAATGGTTTGTCATTTTGTAGGCTGAGCATTGGCACACATGGGCGTCTTTGCAGCATTTGCTCCAAACACCCACATTTCAAGTGTGATGGAAGTGTTGTGAGGAGCAATACTTTGGAGAGAAGGGACACTCAGACACTACTTGCAATGTGGGGTAGAGAAACTCACAGATATGTAGTTTGTATACATGTTTCTGTCACCAAACACACAGGGGATTGTGCCCTTAGAGAAGGTGCTCTGAAACATTATTGAGAAAAAGTATCTTGTTTGACGTAGCTCTCCTGGAAGGCAGAAAGACAGAGAACACTAGAAACATGGGAAACTGAAAGCTGTGAGGCTGGTTCCTATTTCTCTTTTACACAAAAGCTTTTATCTGATTCTGTTTTTTTCTCCCCTCGAACAGTTGGTAGAGTGGGTGTTACATCCAACACCTCTGTGTGACAAATCTCAGCCTACAAAATACTGACACGTTACATTTCATTAACCATATGGGACCTAATTATGCTGCCAGCTAAAATACAGGTGCAAGTCCTAAAGGATCCATTTGCTATATGTGCATGGGCCTATAGAACTTTACAGTAGGTTTGCCTACACAAATCAGGGAGTTCACTTGACATTTGCAATATGGATGGCTTCATCAAGCTGTATAGAGCCTAAGTTTTAATATCTAACTGAAATAAAAGGTAAGTTTTTACTCACAGGATTAAAGAGTTCGGAGGAGAAGGGGCAGCATCTCTGTGTGTGCACCAAAAAATAAAAAAAAAAAAAGTCAGTCTTCCCAGGAAGTAGCATTTCAGCATTTTGCAGTCATGTCCATAAAGAAAACTGGCCAAAGGTAGCCAGAGCCCTTAAAACAGTAGAGCATTGACATCCTCTGTCTACAGACAACCTAGAACAAAGTGGCCCAGATTTGGCAGTGCTCTCCCTGACCTGTCTGTCCTGCTGAGATGTTGGCTCAAAGATATGAGCACAACATAATGCCACTTGCAGCAATTTCATCACAGATTATTTTATCAGGTGGGCTGTGGAAGGGCAGGAATGAACTCTGTGCAGATTGGATATGTGTGCTAAGAGGGCTCTTAGCAAGAGGAAGCAGAATATCAGAGGTCTGGGGGAAGGAGAAACAAAAGAGTACAAGATTAACAGAAACAAATTGCAGAAATAGCAATGGTGCTTAAGATGAATTGCTTCACTGATACAATTTCTAGATATGAGTACTTAATACACCCTAGTTCCTATTCAGAAAATGCCATCTACAAGCCCTGAAATGCTTCTTGAAGTTAATAAAATTTTATTACTAGGAACACAAAGGCCTGAAGGATGGCATGCTGTACTGGAGGACAACCATGGCACCTATCTTGTTTCTCAGACCTCTGTTTTTCCTTGAACTAGGCTGTCTTTCACGGTTGATGGTCATGATCTGTTACTTTACAGGAGGTGCCACACTGTGTCCTTCAACTCTTGTATGTGTAAATTCAGTGGGGAACACAAGGCCTGAAGTTGTTCTTCAGATGAGAAGTGAAAATGCAGCTAGGTGCTCTCAGTATTTCTGAAGACATAGTTAAATTTCAAGCTAAAGCAAACTATGGAATATAGCAGTAGCTCAAAACAGTGCTTGCATTTACAAGCAGCTGATTTGTCCTAAATATGTCAAGTAGAAATGACTGAATTTTGCTTTATAAAATGACTCAATTTTGCTTTATAAAATGACTCTTCAAATCAATCATGTTAATACCTTCTCATAAGCTGATGGCTTCTCTCTGGCAAGATGTGTCATTTTGATATGATCATGGTAGAGGTGCTACTAGCTTCATTGCAAAAGCAAGAAATTAGTAATTACTTCACAATTTTTAGAGGTATTTGTAAAAAAATCATACTATATCTATGGCAATATTTGAGAGATTTTTGTGTGTATTTGTTCTCTGCATTAGTGTGAAAACATTTTTATAATATTTTCTTTCTATTTTTTCTGTGGAAAACAGATAAAGATTTTATAGTGAAAGGAGAGGATCTTTTTTTTTTTAATGGAAAATGTTTTTCAAAATGTCAAGAAGGGGTGTTCGTGCATTTTCATTGTCTGTTGGTGGAATTTGCTGTAGTCTTATCACCTACAGGCCACAGTTCTGGACATCCATAGGTGAGACATAATATACCAAATGGCTATTTTTGCCGTCCTTAAAAATAGCAATAGTGAATTTGCAGTGAAACTACTTTGTTAATCTGCATCAATATGAGAGAAGATGCTCTGACTTCAAAGATCAGCACTTTGCCATGCATGTAAAATTTGCTGAATAATTAGACTGATTGCTTTTGGTTTAAATATAATTTAAAAAGTATTTGGGGCAACGTACCAAGTAATTACATATCTCAGAAGCAGACGGAGTTGGTCAGATTGTGAAGATGACCTATTTATGGACTTTGCTTGAAATGTGCTATGTATAAAATGTATTATTCTAAGGTCCATAATGAGGTTTTTGACTCAGTATAATCTTTGCAACTCAAAAGTCTACAAAAAGTTACCAAGTGACACTTTCTGATGGGAAAGATCTTGTAGTAAGAAAGGATATTTGCTGCCCTCTTTCTAATCACATATTGCTTAAAGATATGAGCAGTTTACAAAATTTTCACAGTTTACAGTCAAAAATTATTTACCAATTACTTATGAACTATATATTAGCTAGATACCTAATGTTTCTAACAGAAAGTCAGTAGCAGCAAAACATCCAGTCTTGCAGTTTAAAAAGTATCAAGCAGAACTACCAGACCTACCTGTGAATAAAAGAGCTGTGGAAAAAGCATGCCTTGGGCACTCAGACTAATTTTCAGTTTGAACTACATTGCCTTGACTCAGTGCTGTGCTTGTGTGGTGTCCTGTCCTGCACTTCTTCACCACACCATTAGTGAACACATGCACTGACAGTTTGTTCAACAGAAACATGAGGATTTCTCTCACTGGCCAAGAACTGGTTTGGGTTTTATTTCCTACCACTCTGTCTTTGCATACTGCTGTGATTCTGTTGTCTAGTTATTTGCACTGAAAGCTTTTCCTCTCTCTCGTTATGCATTTGAATAACGTATAGCATCCAGGTACCATCACCTTAGCTGGTACTCATATACCTCATTATAAGTAATTTGCGAAAAGAATTACCATTCCCAAATAGTAGCACTTGCAATCATGACTTACTTTACTGTTAAAGCCTGAGTCCTTTTCTTTCATCAACATCTTTATTTCTGTAGTCCAGAGAGTGCAAAGGAATTGGACTAAAAGTGATGGCAATTTCAATCCATCACATATTCTTCAGGGTTCTGGTTCAGCAAGTGCTCTGAACCCTTCTGCTACTTTTACTCTGAACAAGTCAGCTGTCTAAGGAGCAGCAAATCAAGAAAGCATCCTTTTCTAATAAACAATAGACTCCTGAATATATGTTTGACAAATTTTTAATTTTACCTGTTAGAGCAAGAGCAAGAACAGTTCCTGCTGATGAAGGAATGGCCTGCTTGCCTTAATTACATGTTTCGTCAAGGACTCTTATTGTGTGTGGCAATCAGTTTGTTAAATTTCCTCCCTGCAATACTTTTCTCTGAGCAAAACCACTTGACTATTTGGTCTTGATTGAAGCAGAAACAGCTATATTATTGTAAATTCTGTAAAACCAGAACCTTGGAATAAACTTGTTGTTGGGGAATACTGGTGGTTACTGAAATGCTGGTTCTGCATATTTGTGTAGTTGATGCAAAACATTGTAGTTGTAACATCCTGGTGGCTCAAAACTGTATCTGAAAATTATAACCACGTGGAACTTTGGACACTATTCCAGTTCTGATGTCAACACCCCATGTTTCTCATATATTTGAGAGCAATTGTAGACTTTTTGAAATAGATTAACCTGCAGCTGTTTGGAACAGGAAATTGAATCTCCCTGACCACGTTCACATCAGAAAATAAAAAAGGCCAATGGCTGTGCTTAGGCACTGCACTTCCTGGCTGTTAACTCATCCCCTGCTCCAGCTACGGATTATTGCAATGACCCCTACACAAAGCAAAGCAGCTACAACGAAGGCCAGAGCTGAGCAGTGCATGCAGACTAATTTATGTTACTTGTCCTTGTTCTGTCCATTTTCCCATTGTGCAGAAGCCCCTGTGTAAACATAAAAAGGCAGCATTTTTCTAGAGAGCTTCACATGAGTAAATGTCATGGAATTCTGATTTTTCAGTTGCTGTACCAGAAGAATCTTAATTTGCTTTTTCTTGAAAAGCTGATCATATCAGACCTGCAAATTTTGAATACTTTGTGATTCATGCTGTCTCCAACTGTGCCTGGAAATTATTTGGGACAGTTTAGGCAAAAATGATTCCGGGGACTATTAAAGCAATTTACTGTTGTAGAGAATCATGTTTCACCACTGGTGAATGTTCTTTGATGATGAATATACCAACATAAATTTTACCTTTTTTTCTGATAAATACCTTTCTTAACCTGCAGGCATATATTAAACAAAGCAGTTATGAGTAAAAGCGCAAACACAGGGTTTTATTCCACTTGAATCTTTGCATACTCCTCTTTGTTTTTCAAGGATCTTAATTTCTTTTCAGCTCTCTTCAGCATGTTGAGATATTTAATAGCTGAAAATGTATTATTATTAAATGTGCTTTGTTTTATTGGAGTGAATAATGAGACACTAAAAAATGCTGTGAGCTTATTCACTTTTAATTAAATGAATATATTTTGTATAAACATTATCTTTTATTGAAAGAGGGCTCATTTCAGAGGAAAAGGTGTTTGAGAAATTAAGAAAGATAATGAATTATATAAATTAGACTACTCAGGATCAAACAGTCGAATACAAAGAAGAGGCACTAACAAAAATGGTGATTATGATTCTAAGGTTCTGACTTTCTTATGCCAGTAAATGATATCTATTGGAATGGGATCTACTGGTAATGGAATTTCCCCCTGAGAATGGAGGGAAGAGCTATAAAACCCTTAAGGAATTTTATTTAGCTAATGTATCATAGATATCCAAAATAATAATGAAGTAAAAATTGTAAAAGTTAAGATGAATTAAGCCTCAAAAAGTAAATAAAAACAGATCACTAAAGTCTGCTGTTGCTGTCTGCAAAGTTATGAAGAAGAACAAGAACAGATTGAGTCAACATTAAAAGTAATTCAATCTTGGTCCAAGGCCAAACAAACATTTCTTGGCATAAAAGTGGTCGAAAAAGTGACTCTCTTTCATTTTTTTCAAGCTGCTAACTAAATTGCCCCAAAGACCCTGTTCACACAACGGAGAGTCACTTCTGAGGGGTGATTCACCCCTCCATTTCATCTAACTCTTCATTAGTGATCCTGGATTACTGCCTTCCTAACTCAGGTACTTTAGATAAATATTTAAAATTATGTGTGCTGAATAACAGACTTAATAAAGATGAAGACTGTAGAATATGAAGGCAAAGGCAAATTGATTGGCAGGAAGGAGAATATGGAAGTGGAAATGACCACAACTGAAGTGGAAGGACAACTCTCCAGTAAAATTAAAGGCAGTGTCAGATAATTTTGCTCCCAAAGGATTAAGGCGTGTTATGCGAAAACTCATAAATGTGGCAGGAGGGTCTTTCCTAGAGGGACTTTTAGACCATCTTTTGGATGTTTTTCAAAGAAAGCATTTTTTCAGTGGTAGCGCTGTAATACTGGAGAATAACTCAGATAATGGATATACTTTAACGTGTGTTTGTGTGAGTGAAATTATTTCATTATCCACAGATCATGTCTCTATTATGTTTTCTTTCAAGCAAACTTTGAAGAGAAGGATATGGAAGTAGATGTAAGATCCCAGATATGTGTCACCCTTTTTTCAAGGGATCATTGATTTTATATGTTTTCTCCATAAAGGGAGAAAATACCGTTTAGATGCCCTCTGTTAAGGCTTGTTAAGTGCTGATATAGTGCTACAGAGGAAATCAGAGTCAGGGTTTGGGTTTCATAGTAACTGGAAACTACTCTGAAACTGAGGTGGGCAAGAAAGTGGGTGAAATGGAAAAAGAAGGTATAAATTTGCATAAGAATATTGTCAGAAGTCTTCAGTGATTAGCACTGGGGCTAGTTTCATGTAATGCTTTTGTAACTGATGTAAGCATGATTAGCTTACTCCCTGGGATTTTCTAATGATGGAAAAAATATTAACCAATGGAAAGGAAAAAAAGAGTAATTGTACAAGAAGAATTGGGTGGTTTTGGAGACAGGCTAAAAGAAATTGTACCAGGAACATAAAACCTTCTCTGTGTTTAGGTATCTAATCTAAATGGTCCAACCAGGACTACAGTCATCCTAAATTCTGTATGTGTATCAGTAAGAAATTCTGAAACCTTCCAGGGGAGGTTCAAATTTTTAAGTGGCTTCCAGAGAAGTTCTGAGGTATGTAATGATCTCTATTGACTAACTGTGAAGCCGAGTGTGATGAAGTTCCTGTCTTGCCTGCCACAAATACTTTTTTTTCTCTTACTGATTAATGTTCATTTCTGTTGTTCCCCAGGACCTCAGCACTTAGGCAGAGAGGGTGCAGGAGAAAAGAGAAGCCAATATGGTAAAGATATGAAAAAGGCAAATGGAATATTGGAGTGGCATTTTCAGAAAAATAGAATATTTTTTGTCCTGACGTAAAGAATTCTGTAAATTATCATCTGATTGTTGAAGTCTGGGAGTCATTAATATCTGGGGAAGAGAGAATCAAAGTGGGGACAGCAATGGAGAAGAGTTATTAGTGCAATCTGAAGAGCCTGTCATGACACAGGAGCCCAAAAGATTTGTCCTTGTTTAGTGCATGAAAATGAAGCTTTAATAATACCATTAATGTGTTTAAATACAGCACATTGAATGGTTGCTATGTCTGAAAGAAAAAATGCTAAATAAATCCAGGCTGAGTATGAGAAGGATTTCCAGCTCTCAGGTGAATGTGGCCTAGAATAACCCCTTAATGGATAAACTCTTTGTCCGGACTGCAGCTGGTTTTGAGTTACAGGGCATGCCTGAGCCTCAGCAGTATATCTTTATGTATTTTAAAAGAAACAACTACGTGGAGGTGAATCTGAAAGCATACACCCAGAGTATTTGAAAGAAAGAGCTAGGAGAAGAAGATGCATATTAAAAGATTGGCACAGTTATTCTTGATGAAGACATAATACAATGAATTTTCAGATTACCTTATTTTTACTTCCCGGAGAAAAAAACACTGGCACTAATGATGATTGAAATGGGCTGAGCTATGTGGCTGTAAGTGGGAGAAGAGCAGATATTTATAAACTGGATAAAAACACTGATAAATGAAACTGAGGATATAGAGCCTGTTGTTAAAATCTGCACCATCATTCAAATAAACCAATGGCTATGCCATGTTCAAGTTAGATAAGGAGGCCAGAAAAAATGGCCCACTATTCAATAAAGAGGTAATTCCTCTTAAACAGAGGTAATTTCTGTGTCTTGTTCTTCATTCTCCTGCCCCCTTCTCTTTCTATACTCCAGTGTGCAATAACAAAAGAAAGCAGGATCGAATGGAAGGTACATAGGAAGAACCTAAAAATTCGAAAGGAATCATTTAATAGATTTTGGGCTACCTAGTATGCTAATTACAATTTGGAGGAAAAAAGCAATTGATCAATAAAGTTTTCTCAGTATAGGAATAGTTAGGAGGGACGGAAGGAAGGAAGGAAGGAAGGAGACCCATACACCTGAGTTATATCTCAGTGTATTCCTAATTTTAGGACAGAGACTGGATTTTTTGCATGCACTGCAGAATTCTTGAAGGCTGGCTCTGGGCGGGGGTCACTTCATAGCTGGATGTTCTCTTATTCAGAGGGGATCACAAGTGTTAACAAGGGGAATTATTGATATATTTGGGGATTTTAACAAGAGGATGGTAAATCTTGCAACAAGTTTCCCAGATGTGTTGTAAAATCTTCATCCTTGGAGGTGTTCAAAGCTTGACTGGAAAAGGTCCTGAGCAACCTGATTTAAGTTGCTCCTTCTTGGAACAACGAGTTGGAACAGAGGACCTCCAGATGCTTCTTCTAACTTTATTTATTCTCTGGTTTAACTGTTGTGTATGGAAAAAGCAAGGAGGTATATACTATATTGAATTTTGATTTATCTTAATCTTATTCTTCTCTTCTCCTAATCTAGTGTTTTAGAGATCATAATAGTCTCTCAAAAGTCTTATGAGACAGACTGTGATCCCTTGTTTTGCGGGAGGGAGGGACACAAGATAAGAGTGGTCACAAGACATTCCTAAGCCTTGCTGGGGAAGCAGGACTTCTGCATCCTGAACCAAGGCTGGGTCAGCCTTTGTTTCATGAACGGGATATAACTATAACTTATGGAAACCAGAAGCAAGTTGGGTACTGATCCCACCGACAGCATGTGGGATGGACATGGACATCTCTTACCTATCTGGGCCAAATTGGGATGGGGCTGTGGGTCCTGTATCCTTCCCACTGAACTGTGTCTGAATTAATTTGGTCAGATATGAACTTTTTGCAGCAGACACAGAAAGCTCTCCTCACAATGTACTCTGGGCATCTTGAGGAAGGTAGGTGGAGGAAAATGAATTCTATGTTCCATATTTCTTGTCAAGAAATATAACATGTTCCTTTAGATCTGAGCACGTGAGTATAAACAGTGCTGAGATTTTTAGGCCTATGGTATCTCTCCTAGGTATCAAACAATAGTTTTAGAAAGCTGAAAAGAACTTCAAGATGGGAGGTAGGCATATTGGCTGTGGGTTGGTATGTAATGGCAATCTGTTGCTAAGTGTTATTTTTAAATTAACCTTTTATTATCTTCTGTAACACTGGAAATTAAATTTGAAGTAAAAAAGCACTTAACTTTTAACTGTTAATTTGAAATAAGTTTCTGTTACGAGAATCTGACTTGGGTTATGTGTTTACAGACATTGTAATTAAATTGGAGCAGGGTGGGATTGTTCCATCCTGACCTCAGGAAAAAAAACTAGAGTTTCTATGGACATCGCAGTAGTACTAAAGAGTTTTCTTATCTGGACTGCTCATATCCATTTGGAAATCTGTGTGTATGCATTCACGTCTGTGTGTAATTGATCCCTATAGCTATGTGGAGTGACTGGGTGGTCACTCAAGGTCCATATTCTTAGATGAAACAATTATCAGTGGATGTACCAGGAGCCGTACTGAAGTTTTCTGCTGCCCTTGTTAATGCTGCAATGATTCAGTGCTGGTGATTTTTTTTCTGTGACAAATGGAGTCAGACAGCAAGCAATATTTCACCGTGTCAAAAGATCTTAAGTGGATTCTACCTTCAATAACTGACATTCACAGAAAAGCAAAGAGGTATTTGGATTTATCTATGATGAGTAGATTTAAATAAGCCAGTAGCTGTAAACTAATTGATTTTTATGAGTAACAAGTGTGGCAGATCTTTTTCATGGGGCCCACATATTTACAGGCTTATCAATAACTATTCACATATCTATTACATGAAACGATTAGGGGCTTTTCCAAAGCTCAAAGAAACTGCATGAGACTATTATATCCAAGTGCAAATATGCAAAAGGAGGTAAATGTATATAAGGAAAAGGGAGTGAGAGGAAGTAATGACTGATGTTCTATTTGTTTTTCCTCTCCCTCATCTGCACTTACTGCCCACTTTTACAAATGTAAGGGCAGAGTTTCCTCTTTCCAAGGTTACCCATTTCCTGTTTGACGGGAAGCATAAGGTCAAATTTCTACCCATCCATTAGCAAACCCAAATGAATAATGTAAATAATATGTTAATCACTGATTTCTGTGTATTGCTGAAGATATGGTTCCTTTACCTACTCACCCTAAAACAGGCTTGAGTGTTGTGAGTTTTCATACTGCTCCACAGATTTAAATGCCAGAAGAAGCCCATCTGCTCAGACACTCAGACCTTTTGCATAACACAGGTCATGAGATTTTACCCAGTAAATCAAGCTGTGGAAGAAATCCTTCTTTCCTTTAATTTGAGTGTTATCAAGCCCATGAACTTGTGACTAAACCTGTGTATACCTAATGGAAAGACATTTGGTATAAATGTAAGGCCTCCAGGAGATGATTAATCAGATACATCCTTTAATTACGTTGCAATGGTTAATTACTCTTGCTGTTAAAAGTTGTCTTGCTTCCAATCTGAATGTGTCTGTCTCCATGGAGATATTATTCTGTGGGAGGAATAGAGTGCCATGACCTCTCTCTTCATAGAGGTTTCCATTTGTTGCCTTTTTTTGTAGATTGTTTGTCTTATTCTCAGGCTATAATCATCCCAACTGACGGATGCGTTCTGATAGCTTGGTGTAAATACAGATCTCTTTTAATCAACGCAAAAAATCTGCTTTAGATTTACATGAGTATGAGGGATACCAAAATCTACCTCTCACAGTTCACATGCTGCTCTTATTAGCTAGAAGAAATCATTATCTGTAAAATGTGCCTCTATTTGGCTTCTCCTGAGCAAACTTAATCAAAGTTTCCAGTTTTGATCTCCATTCAACTTGGCTATCAGCCTCAGGAAGGTGAGTTGTTTTTGCCAATATCACAGATTTCACCTTCATAAAGATATACTGAAAAAGGAATTAATCTCTCTCAGGGAGGGGCTTGCCTTTTACTGATACCAGCCTGAATTTATCATGCTGTGGTATCACGGATCAATTACCCATGGGTCAGTACTTATGGCTTGAGGTATCTGATGAAAATAACAATTGACCCCTTTATTTTAATAATTTATTTTCTGCAGGTGATTTCTTTGTGTAAATTACTTCAGGTTTTGAAATCTGGGTTTCTGAGCCAGAGATTACTCAAGGCAGTCCTTGATATATTTCTGCCTTCTCTTTTGTTTTCAGCATCCCCTAAATACACACTCACAGTCTGTTCAAGCCCAAACCAGTTACCTTATGTAATCCAGCATTCGGGAGCTTTGACATATGTCTGTCTCTGACTAAGCTCGACCGAAACAATCATATTTGGCTGCACATATTTTTCTTCTTGACAAAACCTGTTTAAAATACCAGAATAAATATATTCAGTGATTTAAAAATGTTATTTTATTGACATGGCATACACTAGATAGAATAGACTAGTGGCAGAGATGTTCAGAACCATTATACTTTGCATTTACTCTTACCCAAATATCATCTACTGTCTGCATGAGAGAGCCTTAAAACCAGCAGCATGCTGGTTATTGGGTCATATGCTGGAAAGGGTGTGAAGTTGTTTTCATTTTTATGTTTTTCAGATTCATCCCATCTTACCCCATGCTTTCTCTCCATGGAGATGAGGGCTCTAAAACTACCTCACATCAGCAACATCCAGGGAATTTGTGAATTGGAAGGGGAGGAAGGTCTAGGCTGATTTCCACTGACTGTGCTCACATAGCATCTTAATTCACTAATGATTTCAAAACCATTGAGTAAGACATTACACCTTGGTAATAACCCAGTCTGCAAATTGGTCAGCTTTAGCACAGCAGTTAAAAAATATTGGTTCTAATGAGATGCCTAGAGAAACAGAAATAGCCTCACAGCTTGTCCACAAAACTCTATTTGTCCCAGGTTGTCATCTGTGATAGTGTCAGACAGCTTATATTTTGAAGGGATCCTGCCATTGGATAATTTGTACCTTTATTGGTCTTCCCCTGGCTTCTAAGGGGTAGGAATCACCTGATGCCAAGGCGTACCCAGCCACAGACTTCATGCAAAGATGGGTGGAGAGGAACAAAGAGTGGTGCTAAAGCATGGCCTGAAAGAACAGGGATTATCCCACAGTCCTTTCTGCCTGTCAATTCATCAGATAAATCTATATTTTATTTAATAACTTCAGTTTTCTGTCATTCTGTCTTTTTGTTCTTGTACAGATATTCAATCTTTAACTTAGACTTGTAAAATTCTTTACCCCAGTGTCCAAAATAATAAATATGGCATGGAAGGTTTTTTATATTTCCGTACTCTTTTGTAAGGTTTCAGGAAAGTCTGAACACTCAGAAGTTAAGAGAACATTAGACAGTGAGAATTTTTTACTTTGTTCAGAGATTGAATATATTATTTGTGCAGGAAGTAGTATCATAATGGTCTAATCTTTTTGGGATTATATTTAGTGAAGTATTTTGCAGACTTCTAGGACAGAATGCATAAAAATTTTTTGAACAAAATCTTGCCTATTGTAGGCTTGAAAAATTATTTTCCTAGTTTGTTGTCTGTCTTGTCCATAACACTATTTATAAATATTGCTATTGAAAATAGCAGAAGGCAAAAGAAATTAAATCATGTACAAAAGCATCCTACCTGCCATATTACATTTCAGTTGCGGCTTACAATAGCTTTTCTATTTTCAAATCAAAGAATATTATTGAATTATTTCATTGTTTGGTGATATAAGAAGAAGAACCTGGGTTCCCCCAAGCTATTCTTACCATTTCCCAGTAGAAAATATTGGTTTCAATGACTTTTTCCATGCAAGCCCTTGCTGGAGCTCACTTTTCTGTCATTAGGAATCATATTCATGTGTCTCTTGATTTTGTTTAACAATTTGCAATGTACTTGTCTTTCTAGAAGCAGAAGAGATTTGTTGCTCCTTTTCCCACTTAAATACTGTAGTGATACAGACATGAAAAGCAGATTAATATTTTTGCACTTATGTGCATGATGATTTTCTCAGAATGTAGTGAACCACTGAATGATGTTGTACTGACTCATGGTGTCAACCATCCCTCAATAAATTCAGTGTCTTGGACGTCTTCCATGGCTCATGTACATGCTGCTTTGTAACCCAGCTGTATGCCAGCGCTCTCTATCTCCAGTACTCACCTGGTCAGGGTAACGGGCCCTTTCAGCCTCTGATTCCTCCAGAAAGAGCTCGGATACTCAGCCCACCACAAAATGACTCTTTGTAGAGAGGAGAAAGAGTAAAAACTCATATTCCTTTTAATGCTGTTCCTGGAAATGAGCATGAAGTTTTAAACTAAATCTCTTCTGTCTTTTCTGCCTTTCTTTGCACTGCACATCCAACGAGTCTGTCAGGCAGACAAGGGTGAAGGTGGCAGATGTCACCTCCACCTAATTCGCAAGTTTCCACATTCCAGTGTTCAAAAGCAATGACACTACAGGAGATGAAGAGTAATAGTGTTGATGTATCCCAGCAAACACATCTACACTTTTGATTAGACTAGACACCGTATCCAAAGACAACTGACAAGTTCCCTTGACCCCATCAGGTTTTGGATTTGCCCTTTGCCCTGACAATACTCTTGTGATGTTGTGCCAAAATTGCTATAAATCTCATTCTACATTCCTGAATAAGTTAGGAATTTCTCTAAAAACAAATCTACTTCCCCTTTTAAGGAAGGCTTGATTTAGGTAGTCATGTGGTCTGGCTGTGTGCTGTGTGAAACAGGCATTTCTCTAGCTGCCCTCTGGACTACGCTGGTTTTGATGTGTTCACCCACTATTTACTGATTCAGTGGAGTGATATTTGATGACGTTTGGATGATGGCAAAGAGAGAATCCCAAAGATGATGTTTATAAAAGACTTTGTGAACAAGATGTGCACCCACAGGTTGGTGTTAAAAGGAACTGAGGTCTGTCAACCTCCTGTGAAGACCCTGGGAATGAAGAATGAAAATCTCTCTTCTGTACAGCAAGTGCTCAGCACTGGCCAAGACTTAGACAAGGCAGAGTTTTCCCATCACTTTTGCACACACCTGCTGGCTCCTGTAATGTAGATAAAGCTGATATGTCCAGAAAAATGTGATGTAAAAAAGAAAACTACTTCATTTTTCTGAGAATTCAGAAAGTTGGGTTAGGTAGAAGTTTGAAAAATTTCAGACAACTTACAACTGCTATTCTTATTTCTGAAATGGATTGTATGCATCCATCCAGTTCTCCAGGACAGGAAACTGCAGTTCTCCATGATTCTGTTTGAAAAAACTCTGTACCTTGAAATCAGCATTGTGGTTTGGTTCTGTTTGCACTGAGATACTTCACACCAGACTTCTCTGCCTTAAATGTCAAAACCAGAAAGGGTGCCCTCTGCCAATACTTGACATGTGAATACAAGACTCCTGTCAGCACAGATGCCAGTCCCAGCTGTATATCTTAGGTGTTATTGCTGATAGCTGCCAAGTGGTGCAGTGGAACAACATACAAATTAAGGTTCTTCATATATCAATTAAGTATTGATGAATCAACCTCCCCTATGAAGCTCACACTTCGAGATGACATATCCATTTACATTTAAGAAGTGCTTAGAGTTTAGCTGAGGCTTAGAAAGATTTTCAATTTAAGAAACTGTTCATGCTGTCCCAAATGGTATGATGTGGACTATTTGGGGTACCCTTGTTGGTGGTCATATCAACCAGGTCTTTGCCAGTCCCACCCCAGTTTTAGCTCCCACTTCAGGAACTCCTCTGTCTCCCAGCTGGATAGTGGAGGAACTGGCACCTGATTTCCACTGCACAAGGTGAAAAATTGTCTGAGTGTTTGCCTGCAGGGCAGTACTGCCAGGTATGAATTCACAGTGCTGCAAGCTAAGACAAGAGAGTCAATAAGATGTTCCCATTACTTGCTGCTGTGAGTAACTGATGCCAAATATCGTCAGAATGATGTTAACATAATTCTGCTCTGCTCCAGCTTGCTGGCACCTGCCTGTATAACATCAGCAGTGACTGGTCGCTGTATCAGTCAGCCCTTGTTTGCTTCATCCTTTAGAGTTTAGCGGTTAACTCTGCTTCTGCTCATGGATACTCACTTTGTTCACTGGAATACATTCCACAGTCACTCAAATGCCTGGCAATGAACACTGATGCAGTCCTGGGCACTGCTGGGTATTTGCAGATAGAGGAAAATAGCTTTACATCATCCTGGAGCTGTTAGGGAAAATGCTACTGAATTCAGGGAGCTTTGGAGAGCCTTTAACCTGTCCCTTACCCCGAGGTTGCTATCCATGCGTATTACACATTCTTTTTAATGTTCCGTTGCATAATTAGAATTTAAAATAGCAAAACAGAAGCTGAAAGACTGGAGAGGGGAAAGAAAAGAGATCTGAAAAGCTTGGAAAACTTCCACTGACACAGGACCAATTGAGACGAAATCTCCAGCAGCAGGGACGGATGGTGAGAGCAACACTGCCATCTCCTGAATACCCTTGGCAAGATCTGGTTTTCCACTGATTTCTTTTACTTTGTGGGGCACAGCAAGTGCTGCAGCTCCATTTCAACATCCCCACGCACCGGATGCCCCAGCCTCCCTCTCAAAAGGTAAGCAATCTAATTGGAGTCCAGACATGCTGAGAGAGAAAAACAAACAGCAAAAAGACAGCCAGGAAACAGGAGGAAGCTAAGGATAGTCTGGTTGCGGTGTTATGGGAAACAAGGTTCATTTCTCAAATAATTTTTCACAGGTTTGGACTTTTAGAGTGTTTGAGAATAAGATCATTAAATCATCTAGTCTGGATGCCTGCCTATTGAAGTATGTTAAGGTTTTTTTCGTTTCACACTGGGCCTCAGAGCTTGTTACTAACTAAGGAGGAACTTCTAGAAAGGTGTTAGAAGCTGAAGTGAAAAATGAACAGATTGAGAATCTCTTGGTGGTTTGAGTTACCCTCATTCTTAGAAATGCATGTGTACACTGCAGTTGGAGTATGTCCAGCTACAATTCACAGCTACTGCCTCCATTGCTAAAGTCACAAGTTCCTTGTACTTTTGCCTCTGTGAGAGTGACATTACAGCCATGCTCTCAATCTACCTTTTACAAACTGAACACCTATTTCAGAGAAAAAGAAAAGCAAACAAAGCAAAAACAAACAGCAGATGAAAATCTACCATATTATTGCATCCACTTCGTTGCATAGCTTCTGACATAATTTTCACCACACATTTTAAGGTTGATCTTCTTCAAGAGATACTTTCTGTCCTTTGTCATATACTCTGATCACAGTAAAATAATTACTATGATGATACTTAAAATACTAGCATATGAATTTAGCAATCCCTGGAAGGAATGTTTGATACATCAAAAAGTGATTCCTTAGGCTTTCTGCAGATTCAGGAGCACATTCTGAAAATACTGTTTGAGTCTTAAACAGCTGGAAATTATATTTTAAAAATTAAGCAAAGTTTAAAAACCCAGGACTATGGCAAGTGACTGTAAAGCTTCCCGGACCAGTTGCCCTGAGGTAATCCCTGCCTTTTCCCACAAGCACAGAGCTCTCAATTTGGGAAACGCTGTGTTAGCTAGTGTTAAACTAACACCACAGTGCTTCTTTTTCCATACAAATGAACCAACTAAATCATCTGTCAGACTTCTCTAGCCTTAATTTGACCTCATATAAGTAGATTGAGGCTGTATGCAAAAGGGAAATCTCATGCAAAAGCTGTCAGTTTACTTCATCCCAGTTTATATTGTTTAGAAGGCTTGGGGAATAAAAAAAATCAAAATACATTTCTTAGTGAATTGAATTGCCGCTCTTTAATTCTCAAATTCACATGATTTTTAGCATCCTAACAATTCAGTTCACACTGGTTTAAAACTTGATCTGGTACAGCTTTTTTCCTAAACTTTAATCATGAAATGGCAGGCACGTTCTCTATTCTACACTTCACAAAGGTGCGCCAAGTGGGTTTTTTTAACAACATCCAGTGAGAGAAAACCAAAAATATTGCGACAAGTTCAGATTCTTCTTGAATTTTCCCTCCAAAAAACAAAAGCAACCCACTTGTAGACAGTAAATTTCTAAAGTAGTTACTCAAAACACACAAACAAAAACCCTTTTAAGTAGCACAAAATGCACAGGTGTCTGTTGAAGCAATGTAAATTCTCACAGTGGGCTTTCTAGGGAGTAAGAAGGCTGAATGATCCTGTTCTTTGTACTTTCTTTATCTGGATCCACATCTTCCATTCAAACATTTGTATCTCCTTTTTAAAATATGGATTTTCTGTTCTGTCACCTGACTATAAAAGCAAAGTTCCTCAAAATCCCAGGCTCCCAGACAATTTTCTCTATGGTTTTCATCCCTCCAGTCACAGGAACATGTCCACCACACTCGTTCACATCATAAAAATGATTCCATGTAACAAACTTGTAAAGACTTGTTCTGATTTGTCTGAGTTGATGACAAATTGTACTATGACTCACAAGTCTTCAGTAATATCATCACCTGTCATTTGCATCCTTCCATTGTTAGGGTAAAAAGTGAAGAGGTTCAGTAACACATAGGGTATTTAGTTATTTTTTAAGAGAGAGAAAACTCATCAAAAATGTAAGCTGCTTTTTGATAAGTAAAATCAAACTGTTCTTCGAAGAGTTTGTTCTTTTCTCTCACGAAAGAAATTTGGTAAATGAAATAAGCCAAAAAACATAATATATGGCATTGGAAAAATGAGGTTAGCAAGGGAGAATTCCTACTGACTGATGTTATGCACCAAAATTCTCTTTGTAAGGCAGCTCTTGAACACAAAACTCTGATGCTTGTGCAGACAGCCTGTGCATTATTCAGTGGTACTTCCATGCCTCCCTGTAGTGCAGCTGAAAGGATGCTGAAAGCATGATGAGCTGCAGCTCAATTTCTTGTCAGGGCAAGCAGTTGCTACCGAGTCAAACTGTAACTCGAAGTATAGTTCAGCTGGTGTTGCTTGTCAGAACTCTTGGTAGTATTGCTCCAGTGGTTGTATTGATGGAGTAGGGTTAAAGCAGCTGTATTTGTAGAGGAAGACTGCTGGTACGAAGGACTGCAAGTCACCACCGTAAATGTTGATTTGTTATTTGCTTTCTTTTCTTTTTACCTTGCCTGTAGCTCTCTGGTCACCGAGTGTCAGTGCTCATTTGTTCTGGTGTACCATAGGTGTGCTTTTTGGAGCACACCTTCCAGGTTAGTTTCATTCATTAGGAACCAATCTGTCATACTCCCTGAACATATCACCAAGTAAACCAGACCACAATAAAAGTGGAAAATTGTGATAATTACTTCAGAAGTGAAGACTGAACTAAATGTAGATGCATCCATTATTTGCTGAGAAATATCTGCTACAGACGGAAAAAAAATATCCTGTTGCTTTTGTACTTATTAGAGGTGTTTTTCAGGCAGGAGAAAATGAGAGCCCCGGACTTCTTCTGTAAGCTGTCAAGCCAATCTGGCCAGCAATATCTATTCAGATGACTTTGGTACACGAGCTTGACAAGTAGTAGGCAAGGGAGAGCGGTATGGAATAAATATCAGTGAATTTCTTGGCCTTATCCCCAGACTGCTCTCCTTCTGAATTGGCCTTTTCCTTTTTCTCTAAGGTTCAGCAGATGTTCAACACAGCAGGACAGATGCGGGTATGCAAGAGAATTTGGCTAGCAGTAGTTATACTGATCAGCTCAATTTGAGTTTGCTGTGTGATGCTTTATCAAAAGATGTATTAAACTGATGTGGCAGACTACAAAGTCAGTTTTTAGTTGTGTTGTGTATTCTAACTGCTTTCAGTTTCAATAGATAAGTAGTATATTAATAAAACCCTCTTGCAATGACGTCCTTAAATGTTTCCAGGGATGAGGCATCTACCACCTCTCTGGGCAGCCTGGTGCAGTGTTTCACCACCTTCATCATGAAAAATTTTGAGCGAGTTTAAATCTAGTCTACTTTAGTTTAAAACTATTACCCCTTGACTTACCATTTCAGGCACTATTAAAAAGTCTGTCTCCATCTATTTTATAAGCCCCCTCCAAGTAGTGAAAGGCCACAATATCGTCTCTCCAGAGCCTTCTCTTTTCCATGCTAAGCAATCCCAACTATCCCCTCCTCATAGGAGAGGTGTTCCATGCTTCTGATCACTTTTCAAAGTCACATAAAGAATGTCTGGATCACAAACCCAGACAGAGACCAGGTCTAAGGGCAAGTACCTGCTTGACTGTACCACTTTATATTGCATAAAAACTCATGCGCTGCACAGAAGGAAAGTGCAAGTAGGATACAGCCCCCTCAGCTATTCCTTTATTACCCTCATACAAACACCCTTTTTCTGTCCCCTCCAAATATACAGCTAATTGATATTAATAAAATATTTCTGTGTAGTTCATCCTCATTAGGCAGAATATTTGCTGAACATTTGGCACGTCAAAGTGAATTGGAAAAAATTGTTCTAAGGTTTCCTTTGGTAGTTTTGCCAGTGGAGATTCAATCAATGAAGGGAATCCCATCTTTTGGACACAGGTCTTATGTTTAGCCCTTTCCATTTTTAAATTAAGTCCCTGTTTAATTAAGTCCCTGTTGTGCAAACCCTCATTAATGCACGGAGAGTTTGTTAAAGCCGGTTATAAAATACTGAATAAGTACCTGAAGTCTTGCATTCAAGTATGGTGCTTATAACCTGTTTCTGTCCTCCTTACATGTCAATTATTTTACATTACTTCTTCCTAAAGGTGCCCTGCATTATCTTGCCTGTCCATGTTCTATTTTATGAAGGGAAGAATAAAAGGTTACATCATAATATGAGAGGGTCAAGAAAGTAATTTCACTGCTGGAAAGCTGATTTTCTCCTGAACTTAACCTGTGATACTGATGTTTCCAAAGTAAAAAAGGAAAGCTATTAGGAAAATAAATAAATGAGTATGAGCATTGCTCTTAATGAACAATTACCACTATTTTAATTGGGTTCAGGAAATTAACTGAGCCAAGCTTATCACAAGTCATGAGTAATTCTGGGACGGCAGAGAGAGATGAGTAGGATTTGGAACAAGCTGGGAGGAAAGAGTGGGAAAAGCAAGTACATTCTTTACCTAAAAGCATCAAAAATCTTTTCTTGGATTCCCAGGTACAAAAATTTTGAAAGTATTGACCAGCAGCCATAGGAACTTTGTTTTTTTCCTTGAAAGCTTCATTAGAGAATACTCACTTTGAAGCCCTACATCCTGAAACACTC
Source organism: Edolisoma coerulescens (assembly GCA_013397115.1). NCBI lineage: Eukaryota > Metazoa > Chordata > Aves > Passeriformes > Campephagidae > Edolisoma > Edolisoma coerulescens. The sequence continues at coordinate 2,554,862 of VWZW01002090.1, read as the reverse complement.
CTCAGACTGAAACTGATAAAACAGGAGGGATTCACCAGCAAGGTATACGTTTATAGCATTACCGTCTTCCTCTGAGTGAGTCTCAACTGGATCTCTACTGCCAAAAGAGAAATATAGCTGCATTCAGAATGAAATTTATTTCATCCTAAGATTGATACCTCAATGACATCAATGAATCTTGCATCAGAAGCATCTATTTTCCCCCCACTGACCTTAAAGAAACCCATAGGTAACAATCATGGTTATAGTTATATCCTATTTATAGAATGTCAGGTCGCTGTTTATGTGCATGTCAGTAATACGGTTGACTTCTTGAGAGAGAAAAGGTGAGCAGCAGTAGAAAAGTTGCCTCTTTCTCCTCATTGAAGAGCTTTGTTCAAGTCTGGCATTCATTCTGAGTCACAAGTTCAACTTTCTTTGTCTATTAATATTAATTGCCTCTCTTGGTTCCAAAATGAAGCCTCACATGCGACAAGCAGAAGGGGAAAATCACTTGTTTTGATGGGTATGCTTTTCTTCATGATCCCAGGATGTGACTAGTTTCCATCACCGCAAGAGCACACTTGATGTTTAAATCCTTCCCCTGGACCCTTAGATCTGTCCCTGCAGATCTGCCACCTAGCCAGTCAGTCCTCAGCCTGACCTGAAACATATGATTCCTGATTACCCATCCTGTTAAGCCATTAGCAAACTCCCTAGCCTGGTAAAATGACCATTTTTGCAGAAAGTCCAGGCCACATTGGAGTAGTTGGGACAAGCAGCCAGGTTGCAGTCACTCTGCTTTAGAAAGTAAAACACAGGGACGAAGGCTGCTGCATGACAGTTTGCCCAGTGAGAAAGAATGATCCAGGGCACAGCAATTTCCTATTTCAACATGAGCCTGGGTTACCTTCGAGCCCCGGGAGTCTGCGGCACTGATCCTGGTTTTCTCACTTTACCCTCATCGTGTTCTCACCTCCTTGTGATCCCTGGTGTTTTCTGACTTACTGATTGCTTTACCTTTGAGCCTCTTTACAGAACAAGTTGAAGTTCTCTACAGGTGCTGACACCGATCTCATTGGTAATAAGGGTAAGAAACAACAGACCCTAGTTTTAAGAGCAGTGTGTTTCTGTCTCCAAGAAACACTTAGATCCAGCCACAAGTGACGTGTTAAGAGCCAGACAGTTCAAGTTTCCTGACACATTTGCAAAATAAAACTGTGATTTTTTTTTTATGATTTTCAAGAGAATGTAAAGGAATCAGGTGCTTGGGTCCCACTGAACTTCAAAGAAACAGATTTCCCTGAATCATCAACCCCTTATAAACTCCCAATCTCTATCTGTATTTTGCATATTTTCCTGTCTCAAGTGCTGTTCCCTTTCTGCTTTTATTCTTGACCCACAAGGGAAAGACTCCATTTCAATTCAATTCAAAAGAATTCAGTTCCCTCCTTTCAGTTCCACAAGGATTTGCAAGTCTTTTGTTTTCTTTACAATTTTTTTTTCAGCTAGACAAATTCAAGCAGAATGTGTGGCATAGATGCTAACATGCAACTTTGATGACACTTTGCAGAACCTCAGACTCTGTGAAACTTACCTAGATAACAGCTGTTACCAAAAGTTGTCTAAGATTATAAACATTTTTTTAAATTGAATTGTAGGAAAATGAGAAAATCAGCATTACTGGTTTATTTTGTCTGTTTACATTTTTCAGCTTATACTTACTTTTGGTTCCACGAGTTTTGCTTGTGTAATTTTCATCAAAGATGCTAAATTTAGAACTTTACAACCACATTTCATGCAAGTCTGCCTGCTTTTCCTGAATTGCATTGGCAATTTGCTCATCAGTTTCTAATTTATAACAAGTAACTTTTTTGCCCCCCAATTTGGAAGACGTGTTATTCTCCTGTGTGTAGCAGTTAGACTTGCAACATATGGAATGACAAAATCGAGATATGTATGTGTAGTGGAGATCACACTGAAAGTTTGCAGGAAATGAACTTTAACTACTATCTCTTCTCAGACTCGCCACTCCCATCCTCATCCATCAGCCTGGCTCTCTCCTACAGCAGGAATTCTGTAGCAATTTTGGTTCTCTGGTTGGCCTTGGATGCCTGTCTTTGTAAGGATGTTGTGTCAATCTGATTTTTTCAAGCACGAGAGAGATGTACTTTCAGAAAAGGAAATAAATGCTCATTGTCACCAGGATGTTACACATCATTACCACTGTTTAATCTTTTTCTTTGAAGCTCTGTATGCTACACAATCAATTTAGTCCATAATTTTCACCTTTTCCTTACATTCATAGTAACATTTAATCACAATTGCAGCACCAGGGAAAAAAACAGCTATGTAAAATGCAAATACTGAGTTACCTAAGAAAAAAAATTATCTGCAAGAAAAAAGAGGCAACTTATTTGTATCCAGCCAGAAAAGGCTTTGATGTAAAAAGTCTTTAATGTTAAAATATTTAGTATGGGCAACTCATTGTAAACCAGATTTCTGTTTGGTGTAAACAAGTTCAGGATTTTGAAAGTTGATGGACATTAGTGTTTGCTTTACTTTGATATTGAAATACCAACTCTGAGCTAAAAGGTCTGGCAGCATTTTTCCTGTAGAGTCAGATATTTGGAAAGAAAAAAATCATATTCTGTATAGCATAGCACCTTGACTAGCACTGATTGGCTTTGGGAATTATTTTCTTCCAGAATGAAACAAACCGCTATTATTCCAGTTTGTGTCCAATGTGAGAAAAAACTTAATGAAGGGCTTCAAGTTATAATGGATTTAATGCTTCCATTGGATACTTTTTTAAGTTGCTAAGTACCTTCATTATTAAAAGCATACATCTTATTTCCGATTTCAATTTTGGATATAACACTGAGAGACACTGTAGGTTGCCAGGCACATGATAACTAAATGGAGATGACTTTTAACATCATGGTTTCACCTTGGTACATAATTTTAAACTTCTGAAGTCAGCTCTTCCTGGTAGTTATTGCACCCCCAGCACAAATTTTCCCCTTGTGTAATCTACAGAGCTTAGAAATTTCAATCAGAATTCTTAAAATCGCCTATGTTTACAAAACCTTTTTGATTTCCAGATCTTATTAGTTCTATCATCAAATGAGATCAAGCTGGGAATTATCCTTATATGCAAGGAAATTTCCATTGATGAGTTAAGGGAATAAAGACAGTGCTAATTGGTTACATAATATTAAAATATCTGGAATGTACAAGAAGACTGAGGCTGTAAATTAAGATAAATTGTGAAAATAGTCACACAGACTATAATTTCCATGTAGTCTTTAAAAGTTAGAAAATTGTCTTGGCAAAGGAGAAAAATATAATATATTCATCTGAGAATCTGATTGTGCTCTGCCAGTTCCAAATCATCTGCTAGTGGCACGGGCATTTTGGGTTTTCAGATTTCCTCCTATCTCCAGTGTCATGTTTCTTGTTTTCTGCGCAGATAGTGATGCTTGCTTCTAGAGTATAACTCAGAAAACTTGTCATAAACAATGATTATGTTAAAACTTGAAAATTTGTTAAGAATCTACCATTCACACGGCCTATATAAACTCATACAACAGATATCTGAGCCACTTATATTTTACTCATCAGTGGAGGTACGCAGTGTCCTCAGACCGATTGTTAGAAACTATCAATTCTTTGTTACTTTAATGTGTTCAATAAACAAATGCTGAAAAATAGGTACTATATCACAAAACACAATCAGAAAAATCCACATGCTTAAGTTTACTCCACTGCTTGTTTCTTGGCTCTCTTGTTGGTTTCTCACCATTGGTTTTTCTCAGCTGTTCTTCCTTTTCTCTAGGAATAAGGCTTCTACTACCTCCCTTGAAATCCATTCCACTGACAAGCTGCTATCACTAGGATACATTTCAGTGCCTATACAACTGCCAACCCTTCCGTGAAACTTGCACATCACTAATATTTTGTAATGACTACTGACAAGACAAAGTTGTACAAATCCCACTGGGATTAGAGAGCCGCAGTACTAGACAGCATTGGGGTAAGAAAAAACCACCCCGTGCATGCCTATTTAAACCTCACATACTTCACTGGAGATCTCATACTATTCTTAGCACACTTAAAAAATGCCCCCCAGCTTACATGTATCTACTCTTCTAACTGATAGGCATTTATGCAGCTACTTCATCTGATAGTCTCCAAGTGGTTCAGAAATTAAGCCTCACTGCATGCCTGTGGGACAGATAGAAATGATACCGCTTTTAATGTAGAGATGAGAAACAGAAAGCATTGGATAAAGTTTTACACTGATCAGGGAATGATTTAACTAAGCTAAGGGAGATTTCAACTAAGGGTGTTTTCATTAGTCTGCGAGGTTCCAGAGCTCACTGTCTCACCACAGGAAGAGAATGAGGGTGTAGATGCAGTGTCCATCTCTTCTGGAGACAACAGTTCTGAGATCCAGTTTCACATGTGTACCCTGTGTCTCCTTAGGCTGGCTAGTGTCTCTGGGCCTGTCTTCTCCCTGCTGCTGTTCCTTGTCTGCTGAATGAAGCCAAATCTCCGCAGTCTCCTTCCATAAAAATTCATGTCTCCAGGTTAGTTCTAGCCCTCCCATCTCTGGTATCATATAGTAATTTCATATCTTGTATCTCCTCTAGCCCTTGTACCATTTCCATCCCCTCATTTCCATCACAATCTCACTCAAGCACTACTCTAACAGCTCAGTCCCCATTTAACATCCTGCCCATCCTCTACATCCCAACGGTATCACCCCAGCCATCTAACCTTGACACTTACTGCTCTCAGGCCGTGTTATTCCACCATCCTTGCCCATTCCTCACTCTCCATAGCCCAATTATTTCCTTGCCCAAAGATCTCTTCTGTCTCAACATTCTTCTACAAAACCACAGCTATCAGTGGCCATCATGACAACTTCACAGCCTCTTTACCTGCACTCTCAGCTTCATACACTTGTAGTAATACTCCAGATATTCAATTCTACCACAACAGCGATGAGACTACCCTGGTCAACCGCAAGTCATCCCTTATGACGTGTCAACTTTATCATCTTCACTGCCAAAACCTAGCTGCCAGCAGCATCTCTACCACTTTTCTCAGTCTCAGGAAGGCATATAGAACACGCTCTAAATAGTAATTTACACAGGAATCATAATTATTTTCTACCTTTTATCTAAAACTCATTGATCATGTCTCATAGCAAATGTGTGCCACTTTAAAAATGCCTGTTAGTGCTCTCTGTTTTGAGAGGTGAATAAAATTGCTGATTTTCTCAGATACACACTATTCAAGTAGACAAGTTGAGGAATTCACTGGTTATTACATGGAAAAATGAGTTTCCTGGAGCACAGTTTACCTCTGCTGAAAATGGATGATTGTACATCAGTGAATATTTTTTAAAGGTAAAACAATGTTTTGTGTTCAGCTGAAAGCTGAGGGAGAATCTTTATCATCATGATATCTTTGCCACTTTTTAAGCATGTTCTTTCTAAACACCATCTTTTGGCTCCTGAAGGTGCAAAGCTACAGAAGATGGATGGATGAGTGCTTGGTCTTATCCTGTATATCTTGATGCATATGTATCAAAATGTTCAAAAATATTTCAGAATGGATATCCAGTGCACACCCTACTGGAATTTGAAGATACACTGCTTAGATATTTAGGTCTGTAAATATGCATAATTGAGTTATAAATTAAATGGCTGCTATCTGTCCATCCACTCGAAAGAAAGGCCAAAATGGTTTGAGAAGCTGAATATTATATCAGTTTGTTATTTCTCCAAGCAAACTTCAAGGGAAAACAGACTTTATGAACTAAATTGCTAGGCACTGATTGCAAGAAGTGCTTGACTGAAGAATGAACTGAATTTAGATGAGGGGGTTTTGGTCCACAGTGAGCTTGTCTCTTACTTTGAAAGTGCTTTGTGTGACAATCTGTGGGTGGTCCATGGTGTACTGATTAAATTTATGCAGAAATGTTCATGTGGAACAGGAAGAAGAAGCTGTCACTGTGTTTTTCCATAAAAGATTCTATTGAAGGAATAGCACTTTCATATATTGGCAATATAGGCAAATTCTTCAGCCAGAGATGGTGAACTCGGTGGCAACTTTGCTAAGTGACAGCTGAGAAGTGCAGTCGCATGCTGTCTCTCTGAGAAAGATGTGCTTACAAAAAAAAGAAATCAACCACTGTATCAAATTCTGTTTTATCCCCTGAGGGTTCACTAGTGCACAAGGATAAAACCACCATAGAAATCATGCTTCTCTTGACGCATCTGTGCATTCCCACTTGCCCCACCCCTGATCATATGAGGAGAATGAACTGCACAATTGCTGGGCCAAGAATATTTTTGGGGGGACATCATAAATGAACTATTCACAGCCAATAAGTCCTGTGACATGCTTTGAAGTCTTCCTGGTTTTGTTGAAATTATTGGCAAGCCTACTTTTCGTGCTGGTGATGTAATGAAAGCCCCAAGCACTGTACATGAGACATGTCATATGAAAAGCAGGAAACCTGAGGAGCAATAGGGAGCAAAAGAAGGAAGGAAAGAGATATTTTTAGTTCAAAACCTAATGTCCCTTTCATTAAGCATCAATTAGACTCCTTTGTATTACAGTATCGCTACATAGGTGAAAGAAAGAAATCATTTTCTTTGGTCCCTGCTTTTGAATCACTGAAACTGCTAATCTGAATCTGCTATGATAACCATTACACTTCACTGCCTACTGCCCAGAATTTCTCTCTACTTGATAATTTGCGTACCTAGAAGTACTCACCAGCTAGCTAACTTTCACCTGCCTGACTTCCTGCTCGTAAGTTCACCTGCTGTCCTTCATTTTTGGCCTGCTCATCATTTCCTTCTGGTCCACAGTAAAACAGGAGGAGAACTAAGACACAACATTTTGTAGTGAGATTTTGTGTACAGTTCCCTTTCACTGGAGCTAGGGTGGTTGCCAGATGTAGCTGGCAGCAGTCCTGTGCAGACACAGCTTGTGTGACTGGAAGGCACATCCATGGTGATTGTCCTCTATGACTGAAAGGGTGGTTTGGAAGAGAGGATTAAAACCCGGAGCTATTGAGTATGGGATTCAGCTGCATAAACAGAGTTTTGGTTGCTACTGAGGCACCCTAGTACATACAATGCACATCCATGAGACACATAGATGTACTGCAAGACTACAGGGAACCCACTTCACTTGAATGCACTAATGACCAAGCTGGATACTGTCTTCAGTATCCAGTTAATACCGTGTTCTGGGCAAGAAGAGAACGCACCTGATAAGCAGAGCCCTAAGCTCAAAATTCGGGCTAAATTATTATCTGATCTTCACTGAGAAGTGAGAATGTGTGTGAGCATGTGCTTGTGTGTCTAAGGGGTGTCCTACTGAAGGGTATCACAGCCTCCATTTCTCATGAGGAGGAGTATGATGGGAATGGCTGATTTCTTCCCTTTTTTTCCAGCTGTATCTGCTTGAAGTTGTTTTATATCTTTTTTAACATAATCTGCCTAACAGCTCTTTTCTTACCGAATTGCAGTTCCATATCTCATTTATTTTTTTGTTCTTCTTGTTATTACCTGACCTACAAGGCTGTAATCACTCAAGGACCAGTAATTTCCCACTGCATTCATATTTTTGATCATAAATAGTTCCTTCTCACAGGAAAGGTACTGGTTTCTACTATCTATTAATTGACACTAGAGGCTGCACCACACAATTTTAAAAATCATAGAATCATAAAATTATTTGAGTTGGAAGGCCCTTGGAGATCATCTTGTTCCAACCCCCTGTCATGGGCAGCGACACCTTCCACTAGACCAGGTTTCTGGTCATCCATTCTGGCCTTGAACACTTCTGGAGATGGGACATCCAAAAATTTCCCTAGAAATTCCAGTGTCTCACCACCCTCGTGATGAAAAATTTCTTCTTAATATCTAATCTAAATCTACCTTGCACTTGGCCTTGTTGCACTTCATGAAGTTCACATGGACCAAGCTCTCAAGCCTACCAAGTTCCCTCTGGATGCCATCCCTTCCCTCTAGCAGCAGTGCCGTCAGCAAACTTGCTAAGGGTGCCCTCAGTCCCACTGTCCATGTCGCTGACAAAGGTGTCAAACAGTGCCAGTCCAGGTACGGACCCCTGTGGAGTGCCACTTGACACTTAGACACTGAACTGTTGACCACAACTCTTGGAGCGGGACAATCCAGCCAATTCCTTATGCATTGAGTGGTTCAAAGCCGAATGAAAACTGAAACAAATTCAGGCAATTGTCAGCTGACTGCTATCTCAGCTAAGATGAGCTAGAATCGGCTCAAACCAAGGAAGACCCTACACTGTTAGGCCAAGAAAAAGCTGCGGCCTTTAACTGATAATGGCGAATTTATATGTATGTGGATACATTTTTACAGCTACCAAAATAACAGTACAAATCTGCACTCAGGCAACAGCATCCTTTTCCACCCAGGAAATTAGCACAACTATGTGATAAGAGAAAGGATAAAGACGTGCCTTACTTGTGACAGGCAATCCTGACTCTATTTACAGGCCAGACTATAACGAGGAAGGCAACAATATGCCTGGGAGAATACAGAAATGTTTGTTTTCTTAATAAATCTTACATACACCTTAGTCTGTTAGTCCGATGTCACCCTGCTTGCATTCATACAGATAGATAAAAGGAACTTGTCAAAATCAGGCAAAAATAGTAAAACAACAGCAGGAATATAGAGCACACTTTTAAACAAACAACCACGGAGGTGACTGATCCTAACACTGTTGATGATGGCTGAGAAGAAAAAAAGCTTTGAGGGCAACAAATTGATAGAACACAAGTCTCAGTTTTTCCTCCGAATGTTGTATTCCTTTCAGCATTATGAATCTCCTTTTGTTCAGGAGAAACAGCTTCTATTGCTCTATATTTTCTTTGTCCACAAGATTCAGAAAGGAAATTTTGTGGGTGTGAACCCATGATGGCTGAAAAAGTAATAAATGTTTTTGCTGAAGTTAGAGGCTGGCCAGAAAGAGTGTCTGAACTCTGGGATTTTATGAATAAGGAGAAATGGATGGGCAAAGAGGTCCCTTAGAGGCTGTGTCAGAAAAGACAGCTCTAGTTAAAGGCTGAAATAAAAACACAGTGTGTCTCTCAACATCTTCTCTGACTTTCATTCTGGAAATACCACCAACATCTTCACACAGTCTAATTCCTTTCTCCCCTTATCTTGAAGGCATATTTCTATTTAATTTAGCTTATGTTTATACTTAATAAGTCTTTATTTAACAAGAACCACAAGCAAAAATTTTGTTGAGTATCTGTGGTTTGAAAGGACCTAACCGAAAGACAGCAGGATTCATTTAGATAAATAAACAGCTTTTTTAATTTTCTTGCACTACAGAGGCATAGCATCCCATTTTCAAACTGCCAACATTTTTCTTCTTGAATTGAAAGCCTGCTGAGGAAAGAAGAACCATCTTTAGTAATACTGCCATCGACATATTCAGGGACTGGTAAAATGCTTCCTTACATGATTCAAATGAAGTGCTAAATAGAATGAAAAGTCCACTGTCTATATTGGAAGTAAACAGCATTTTATGGACGAGTTGAGACATTTAATTTCTATGGTAACAGTCATTGGAACAATGCTTTGATTTAGGAAACAAAAACCTTGACAGCTGACTTGTTTAAATATTAATAATAATTTTGTACTTGAGGAAAAAATGCATCATTTGAATCTGAAGATATCAAAATGCTGTTATTCTGAAAGGAAAGAAGCAGCATTGTTCTTCAAACATAAAACAATTTACTTCTTCTTCGGGGCAACACAGTACATAGGTAGATGTGTCAGAGAAGGAAAATGTTGGACCTCCACAGTTCCACTACTCCCTGCCCTTTTCAGAGCCAATAGTCCACAAATGGTTTGGAACTAGTAAGATAAATAAGTATAAATACCTAAAAATCTCATATTTAATTTTCTGAAGATTTTGCATAATCACCCTGACAGCAGAAGATAGTTTAGGGTAAAGCTTCTTTCCTTAGACTTTTTCATCATTGTGCAAATTAGGTTATTTTATCATTGGACATCCTTCAGTTCTTGTCTACTCATTGTACTGCTCCATCAGTCTTCAAAAGTTCACTTTCTGACAGCTGAAAAATTGTCACATCTAATTTTCTTAATCTCTGAATGACATTTTACTGCCTTCCATCAATCATGGATAAGCACAAAGCCTACTAGTATCTATGATAGCTAAAACAAATGAGTGCCCTTACCAGCCCTAGGTGCAACCCTACTGCGTGGCTTCGAGTTGTAACAGGTTTAGGGACCTCTGCACAAAGGAGCTATATGCTAACAGTTTGTGTGCCCTTTTCCTCCCCCACAGACAATCCAAAACTTTCACCCAGGCAATTCCAAACCTGCGAGGTTCCTCCAAAAGATTTGACACTGATTTAATCAATATTCATTTATTTGTTTGTTGGTTTATGATTCTTTCATATACCCTTTGGCTGCGCTTTCTAATTTTCATCTGCATTGACTTTTGTGTTCCAAAAGACATTTATTTCTCCCTACAAATCACATGAATTCAGGACATGGGACTTAAAAAAAAATTAGTTGTGATTCGCACTAAATTGTTAAGAGTTGCTAGCACTGTGATCCGGACAGATTTTTATTTGTATGTTATTATCTCCAGATCTGTGACAGTGGTAAGCAGGGGTACATATGCTAATGTGCTGTTGGAATTAAATTGAAAGAAAACATACCGTTGATATTAGCCTCAAGGCTGTAGAAAGGAATAGGTTATGCAAGACATTCTGTCAAGACATAGTTTATTAGAAGTATAATTAGTATCAGCTGGCAACAGGAGAGTGGTAGTCTGAAAAAACATTACTTACGCCACCGAATCTATTTACACCTATTTAGAAGTGTTACTGCAGTGAGTGTCTCAGAAACAGGCACAGAATTTATTACTGAGCCATCAGCTTTCCTGGGAAGTAGATAAAAATGTGTTTAAAATGGAAAAACACCTTCCAAACACAAATTGAAGAGGAAAAATTCATGGGTGGCAATCACCTTGTTTTCCCCTGTAAAGAAGCGTTTCACTAAAAAATAGAAAGATTCTCTCTCTTAGTACAGGAAGACAAAGGCTGCTAAATAAAATTTAGCATCCAAATATTGTTTGTGCAATTTTGTCTTATGTTTTAATGTATTAAGAAATAGTGAATACGTTTCATTATTTCGGATTAGGTTAAGACCAAAATTGACACCATTAATTTATTAAAAATGAGTATGCCTTTTCTTTAAAGGATGTACATAGTAACTAGCCCTTTTTTATTCTCTATGTCTGTAAAAATAAAGTTTACCTGGAAGATTCAAAACCTGAGATAAAGGGAAGTAAAGTCCTGTTCAAGGCATTCAAGATTTTCTAGAGATAAGAACTCCTAAATTTGGTCACTGCCAACAGATGCTATTGCTATGGAAATCTGTCACAGTTGTGCAAGATCTTCTCTCATCATTTCCTGAATGAACATCACAGTCCTGAGGAGATTTCAGCTGAAGTGTAACTAAAGGAGTCAGATATTGTAGGATTTGTTGGGTTTTTTTTTTTTGTTTGTTTGTTGGTTTTGGTTTTGGTTGGGGGTTTCTTTGTTTTGTTTTGGTTTTTGTTGTTGTTGTTGTTGTTTTAAGATGTGGACTTCTTGCTTCTTTTGGACTGAGATCTTACTTATGCTTTTCAGTAGAAAAGTAAATTCTCAACCTGATTCCAAAAACATATGCTCTGCTTTGTGAAAGATCAAATCCAGGTACCTTCTTAGTCTTTTAAACAGCCTTTAAGCTCTTTTGCCATCCCTGTCTGTGTAACTCATACGTCTGCCCTGTCATTCCATACATATGGAAGATGTTGCAACTTTCAGCATTTTCTTTGTGATCTCTGTCTCTGAGGAACATGAGCACTTCCACGCAATGAACTAAGTTGTTATCTATAAAAGCCTGCTGCAGTATTCTTTGAATCTCACTATGTATACTTACAGAAGTAAATCCTATATTATATCTAGAAGTTCTAAACAGTTGGGAAACATCATGTCAGATTTATTATAAAAAGTCGATGTTCCTCTCTTAGAACCTGACTATGGTGAGACATTTGCTGGCCCATGCTGTCTTGGGAATCGTGTCTGCTTGGAACGTTGCTGCCTAACCTAAGCAAAGCCATCAAAGGAATGTGGTTACAGTTAAATGCTGTACTCACCAGCAGGCCTGCGTCTGAGCCCATGCCTTAACCCTATTTCATTTATGGCTATAGAGGAGTTCAACTGAAAGGCGCTGAGGGAGACAAAACGTTGCTTAGATGCAGGAGTTTCAGTTCTAGAAATGAGTGTAAATGAAGAATTCAAAGAAATAAAAAGCGTATTTCCTGCAGAGGTTTCCAGACATGAAGCCACATGCAGAACAAAAAACAAAAAAGCAGGAAATAAAAAAAATTCTGATTTCACAATGATGATGATCAAACAACGGAACAGGCTTCCCAGGAATTTTGTGGAATTTTCATCCCTGATGGTGTTTCAAGGTTGACCAAACAAGGCCCTGTCAATCCATGTCTGGGAGGAGCATTCATCCATGCGATCTACAGTCATGTCTTCCAGCCTCAATTTTTCTCCATTTCTATGAAACAAGGACTGTTATTACTGATGGAACAAAGCTGAGTTTTACCTCCTTGTGCTCTTTTACTGGTTTCAAAGGTCTGAAGACATGGGTTGAGACACTTGTAGATTTACAGCAATTTCCACCTCCACAAGATCACAGGTACAGTGCAGAGGGAGAAGACCTCAACAGCTTTGTGGTAAATGAGGCAAACAGCTTGGCCTTACCTAATAACTCATAAAACAAGGCAGTTTGTGCAGTGGCAGCAGTAAATCACAGTGTGGAAATATGCATGTGCAGAGTTTCTCTTTGCAAAGCTGAGTCACACCATGAAGGTGGCTTTTATGACTCTGCAGGATGTTAATTTTTTCGCCTTAATCAAGTGCCTGTGCTCTCTGCATTCTGCTGATGTATCTGCTCTGATCTACCCTCCAGTGTGTCTGCCTTCTGCTCTGCTTACATACTGTTCATTCCTTTGGTGACATTTCCTTCACTGAATTTATGGTGTCAGGTACCGTGGAATGTGTACAGAGCTGCTTTTGAAACTCTGTGTTTACTTTTTACACCAAATGCCAGATCTCATTTTATATGTTAATTTTAGAATCTAATTATGTTTTAATTAAAATAACTTGAGTTCATAATCATAGTTCGTGATCCTCAAAAAGGAAGGAGAGTAATGATAACAATTTAAAACAGCATGATTTTACTAAATGTATGAACTTTTTTAATATAACTACTAGTTATATTCTGGTTAATTAAAAACAATGAATATTAGAAACTGTTGTAAGCGAGCTGAAAAAAGAATTCTCATAATTTTGTTTCAGAGAGTATGAAAGGACAATTTACCACTCTTCTGGAGCTCTTGAAGACTAACCAAGAGTAAAGCCTGATCTCTCTGTTTACTGAAGGTTTAAATAAGGTTGTGTCATGGTGACATAAAACGGATATTGATGACTGTCTCTGTGACCTTGATTCAGGAAAGTTAACTTCTCAGTTCCATTATAGATGAAGAGTAGGGTGAAGTAATTAATTGTTTAGATGAATTGGGATTTAATAACATAATTGCTTTATGATATAAAATACTGACTCAGCTGATCCAGCTAAGTGTTTAAGTACCGGCCTTTTTTATTTTTTTTGAAGTAAGCTTTTAGAAAAATAAAAACCTCATTGTTTTATGTCTTTCCTGCTAAAAAGAAAAGGGATGAAAATATGATCAGTGAACACTGTTTCAGCTAGAAAATGTCTTTCTTCCAAATGAAGTTACCATTGCTGGATCTAAGGATCTGAGACCTTGATAAATATTTTAGGATTAAAGAAGAAAATTTACCATGCAGACTACGATCTGTATTATTAGCATCCTGCTGTCTGACCTAAATAGAGAAGCGAGGAGAATGCTGATTGCCAACAGACCTCGAAGCTTCCCAGCTCAAATGTGCCGTGACATGTGGAATGCATCGTGTAAAACCTGTATGCAAACCTGTAACTCAAATTCCATTTAGAAGGTATTGTGATAAAGAGGTTTGCTGCATTTTAGAAGTGAAAGCAGGAGCTAACAGGCTGGAATATTTCTTTTGCTTTTTTTCATCTTGGCTTCTAAGACTCTTCCTTCAAACATTCCTCAGTATGTAGAGCAGAAGGTTATGATGACAAATATATAATGTATTCCACACTGAAAAAATTGATCCCTCATGAAATGAATGTTGAAGTGTAAATCCCTTATGTCTTTGTCTCAATTGTCAGTGGAAATGTGGAAACTGAGCAGTACTGGAATCAAAAGTAACTTAAAATGATCATGTAAAGAAAAAGGACATATAAAAATAATATGTTCTGCTTTATTAAGATCCATTTAATGAACAAGGACTTCTGGACTACATTACCTACTAATAGAAACCTGCTGACAACAACTTAGAAACTCAGATGTAAAAAAAAGCTGATTTCACCTCTAAGTAATAGCACTGAATTATTTAAACATAATTGCCTATCAGATGATTTGCAGAGTAGGTCTGATTTTTCTCCACAAGGCTGAATATTTTAAGACATTAATCATATACCACTCAACATCACTAGCAGCTGACTGCAATTTTCAGATATGTGGGGATTTTTGGGATTTATTGATTTGTGCCTCCTTGAATTATGCATGCTCATTTCTGCTGTAATTCATATAGGATGGCATTGATAATGATAACAGATAGCTACGTCTGAAACCTTTAAGCCCTATGTAATGCTGGTTTGATGATAAGGGAGTGTAATATCCCCCACAAATTCACTCTTCCCCACCTTTGCAAAAACAGACTTCGTCTCCAGTGCCTTTGCTTCAGGCTTTGAGATTTCAGCCTGAGTTTCCCTTTTTTTAGATTGTCAGACTGTATTCTTCGCTCTTTCAATACGTTAAAATACGCCCCTTGTTATTGGTGGCACATAAGTAGAGTCATTTAACCACTAGGCTTCTTTGTGTGCAGTGGTCTCCACTGCTCTGTGCTGTTGAACTCAGACTGTGCACATAGGTCAGGCAGACCCCTGGGGATCTGTAAGGATCATATTCCATGTTTTGTGTGGTGCTGACAGTGATATCAGAGGAAAGTTGCAATTTCTGGCCTCAGAGACCTCTGAGTGCTCTATGCGTGAGAGGTTCACGCTCACTGGGTGCTGGGGAGATGCTCACTTCTCCTTTCGTTCTGCACATTGTCTGTTGCAGAAGGTTGCATGAGAGATTTCGAGTCACCAGAATATTTCCTTCTGTTAATTTAGAACTTGGTAAAAACTCAGTTATTCAGCTACCGAAGTTTTTGTGACCAGAGAGACTGAATAGTACAGACAAGTTATCAGTGTGCAGCTATTGGGTTTCTGAAGCCATCCAACAGAGAGAGAAACTGAATTTTAGTGAATTTTTAGCACAGAAACCGCAGCAGAAATGTTATGATTTTGCTTCTCTGGTCAGTAACCCAGAATACAGCTAAAGGAATTCTTATTTGAGTGAAATTCAAGTGTTGCAATGTTATAGGAGCCCTGTGATAATTCACATAAAACTTTTGTGTGCTTCTTAAAGGATTTTATGTTTAATTAGATAGATTAACAGACATTATTTTGAAATTAAAATCTAAAAATAAAATGAAATTATGGACCTGAAACTTGTCAGGAAAACTGTGCAAATGTAGAGAAGAATGAGGGATCTCTGTCATCATAAAGCAGTGAATATATTAATAAATTTCACCATGCATTTTCACTCTTTTATGCATAAGGTGTGGTAGATTTATTTATACCCATTTCTACAGTCTTGAGTTCTGTAGACACATACGTTGCCACAGGAAACTCAATAGCAAGAGATGCTATTGAAGTCTGTTCTTGATTCTGCCCATAAAAAAGTGTAGGAAAAAATTATTTAATGATCATAAAATTACTGCATTGAAGGAGTTCTTTGCATGCCTGGATGTCCTGGTTTCAGCTGGGCTTAAACGACGACACTGGACCACAGCAGATTTCACTTTTTTACACCTCTTCCTCATGATTCACAGGTAAAAAACCTGACTGGAGCACTCACTTACTCTCCAGGAATACTTCTTTAATAACAGATGCTTTAATTCTCGGAAGTAAAAATACAGGTTTAAAATGTGCTACTAGAAACCACATGGAACGTGTGACAGGTATTGAGAGAGAGAGATCTGGTAGCTCTTTACTGTGATACATTAATTATTTTGAAAGAATCCCATGTT
Source organism: Edolisoma coerulescens (assembly GCA_013397115.1). Classification (NCBI taxonomy): domain Eukaryota; kingdom Metazoa; phylum Chordata; class Aves; order Passeriformes; family Campephagidae; genus Edolisoma; species Edolisoma coerulescens. Next base: position 2,538,526 of record VWZW01002090.1, on the reverse strand, counting down.
TCCTCATGAGTAAAACAAAAAAAAAAGGGGACAGTTCGAGAGCAAAACTGTTAGTGAATTTGGAGAATTTGAAGAAGAATTTTGTTCTTTCCAAATTAGAGAAATCTGCAAAATATTCAAAGCTTTAAATAGTTTCTGTAATGTTGATGATGATGACAATAGTAATATTAACAGCAACAGCAACAATAATAGCAGTGATCAAGTAGCATTTTTAGTAGCAGTGTTAGGGACCGTAGTTGCCAGTGGAAGGGAAAGAACCACAGGTATATCCTGACCACAGTAAGCTTTATTTTTCTCTAACCACTCCCTCTCCCTGAAAAAAAGTTTCATCTTTCTTGTTTCCCCTTATTCTGGAATAAACCTCCAGAATTAGTGTGATTTATTGTCTATCCCAGAAGTTCCTTTCTAAGTACATCAATTTTGGGAATGGGAGAGTATATTAAGTTATTAAGGATGTAGAGAGGTAGGCAGCCAAATGTCTACAAGATTTCAGAGATTTCTCTCATATGTGGAGAATCATAAGATCAACTTACAGTTGCACCTTTCCACAAGTGAAAAACTATCTCTTCTTGGACCTACATCAGGTTGAAAGGTCCCATCTTGTGTAGTTCTTTAATAATATGGACAAGCTAGGTGCAGAACAGGAAATGCTCCAGAAAAATGGACCACCACAGGACATGGGGAAGGATTTAGGAGGCTGTTGGGTCCTCTCTGGAGGAGATAGTAAAGGTACTAAGCTGCACAAAGTACTCAATCAAGCTACTGAGACCAATCCAGCACTCTGAGAAAGTCACTTTTTAGGGAGTTTTTGGTAGCTACCAGGAATGAGGAGGTGCCAGCCTATATACACTAAATCTGACTAACTTAAGAAAAAAACGGAACTTTCCAGAAGACAAATCTTATGGAAATAGAGGAGAAATCTCTAGTGTCAAGAAAAATCAGAGGGGAAAGTGGGGAAAATAGTCCTGTTGCTTCCATAGAACCGATGGGCGTAACGATATACCCGCAAAGAGATAAATCAATTTGTAAGCACTTCTAGGCAAGAAAAAATTCTGAATTTGGTGCACAAAACTATTTTTATTTCCTAATCCACTCCAAAAGTGTTGAGTACTTGTTTGGTTTGCTTTTTTTGTTTCTTTGTGAGGTTTTTGTTTTGTTTTTCTCTCATAGTGTCTTGGGATCTCTTTTTGTTGTGGGTTTTTTTTTTTTTAGTGACCTGTTTTTTGGTGGGGTTTTGTGTTTGCTTTTTTTTCTGATACAAGATTTTAGTTGAAACCTCTTTTTTTTCTGTGGCATTTTACAATGAAATAAATGCTTCAAAGGATAAAGGCAGAAAAATAGAAAGAGACACATGTTTAGCCACTGAATAGAATACAATAAATTGCTCCTTGGCTAATCACAATATCGAGTTTTAACAGTGTCCACCAACAAGGGAGAAAGGGTAAGAGAAAAAGAATTCTTAGGTATTCAGGAATTCTGGTTGTAATCTCTCACAAGTTATACAGATAGTGGCATCTTGGAAGGGAGACTTGCATTTATTAAGTAATAACTGATTTATTATCATTACCATTTGTGCAAAGAATAACAAAAGAGAACAATGACTTATTTAGCTGGTCTTAGAAATGCAGATTAGAAATAGAACCTATCAAAACAGGTTTAAATAGAAGATGCAAAGTCTTAGGAAGATGTTCACAAGCCAGCTATACTTGTAAACCATTTTGATTAGTTTAAGGTAGCTTGAAACAACTCCACTAAATCCTCACAAATGTCTGGATGCTGATAGGGAATGCTATACTGTAGAGCTTAAGTGATCAGCTGCAGAATACAGCCCTAACCTCATGGGAGTTAAAGTGCCTGACAATTTATATTTTGCTCTTAGAACAAAAGATTATCAGTCTGGGTTTTTGTTTTTTTTTTTCCAATGCTTTTTTTCTTGGTATTGATTGTCAGGAAACAATCAAAGTTCAGTATATATTCTTGTGTTATAACCTTTTTTGTTGGTGAATGTGATCCAAACTGTGTCCCAAAGGAGGTAACCTGAATTAGCAATGATTTCCAGTCACTGTGTGTATGGACATTAAAAATAAAGCATTAGAATAAAGACTGATCAGATTATCAACTATGATCTGCAGTGTCTGCACAACCTTTACCCTTTTTGGAAGAAAACAATAAAATGAAACAGGAAAAATCTGATTAAGTAAAGTTGACTTTTAAACAGAGCTTTTTTGCCCTGTTTGGTCCTGTTAAAGCTGTTACGGGATAGCAAGCAGTCCACTTCAGGATAAAGGGAAAAGTTCTTGGAATGTACACATACTGAGAACATTCACAGCTTACTATCCTATGAAAAATTGCAAAAAGGACTGGGAAAAAAAATCAGAAAATTTCTACCTTTCTACACTAATTCAATGCAATCAATAATTGCAAGGAAGTTTGGGAAGTTTCATCATGCTTATCTTTTAGAATTTTTTTTAATGAGCAGTGTGAAATTGAATGTGTGGAGTCTTCATCCTTGGAGATGTTCAAAAGACATCTAGACCTGATCCTGGCCAACTGGTTCTTGGTGGGCCTGCTTGAGCAGCAGTGCTGGATCCGACAATCTCCAGAGGTGTCTACCAGCCTCAGTGTATCTATGATTCTGTATTCTTGCCAGTCGGGCTGCTATCAGCCTGTTTCAACTGTAGATGAAGTCTGGACAGCCATAGGCCTGTGTCCCCTGCGTTACCACCTGTGCTTTATACATTGCCAAGCTGTTAACCCACACCTTGACCTCAAAGGTGTACCGTGAGACGCAGAAGGAATAATACACTGCCTGCTACACAAGGTGTTTATTCACATCTAAGGGGAAAAAAAGAAGCACAAGCTTATTTAGAGTTTTCAAGTAGTCTTGGAAAGACCAGCGGGGTTTGACAATCACCATGCCCGTGGATTTTCTGATTAAATGAACAGCTGCCCGTACATCTCTAAGGAACCTGTTACCCCGGGGTCAGAAGGACTGAATAATAAGTAATCATCTTTTTTTTTGGCTGACACAGGCGAGAACAAACGCCCTCACTAGAATCCTGTACTGAAGAATTCTGTCTCAGTTGATCTGCAGTACGGATGGAGAAAACATGCATTTTTCAGACTGAGCAAAGTAGAGAATGTGATGTGGTTTTCAACTAGTTATGGCCTTCTGTCAAATTATTTCCATCGGTGCTTCTCAGACCTGATGTAAGGGAAGAGGAAAGAGAGAGGAGGAAAAGAATGAAAAGGGGAAAAAGAAAGCAATGGCAAGAAAAAGGAAAGGGAAAAATGGAAAGGGAAAAAGGAAAGAGAAGGCAAAACAAGGGAGGATTTGTAGCTGTCAGTACAATAATACATATAATTCATAATACAATCTCTTTCTTTACATGCATTTACATTTTGTTTAGTTTTCTGCTGATTATTATGGGCATGTGTGAAAAGGAAAATACCGCTTTGAACAATGGATTTAAAAATGATTGTTCAGTTGCTTAATGTTCATTGGCAGAACTTGGTATCTAATGTAATGTAAGTAAACAGGTAGGTGATGGAAACCAGTATGTATTCTCATTATTACAAAAATCTTGAAGAAACACATATTTCATTACATTCTCAGTTCAGGCAATGCAATTTCCTTCAAAAGCTGTCACAGCCTCCTCAGCTCTTTGAAGTGGAGGTCATCCATTATTCGTTCAGATGCTTCTGTGTGACTTTGTTACAGGGAAATCTGGATCACAGGTCTTAAAAATTAAATGTAAATAGAAAGCCCCTGTGAAAATGAGTTGCCAAATATGGCTCAATTATTCCTTTCAAAGCTAAATCTTTGCACAAGTGGAAATAATTTTAATTATTTTTAAGGGAACTTTTCAGTAAGACGATAACACCATAACTTTAAAAAAAAACTGATGCAGAACATAAAATTACCTTGGAAGCAAAATATGTTTCTGGGGATGTCTAGAAATGTGTGTACATGGAACTGTGTTGGACACTGGCTTGCTTGCTTCTAGCAGTCTCAGTTTCAGTGATGAAGTCTTCCATTCCAGGTAGCAATATTTCTTTATACAAGGTTCAGAGAAACAACAGATTTTCCAGAGGGGGTTTGCAGCTCCCAGAAAATGGGATGCTGTCTTGGTTCCAGCCAGGGCAGAGTTAATTTTCTCAGTAGCTGTTACAGTGGTGTGTTTTGGATTTGGAACGAGAATGGTGTTGATACCACACTGATGTTTTGGGCGTTTTGCTACATCATGTTTATCTTCATGTTTAACCGACCACAGGGTTATTCCACCCCATAGAACATCATGCCCTCTATGTAAACTCTATGAGGAGTTACCTGAAAGGGGGCCAGTCTGGGTTCAGGAAAGGGGGTCTGGCATCAGTCAGCATGTGGTGAGAAATTACATCGTGCATGACTTGTTTGTATTCCATTACTATTATTATTATTATTATCATTATTATTATTATTATATACCATTATTATTGTATTTTACTTTATTTTCAATTATTAAACTGTTCTCATCTCAATAAACAAGTTTCACTCCAACTCTCCTCCCCATTCCACCAGGGTTGTGGAGGAAGAGAAGGGGAGATGAGCCAGCGGCTGCCTGGTGTTTTATCTCTTTTTGCAGTGGGGCTGCAAAATGCACGGCACTCTCCTCCTGTCTCATCAAAGGTGGACTACTGAGCATCCAGGAAGGTGCAAAGTCCTAAAAATAGCAAGATTCTTCAGAAGTGCATTTAAGATATTTTCTTTTCCTCTTATAACTTCTGTATTTCTTCTAAGGACTGCACAAGAGAAGCTATATAGTTAGTCCTAAAACTAAGGGTAAAATCTGTACTCTAATCAATAGAAAGAGGAAATTTACCATTTCTTGCCTTTTCTCTATCCAGTTTAAGGACTATTGTATTACTTGCTGCAAGGCAGCATTTTTTAATGAGGAACAAGGTCCCACCCATCAGCTTCAAGCTGTTTTTATAACATCTATGTTTCTTATGCACATTATATAGTGAACTTTTTACAAACGAGTGAGATTTGTAAATGATATCCAACGGTCCAACACTTCTTCCATCAGCTGCAACACCTCCCTCCCAACAATCCCCAAAAGATCTCCTCACTGTTAAAATCAGTAAGAATCCACTTTGATTCCACACATCCTTAGCAATAAAAGAACAGTCATGTGTTATAAGGTATTCAGATTGCCATAACACTGGAAACAATGAGCTTCCTATCCACAATATTTGTCCACCCATTATTGACCATTTTGGTCTTTTCCAGTGATGTGGCGGTTTGTCCTTTGAGATCTCAAGGCCTTCATTCAGCCCAGAAGCTGAGAAGGGATCATGAATGATCCCATGATCTTAGGGACAGGGTGTTCCCTGATGTTATCATTTATAGAACACGAAAGGGAGGCAGTATTTTTAAGAGTATTTATTCACAAAATTGCTTTGTTGATACGTAAAACATTTTTGCGAGCACTTTAATACTGATTGATACTTATTTGTAAAGGGGAAAAGAAGATTTCTTCAGATTTTATAAATGAAATCTTTGAGGAATAAATATTTTGAGACTCAAGTCTAGGCAACTATGCACCAGGGTAAACATGTAACTAGATGAAATCAGAAAGCAAAAATACCTACACTGTGAGGACGCATTAATGAGAAATCTGCTTATTTTTCTAAAAAATCATACAGTTGACTTATTTACAAAATTATAAGAAAATCCCTTGTACCCACCAATCATTCATTAAAAAAACATTTTGAGTGACCCTAAAAAAGGCCATTGTGTTGCATAAACAACACTAAAACCAGAATTATTCACAAGAATAAAATATATTAATTAGCAAGTTACTATCTTCAAATGTCTATCAAAGATCAGGTTTTTGTCGTTAATTGAAATACTAGTGCATCCTCTTTACTCAAACCACCATAGCTTGCTTCTATTTCCAAAATAAGGAAGGATTCAGTGTTGACTTTAACCTTCAAGCTCTTTCTCAGTTGTTACTAATGCATTTATAGACAGATGAATTCACACATGCTTCAGGCCATGGACACTGATTACTGTAAGCAGCAGTTAACTGATTTTTTTTATCTTAGCATTTCATATCCCATGCCACTGCGCTCTAGATCTATTTTTGTCAAATATCTAAACTGCAAAGGAGATTGTTTGTGGTTGGGCAGTTTTCAATGATCTGTGTGGTGGATGGACAATTCTCAAAAGTCTCTGAGGTGCTAGCAATTCGCAAAGCAATGCTCTAAATTTAATATTGCTAAGAACCTACAATCAGTCATGTCAGTCATCCCTCAGACTTTGTCTCAAAAACTTCATCCCTGAGGTTAAGACTAGGGAACACTTTGGACACAAGAGGACATCCAATCAATCCCCTTTACTTTCCAAGTCTATCACTAGGTTTTGCAACTGCCCTGTCTTGACACTGTTGACTCTTATGGAAGACCGTCAAATCCCTCCTCCAGACAAAGGACAAAAGGATTTGGTTTGTAGCCATTGAGAAGACTGTAAAATCTTAATACTATTTCCTTATCCCCTTGCCTTCCAGGACCTGTGAGAGATGGCTTCTCAATTTTAAATATTTAAAAATACTTTTCCCCTTTTTGTCAATACATCACACGAAAATTTTCTTTATATTTGCTACTTCCTTTCCCTTGAAGCCTCTATTATGGTATATTTTTCTCAGAAAATATAGACATTACAGACTTTGACGTTCAAATTTTTTCAAATACTTAATGTCATCACCACACACTTATACTTATTCCTCATATTGGAAAGCTCACAGATGAATGCCTTTAGAACTGTGTTAAACCGACATTTTTCTGGAAAGCAGAACAAGAGAAGTGTTAACTAAAACAGAAGTTAACCAGCTTACTTCAACAGCTTTACTCTGAACTATTTGTTTCATTCAAATGCCTTTAAAGAAACAGATATGAAAGCTGTCCTGGCTTTTACATTGATTGTTTATCTCATATTTCAGACGTTCTATCTGGAAAGATGTTCTGACCAAACTAATTCACTACCTTTCTCTCAATTTATGTTCTTGGATCTGGCATTTCTTGTAAAAATCACCCTTCATTTTGCAATACTGTGTATTAGAAAGTATAAGACAAAAGTGCGACGGTCAGGGTTGCCCTCGCCTGACCCGTGTCCTGCTGGAGACGTCCCAGGCTGCTGCCAGCTCACAGACCTTCCAGTCATGCCTAATAGGCATCTCCTTCCCGGTGGCTAAAGGCGTTGGCCGAGGCAAAGGACGAGGGAGGAGTCTGCTGCATGGGTTGCAAGGCATTATTCCTTGAAAAGCGCACGAGCAGGAGACCAAGAAAAGGGGAGGGATCCAGGGTTCTTATACAGGGGGAAAGTGGGCGGAGGAAAGGGGAAAAATCAATGGGGAAAGGGAACATGGGAGGAGTCAACAGGGGAATAACTAATGGGGATAACTTAGAGGAGGGATTTACAGAAACAACCAATGGGGTATCGGGGAAGGGAGAACATTCTGGAACATAGTGCATATGGAACAGGGGAAATACATAAACATAGGCTTATACATAAAACTAGGAGGGGATTATACAAACCAACGAACTAACTGGACTGCAAAGGACTGTGGGAAGTCATCCTAACTGGAAGGTAGATTTCAGGGAGTTGGGGTCTGCAACACAAAAATGCTGGTGAAAACGTGGTTTTCAACTGTATAGCTCTCCTTTGTACTGAATCAGCTGCCTTTGCTGCTGCTGGTTTGCATGACCTGGAACTGGCTGTTGGTGATGGAGAGTGGTTGTAACCTTGCAGCTGAGAACGGCAGCTGATTGTGGGGAAATGATGAGGGCTGTTTCACATCAGGCTTCGAGCCCTATCCTGCTGTCAGCAGCACTGACGCTGGAACTAAACAACTCCATGCTGGTGGAATAGACTATTATGAGTTTTGTGACTGGTAGCACATGTGCCAAACATTTGATAGCTTCATGCTTTTTATCCAGGTATTTTCAACAGCTTACTTCCATGTTTAGCTTGCAGATAATGCTAGCATTTTTTAGATTTAGTATAGTAAAATCAGTGTCTTGGGAGCCATACTCAGTGAGAAATGTTTTGATAAAGATAAAACCAGGGTTATTTTTCCTGACACGCACATACCTGCCAGTGTGTATCAACACTCCTTGAGACCCAGGCAGCAAGAGAACCTCTGTTGTGTAAACAGTGGATCTGAGAGGTTTCAGAGAATGCCATCAGGGAGATCCCACGGCTCATGGGTTCCATTTCTCTCACTTATACTCCACGTTTTCTAGGATGACCAAGTTAAATCTGTTTAGAAAAATTTAAGGTTTAAATAATTTTATTTTTTTGGTGCTGTCTTTACTATCAGAAAGGTTTTCTAAAGCAGAATCTGAGCTCAGGAACACTTACATCCTGCATGAACAAATGCATGGTGAACTTGGAGCATTTCCAAGAACCCATCTATTCAGTGATTCTTTTCTGCTTCCCCTAGCAGTCTTCTATTTTCTCAGGAGAACATGATCCCAGTGTCCCTGACTGTCCCATCAGATGTTGTGGGTTGAGGTCACACAAGCCAAGTCTCTTGCATAAAGCAGCATTATGCTGACAAACACAGATCACCCGTACATGTTCTGAGTGGAATAATAGCTGTTTCAGGTTTATTTTACATCAAACCTTTCAAAGTTCCATACTAATATGTGAAAATATGGCTTCATTACAGATGTTCCTAATGCTGTTTTAGACATCACCACGCTATTGTTTAAACTAGAAAAACGTGTGGTCCTCTTAATAAAGTTAAAAAATCCCTGTCAACAGATACCGTCTGTTATTTTTGTAATTGTGTTGTATTTAATTATGGAAATGCTCACTTAACTGACAACTGCCTGACATGAAGTTGTCCAAAATTTATTTGGTTTATTTAAAAGCTGCCTGTTGTGTTTTCTGATGTCCTAAAGCCCAGAATGAGTGGCAATGTTAGTGTGTATAATACCAGTCTTTATTAACCGCATTATAATTTCCCAAGTAAGAATCTTAAAATTGGTAGTTAAAATACAATGGATTGAATGATTTGATTTCAGAAAACAAAAAGCTAATTAGATGTGCTCGAAGTCAATGTCCCGCAAACCGGATCGCCTTTTATAAACTGAGGATTCATTTTCATCATTGAGTCTTTCATAATACGTATTATGAGATAAATAATTTGTCAGATGTGGAGGAAAATGAAAGCTTTACTAAACTCCTAGGTAACTTGGCTTTACCTAGTCTAGTTCTTTTGTTTATATATAAAGAGTACCTTTTTTTTTTTTGATTGTTAATTTGATTCAAATGTAACCCAGAAACAGACAATGGCTTCATTTTAATTACCTGGCATATTAATTTCTGTTAAATAATTGTTAAAATGTTTCCATATATATTTCCATACAAACTGAGGAAAAGACATTGAACTTTAACTAACACTAAAGTATTCCATTCCAAGTGGGTAAACAAAATATTAATGTCTTTCATGGAAATTATCGTGGTTTATGGTTAGCATATCACATTCCTATGATGAAGTTCTCAGCAAGATCCGTAAATGTCGCTACATAGAGCTATTCTTAATATGAATGTGATTTTAAGAACTTTGATCTGCTTCATCTATTCTAATTATCCAAACTTTTTCTGGGACTGTCAACAATGAAGTACTTGGAAACCAGCACTAGAACCATGGTTTTGTCTTACAGTATTACTGAGATGTTTCACAGCACCAGACAGGATCTGACAGAACAATGTAAGTAGGATGATTCACTTTTCTCATTGGGCATTGAAATATGAATTTCTTCAAGGAGTTTTGCTATTCTGTCTCACTCAATATTTTTGCCATGATTCTTCTGTTTGTTTCACTGCACATATTGATTGCAAACCATTTGCTGTGAATGCTTACCACCGAAAATGGCTGAGGGACCAGTTAGTTGTGGTTTACTGGGGAGGGTGGGCTAAGGCTTTACTCCTCTCCAGTCCCTCATCCAGAGCTGTAGTGTCTGCTCCTAAAGCACACAAGGCTACCGCAGGTGCACAGGTCTTACTCCTTCCCTCATTCGGGCTGTCTGTGCGTCCCACAAGAGCTGCTGTGAAAGAAACTAGTATAGTTTGTAATCAGGGCAAGGAGACAGAGAAATCATCGCATTTCTTCCCAGAAGAGCAACTTGAAGAATACTAGGAGAGGTTCCTTTCTTAATATTACAGCAGAACACATTCCTGAAAAGAGCAGTAGTAGAAATAGGCTACTGCTGGATTGATCAGCAACATTCTGGTTTTTTTGCTGCAGTTAGGAAATGTAATGTGATGGAATGTAATCACAGGTGCAATTCACTCAAGTTAGATAAAAAGGGTTTTTACACAGTTAGGATGACATTAGATTTTATGGCCTTTCCACTTAATTATTGGTTAGAAGATAATTAATTTCCAGACAGAATCCAGATGACTCTTGTTTTTTTGTGTGTGTGTGTCTTGACTGATTGTTTTTTAAGCTTGATGGATCTGCATATCCTTCTTCAGAGCACAGGGGCAGTCTGAAAGAGTGGAGAAAATGAATGCTATCATACTGAGTTAAATGAAATGTCCCTTGAAAACTGTGGGTCTTTGTTTCTTTCCATGAAAAAAATCTTTTGAAAAAAATAAAATGCAATGAACACAAAATATATAATACTATTTTTGTCATGTAGCTTTACCTATTTTCCAGAATCTCAATGGTACATCAACAGTAGTAGAGCAAAATGATGTCACATCACTTCAGAATATGATGACTTGTCATATTTTCACAACTACTCTTCTTGCAATTTTTCAACACATTTTGGTCTTTGGGCATAGCGTGAATTCCATCTCAAAATCTGATATATGATGATAATTTTGCTCCACTGCTATTTACGTATTGTGAAATAACATGAGAAAATTAGAACATAAATCCATGCCAGACACTTAACTTCCATTGTAGTGGTTGGGTTTTTTTCAAAGTAACTGATTTTGAAAAGTTTACAAAATTCTAATTTTACAGTAAGTTCTGAAATTTCTTTTCCAACATCTGTCTGAAAAGTGTTGAAATGCTTAATTATTGGTTTTATAACTGACTGCCTGAATATTAGCAATCTCTGTTGCAGTCTCTGAGTTTCACAAGTAGTTCTTTTATTAAAGCAACATTGGTTTTCCACATTTCCAGGTATATCTTGCCTCTATATTTTATTACATTGAATCTATAATATAAAAAAAAATAGTAATTATAATTTTAAACTCTGATCATTTCCCATTTAAATTTTCCTATTAACCTTAAAAGGCTCAATATTTTAACATCACATAGTAGAGATAGTTTAATAACAGACAGTTTAAGTTCTCATTGTTATTCCTACTTATTTGTATATTGTGGGCAGTGTGTGCACTTGCACATTCTACCAAGTTTTGCATAAAATTATAGGAAATTATGTGAATCCCACAGAAACTAGAAACAGTTTCTGAAATCAGGAGAGTGACAAGAAGCAAGGATGCAAAAGTTCTGTAGCAGTTTGAACTGATTTTTTCTCAGATGAGTTGGTTAGCTTTGTAATTTTATGACCATCACAAAGGAACGGGGAAGGAACAGAATATATCCATTTTTGTTTTGTAGCATTACAGAAAGGATTTAACTTAAAGCAGGACTGCAAACTGAAGCGTGAAAGTAATTATCTCATTTTATCTTCAATGTGAACATTTAAATTTGTTGGTTTATGTCCTATCTAAGGATTGTTCCAGCTGGAGAAAAGCTTAATGGACATGTAAGACAACTTTGAAAAAATAATGATCTGTTTTCAGTGTCCTGGAGTGTCATTATGTTCTTGAGCTTCCAACTGGAAAATACTTATCTATATTTTAAAAATGTGTATGTTACACCTTTCATCAAAGACAGTATATATAATTACCATTTCAAAAAAGCCCATCAGTAGGCATTATGTGGCATTTTTTTTCAATATTTGCTCGAAATTTTAGGAATTATTGTCTTGAAATAAGAAAACATAGTCAATGTCTTTCCAAATCACTTCACCACAACCCTTACTTTTCTGATTTCTCCTCTACCACTCAGTGACTTTTGTTCCAAATACTAATACTGCATAGTTTCGGACAAAGAGTCTTCAGAATAGCTCATCTAGCGTCTTCTTTTTAACACAGCTTACAAATTTCACTGAGTTCCTTTATACAGCATTTAAATTGTACCTGATTTTGTTAGTTGAAGGCATCTGTAGTTCATTGATACAGCTGTTCTCTTGTTCTGTAGGTTGATCAACCAAATCGTAAATTCTCACTTCCATTTCCAAGTTTTCAGAATAAATACATTTAAAACCTAATGGTTTTCCTCCTACAAAACAGCACAGCCCAGCTGCCAGCACATAGGCGCGACTGAGACAGAAACCCACTCCCTTGTGTTCTACTGTTAAACTAAGCTACCCTATAGATAAAATTTCTTGCTTCTGTAATCATTGTCCTAACATCCCAACATCGTATTAACATTAGTGACTTTATGCTCAAGTCACCTTGCCCTTATTTCTCAAAAACTAAAGAGATTAAGGTTTATTAGTCTTGAACCCAAGGCATTTTCTCGAGACTTTAGAATATTATGTGTGTTTTTACCCACCCATTTGCCAAAAACTAGAACACCAGGATGTTTCACCGTGTAGAAATGAATTATCCGTCTCTTCTAGTGAAGGTATTGTACATTGTTGTGGCTATGAAAAGGCAGTTTTATCTTAGTGGAGTATTTTCTTCCTGATGGCGATCACACACTAGATTCATCTAACCTTTTCCAGTTTTTCCCATAAAATCACTTATGAGAAAGTTTCACTTTGCACTAGGTCTCTAGCAACCTGCATCTTGTGATTTTTATTGACCCAGAAAAACACGTCTCTTGGTGATTATGGTAGCTGTGGATCTTCATCGCTGTGGATTAAACCTTAAATTGTTGTGAAGATTAGGCTAAAAATTCAAGTAGCTCATTGGACTTGACTGAGAACCATCAGAGTCACAGCAGTCATACCCCAAAACTTTCAAACTAACCCTGAACACAAGATGACATTGTGCATTACATCTCTAGTTAACTAGGTTCTCTGTCAAGTCAGCTGCAAGTCACCTTTAAACCTACAAAGTTGAGAAATTTCCAAATTAAAACTTAAGCTCCATCTTTAAATCACCCATATAATGTCCACATAATTATTTTTATGATGGTTATCCAGCTGATGGAGACATTTGCAGAATTGATGTATAATGAGATCAGGTAAGGACTGCATGTCAGCCATAAATCCTGATTTACCTGATTCTGTCTGTATGAGTCAGGCCACACTATGGACATTTGTTTCCGTTTGAGTCCCTCATTATCTGCCGCAAGTACACAGTGTCAGAGTAGATGAGGGGGGCACAAAACCAGCTTTGAACAGAACAAGAGCATTTTGAAAAATGTCCTTCATTTGATAGTTATAGAGTCATTCAGCCTCTGCCTCTGAGATTCAGAAAGTCCTGTCTCTCTTGAACCAGAACACATTTGTACCAAAAGTCATGCCTGGCTAAATGTCTCTCTGACACAACCCTAATTTGAAACCTGGTAGCCAGTGTTCTCTGTGAACCTTCTTCCATCCTTCTCACACAGGAGAAAATTGGTCTTCAACTAGAACAGATGAGGTCAGGTAAAGCCTGCTGCTGACTTGCATAAAATGATCTGCTGCAAAAATTCATTTCCTCTGCAAGTCAAATGTGAAGTTTGGTCAGTTTTATTAAATTAATTGTTTGCACACTCTCAGCCTGTGTAAGCCTGAGTTTAATTATTTTTAAAAGTAGAGAACATGTTCTTATGGAATAGTGATTGATTGAAAATTCTGGAGAACAAAAAATGTTAAATAAGAACAGGATAGATGCAATAAATGAAAGCCAGTATGATTATCTGTGTCAAAATATGTCATTTTTGAGTGTGGGCAATAAGACTGAGATGATAGCCACCTGATTTTTCAGTCTTTTCTTGAAGCTACCACCATGTATGAATCCAAGTGGCAGGCCACATGTAGTGGTGACATCTCCAGAGAATGACTTATGCTCAATAAAACTTTCTCTTTGAAGTCAGCCCAACAGACTTACAAGATAATAATGTCTGTGAGTTGCTGCACCTAAAACTGATTCCTGGATGTCCAGGAGGAATAAAAGACTTTTATTTCCCTTGCCTTCAACAGGATTAGAATATAAAACCCAAACCAAACAAGCCCAGTACAAAGCCTGGACAATACCTGAGAAGATATAAATTCAATCTTATGGTAATTGTATTGCCTGAAATTGAGTACCTTCTCTAGACATACCTTTTACAGCATCAATTGATCTTTATGTAGGCACAATGTTGTTCTAAGAACAGCTGTTTAGAGATTCATTTAGTTTGGGGATCATTGTGTTTGAATATTTATTAATGACAATAACTCCAGTCAGAACAAGGACTGTGAAAACAAGAAAAAAATGGTTTTCTCCTTTTTTCAGACCATATTCTAGTCCCACATGTGTTAGCATAGCACCAATACAGTACCAATAACTTTGCAGTGGAAAGAAACATATATGTATACAAGTGTTATGTATACATGTATTTGTACAATGTTAAAGTTCTGATTTCCTATACACTCCCGTGATGATTAACATTGTCATTGTTTTGTTGCCTAATAACAAAAGGAAAAAACCTTGCAACAGAGTTTAAGTAGTAAGATAAAAAAGCAGGTCTTTAATAAAAGGTTTCAGGTGCACAAAATATGGCATTGTTCATGCATGATACAGGATTTCTATAATTTTTATAAGTTCAATTAATTAATTAATTAATTAGCTGCTACGCTGTTTAAATATACAAATTGCAAAAAGCACATTAACTTAACAACTTATCCATCAACTCAATTTTAATTTCATACCAACTACACTGGTGTATCCAATATGAAATAAGTTACCCCAGTAACGCACCCCTTTGTCAGCCCCCTTGGAGTTGGTCCAGGGGCTTCTTTGGCCTATTTTTCCTTTTTATGTCTCTTGAGTTCTGGTAGAATGTATGATGTCTTTGTCAGGAGTTCTCTTCTAAAGTATAAGACTAAACAGAATTTCAAGAGTGTATTAATAAGGATTTGTTAAACTGTGAGAGATGGCAGGAAAAATACTAGAAGCTACACAAATAGATATTAAAAATCTACAAGACTACAAATATATGAAAAATATAAAAAGCTAAAAAATTTTTAGGCATCAATTGCATTGTTCAGTTTATTGTAATTGAAACAAATAAATTTTGTATAAGATAGGCTTGAATTCTGTGTATAAATTCACAGTTAGCAGGAGACTTTTCTCCTTTGCTAACATGTCACCTCTGTCAAGCAGAAGCTACTACAGATGCTCACCTAGCTGGTGCTAGACAGGGACTGCTGTGAAAATCTTCTAACACAGGTTGCAGAGAGTCCTTGTGTTCACATATTTTTTTAAGCTACAGAGATCCCTTTGTGGCAATATTAGATAAAGATATCTACATGGTAGAGATGTGAAGTTAAATGAAATAATCTCCCTTTGCACGTCCGTTTGTATCTCTTACTGTCTGTTAAGTAATCAGATAGTGAATGAGTCACACAAGTTGCTCTTCATTTGGATGAGCTGAACGCATTGATCTCTTACACTCTTGATGGTTTTTGTCTGAATGATCATCAATTCGTCATTCTCTTTGTTATTTTATGCAGAATTAACCTAACAGCAGTAGCTATACCAAAGCCAAACACACAGAGAAGGTGAGTGTTTACTCTGCTTCAGTCTGCCTCAGTTTCTGTAGAGCCTCTCGAATGCACCATTGCCCAGCAGCTTATGCTCAGATAATGAATTATTGTAAATCCTTTTCAGGAGCCACTGATTGTCTGGATAGAGATTTCCATTCTTCAGATACAGCCTTCCTGTTCTGTTTCTAAACATACAATTTCACATTTGGCTGTATTCAAACACTTCTGTAGTTTATGTCCAACTTGCTGAATCACCCAGGATGTTCCAAAATTTTGCCCTATTTTTGTTTATATTTTGCAGTTCATCTGTCCTCATACTCTTTTTGGAATTGATTAACATATTTTAATTTTTCTCCCGGCCTGTAATAGGAATGTTAGATGCCAGAAGGTCCAGGATTACTCCCTGCAGAATCTGGCTACGTTTTATTAATTAATTCCCCTTTACATGATTAAGAAACTATTGGTCAATTCTTAATGTGATGCTTAAACTCTGTAAAACACTTCTTTTTCAGGTCTATGAATTAAAATATTGAGAATTACTAGGCTGAAATAATAGATTATTAATTTTACCAAAAAAACTTCTAATTTAATTCTTAGAATCATATTGCTTTGATAACAGCAATTTTTTGTACCACATTAATGATGATACTCAACTTCTTTTTAGTTGGTTAAACTACATATTTCCCTTGGTTAGGATTTATATCAAATATTTATGCCTATTCTTCCATCTTGACTCAGCCAAATGTTACTGGTTTGAAATC
The DNA here is from genome assembly GCA_013397115.1 of Edolisoma coerulescens. NCBI lineage: Eukaryota > Metazoa > Chordata > Aves > Passeriformes > Campephagidae > Edolisoma > Edolisoma coerulescens. The sequence continues at coordinate 2,522,009 of VWZW01002090.1, read as the reverse complement.
AGATTGTATGGGAAACTGGAAACAGACAAAATGGGAAAGCCTGAAGAAATGTTCTTCAGCTGCAATAGGCAGAATGAGATGTCCCTTCCGCTTCTTGAAAAACCAAGATCTGTTACTGAAGAGAAAGTTATTATCAAGAAATGATTTTTTACTGCTATTGTTATAAATCCCAGACGCAGTTGTTAACTGCTTCTACGTAATAACTAGAGTTTGAAAGAGGGATTTTAATGAGAACTTTTAGCTCAAGTTTTCAAGGTTTTCGCATTACTTGATCCATCCATTGTGTACTTGTGTTTATTTTGGGACCAAGACACATTAAATTTATTAAAGTATATTTTATGTGTCATTTGGCAGCCTAGGTTCAAAGCAAGCTGCATCCTTTTGAAGGACATTAAGATCTTGGCTTTTTAAACTCTTTCTCCTTATTTTGGTATTAAAAGGGATTATTTCATGCTTGCTTAAATCGCCCTACTTTTTACTATTTTGCATGTCATGGATGTAATATTTATCAAAAGGTGGCCTACTTTAAATACGTATCCTAATTGCTTATTTTCTGTAAGTGACTGACTCACAGAACAGAGACATCCCATCCAAACTCAGTGAATCACTGTGTACTTGTTGCAGCTCTAAATCTTCTCCTTCCATCTGGGGAAATTTCAGCTGTCAAAATAATCCTGTTCTGGACACCTGGATACCCCAGAAAAGCTGATCACAATGCCCATTTTGTGTCTAAGTAAGGGATGAATTCCAACATATCATCGTGGTTCTCAGCTTGAAGAAATACAAAAGACTCGTGTTTCAAAGACAAATATATACAGGTCAGAAACGAAACGAAATAAGAATCAGAAAAAGATCAAACTGCTGTTCATTGACAGTTGATATTATTTTGATACTTTCTGAATTGAAAGTTCCAAATTTTTGGCCGAAGATTTTTTTTGTTCAACATCTCAGTGCCCAACTCCTGCTCAGGGTAAGAGGAAATGATGAGTGAAATAATCCTAGATATGACAGGAGTTCTTTCTTTTGCTTAGCTGTTTCTTTTTGCTCCTAGGGATGCAACTTCATTGCCTTTTTCAATTTATACACACTTTCAAGTTATTAATAATTGTCCAAGTAAATCATTTCCCATTTTAGTGAAACTTTAAAAAGTTTATCAGAGTGCAATTTGCTGGTGGATATTAATTAAAAAAATAAAGTCCTCTAGAGGAGTTCAACTTCAGATTAAGATGTCAAAATGTACCTATGTGCACATGAACTGTTGATCTAAATCCCATGATATTCAACAGAGATCTATTCTATGGAGCCTGGAGACTATTCATCACACCCGGAAGTAGGCACCAAGTTTCTTACATTTTTCTACAGATTGTTCTCCAGCTTCCAGTCCCAAAGGATACATATATCCTGTATGTCCTGAATCACATGTGGATAACCCTGCTTTTAAGTCTCAGCAGTACTGGTGCCTTAGATCCTACCAGGCACCTCCTGAACTGAGGCCCTGAGGCTGGAGCACCAAACGTGGATGTGACAAAATGTAGATACCTAAACTGGGGTGCCTTGACTGAGCATCCCTGAGCTGGCCCTCTCCCTTGCTGTCACTCAGGTTGCATTTCCACCGTCAGGTAACTCTGATGCAGCACCTGGCCCTGAAGCCCAGCCTCAGATCATGTGCAGTGCAACGTGTGCCATGCCACGTCTGCTACTCTCCAAGCCAGCTGTGGTGCTGGGGACAGTTTGCTCCTGGGGAACGGGATGCATTCCCTCCATCCTATGCAGTCTTCTTCCAGCATTATCCCAATGGACCATGTGTTGCACAGCACTGAATTATGCCCTTATGCTTCCCCATGCTATAGATATCCTCAGTGTCACACTGTAATAACACCACTGGGACGTGGGCATGTGAGGCTTAAAAACACTGCAGTGCCCTGTGGACACACAGACTGGGATTCAGCTGCCTAATTCTAAATAATTCAGTGTTAATTTATGTGTTGATAGATACCACACCTTGCCTTTAGCTGCAGCTCCAGAAGGATGTGGGTTTTCTGTAAACCTGTCCTTCATGCCAACTCTGTGCAGATGGTTTGGATACATTGGGGCATATAAATGGCACTGGGAGCCAGTAATCAATTTTTGTAGTGGTTGTTTTTAATAATGAAGATATATTTTTTATCATCTAGTTCATAATGATAATTATAATATTGGCATGTTTTCTTTTAAATATTCCAAGTCCTTCCATTGCACAAATTGAGGAAAAATTCATATTTCACTAGTGAAAGGAAAATTTTGCCTTTACGTTTTTAGGGAATAAGCTGGAAATGTCAGCCAAGTACATCCTGGATTCTGAGGACCATAAGGCAAATAAGTAGAGCCCCAAATGCACTAGTGATAGGTCATATAATTTTTGATCAATTTCATTCTTGCTTTATTTTTAGCAGACAGTACACATAGCATTCCTGCTATTTTTTTATACTAATAGTTGATGATATTACGTTTATTCAAAGAAAGCTTAGGGGCAACCTCTTTCCTTAGGGAAAGAGCCAACCACCAGTGCACTGTGGGAAAAATTCATTAATTAACAGTTTCTGGAAAGGTTGCAGAGAGAGAGAATATCTTAGGACATGGAAGCTTTGGAACAGCTTTTATTGGCGAGGCACCATCTGACATCAGTGTTCCTCTATGAGAGACAAAAAGTCATTTGTAAACAAACTTTGAGACATTAATGATGACATTTGAGAGCTGAAATCTGAAAACCTGTCTGGGTGAAACCAAAACAGAATAAATGATTCCCAGTGAGTCAGAAAATAGTTCAGAGCTCTAAAGAAATGAGTCAGAAACTAAATATACTGAGTAGTCTAAAGGCATGAAAAAAACCCCAAAACTTTAGCAGTAGAAAGAAGCTGCAGGAAGCCACCTAATTCAGTCAGGCTAATATGATCAAAATCTGTGAACCAGTTCATTTGTATTAAATATGGTATGAGGTGTTTTGATCACTTAGAGAAAAGTAGAATTGCATAATCTGTTTGCAAGCAGTAGGAATTAAGTGTTTAATGAGAAAGGCAAGAATTCCAAGTAAGGAAAGAGAAGGGAAAGCATGTAAAGAAACAGAGGACTAGATAAGGATTAACCACCAAGAAGTGATAGAAATTTCATTGCTCCAAACTGGAGAGAGCTTGCCAGTGCAGCCTGGAGTCAATGGGCATCTGCGGTCTGGAGGGCTCAGAGACCCACGCTGTTGCTTGGACCGAGTGAGCACCTCCAGCTGCCCTGCTCACTGTGGTGTGCATCCATGTAACTACATCTGCTGTTCATGTGAATGTGACTGTAGCAATAAAATGTCCTTTCCCAACACTGAATACTCAGGCTGGAATTTTGTGATACCAGTAGCCATTTGAAAGTTACACATAAGCATGGAAGGCACGAGTCATCACTATGTGCCTCTGGTGTAGTCATTAACTGTTAGTAAATCTGCATGTAAAATGGAAGCTAGCTGTAGAAAGCATTTTAATCACTATTTTCTCTATTCTAAATTATATTATCAGGCTGGGGAGATTTATAGCCTCAAAACGGAGTTGCAGATGAGATCATACTGGGCATCTTACAACAAATTTCCTGCTGGCTGCATTCTTTGTCTCTTATTCTGCTAATATGAGGGCCTATGTAGAAGTATTCTTATAAGTGATAAAATATTTTCTTATGCTGAAAGTGTGGGTGTTGAAGAGGAGAGAAATGTACTTTATTTTATTTGTTAGAACTACAGTAAGGTCTACAAGGAGGGTGTGCAAAAAAATACAAAGGTTAAAGGCAAAGAAGCAGGTGGTAGTGCCTGGGCTCACTGTGTGTACTTTGATTTGTATAGACAGTCTAAGAACAAAAGAGCAGTATAGAAATGTAGAGGGCATGAGGGACATATGAAAGCATCAACTGAAGTGAGTAATAAGCAGAATAACAGAAAAGAAGCTATATTTGGGAGATACTCAGATGAACACCTTTGCAACTGTTATCCAAGAGCAGATTCCTGTTGTGTCCAAAGAAGAGGTTCTAAATAATTCAGTGTTATTGTTTCCATTCTTACTGTAGACAGTATCAAGGCATGCAAAAGAAGAAAAGAAGTTTAATTAGATTTCTTACTGGTTTTGTGGTACAACTAAAAATAGCAGTTGAATTTCTCAAATTTACATACAGGGTTTTTTTCTCCTCTGAAGATAGTATAAGCCACTTCCTCCACATTCTTCCACTGCAAAATATTAGAAAAGTTAAATCAGATCATTCTCAGTGGAAAACAATTACAAAACAAGTACAACAAAATGTTAAAATGGCTTTGAGAATCTTGGAAAACTTATCAAACACTAATAGGGTGATGGAGGGATAATCAGATCATTTACTTTGAGCAATAAATTAGACATTATGAAGTCTAATCTTGCAGGTATCTAGTCTTATGGAATTATTCAGAGCTCTTAGACTAAGACTGAATAAATCTCTTCATAGATGGTATGCCTTTTAGATAGAGAGGTAATGGTAGTTCTTAAGGTTTTTCAGAGTTATTCAGAGAGGCTACACATTTATAAAGAAAATACCTGGGTCGGGCCATATGAATTATTGAGTCCAAAGGCATCTGAATATGCTGTGGAGAAGGCATCTGCCTTTTTACATTCTTTGTGGTAAGTGATTGCCAGATGGAAAAATAAAGGGGAAAGGACGGCAGCAAGTTGGTCTGAGGATAGCCACATTGCTGTTTCCTGTGTCTCCTAAAAGTGCACCTCTAGAGAAAGGAAGAGAAATTTAGAGTAACATTTATTTATTTGGTCTTTTGCAAGCCCACTGACGTGTCTCACCAAGAGGGATGTTCCCAACATCCCTCCACAGCATATGACCTGGCAAATTTCTGTTATCCCTCTTCAACAGCAGTAGCTGCCGGTTCAGGTCCTTCTGTTGGGGGAGGCATCAAATCTGTCTCCCACTTCTCAAACAAGTGTTCTAGGTGAGGCACAAATATAGAAAGACTGAGTACTGTTGCCACCAACACTGAATAAACTCTTCCTCGCTGTCACTCCAATTTGTATGACATGTGGAGACAGAATAATTGTCAAAACCAATATGCATGTACATGCATGGTATATTTTAAGATAGTAATCCAACTTCTTATGCAGTTCATTTTTTTCAGATTTGCACGCTAGACATAGCCACTAATAATTATTGTCTACATCTCATCTCATATCTCTAGCTCTTTCCTACTGCATCTCCTTACTTGATATGTTCTTGAAACACAATATATATTGTTTGTACCCAGTGTAAGATTAATTCAAAACCTGCAGATAAGTAGGCCTTTTATGCGGCATTTTGTCCAACTAGTGCTAAATATCTCCTTTAAACCGGAGAGATTTTGCCTTTAGAGTGCCTTTGTCATTCCACAATGAATAGCGCAGATGACTGTATTTGATCAGTTGAGTTCCATCATGTGTCATGCAGAATTTCCTTTTCAGCACCATATTTCTAAGTCTAAAGGTGACTGACATTGCAAAGAGCATGTCACCAAAAAGACTAGGCCCCTCAGCAGTAAGTTTTGAAGTATGGTGCAAAATAAGTGTGTGAAGACTGATGAACATTCTGTTTAAGAATCTTCGCAGCTCAAAAGTAGTTATTTTTGGAAAGATAGTTACATGTGTTAAAATATTAAGATACCTCTTGGGTTTGTCATGCCTTGCATCACTGATCCTTAGAGCTAACATTAGTGATAATAATAGATAATGGCTGTAACACTTAGCAATTCATGGTGATCTCTTTTCTGGGGATCAAATATAAATTAAGCTCCCCAGTTTTCTTGTGAAGTCATATATCCATTTATATCAATGGCCAATATATTGTATTCTGCTATTGCCATTTACCACTTTCATACTTTCCCTGCTTTTGAATTATGATTCCTTTTTACATCGTCATTTAAATTACATTTTAAGCTTTTGAAAGCATAATTACCTCTTCCTTCAGGTTTTTCATTGGTGAGAACTGCATTGCAGGACACTGCTATAACATTAAAGGTCCTAGGGCCTTAAAAAATTATCCCAAGACTGTCAACAGTATAGTATGAGTAGGGACCAATTAAGAATTCAGCCAAGCTACACAGATTTTAAAGGATATTTCGAGGATGACCCACACAAGCTGCAGGTGGATCATCCTGAATGCAGGTGCTTCACTATTAGAAATCATTCTGTGTCTTTCTTCTGATCTCCCATCAGCATATTGTGATGGATTAATGTAGTGATATGTTAGCTACCAAAATACCTTACTGAAATGACCTTATGATAACTACCTTACAATACTGGTGGGATCATGATTGTTGTGTAGTTTGAAACCCAAAGCTGAATGAATATGAAGCAGATTTTATTTTACTAAAAAAATTTATAATTTTAAATAATAAGTTCACCCCAAGCTGTTTTCCTTCATGTAGACAGACAGTATTCCTCTTCTTTCTTCTTCTCGACTCTTCTTCTCAACTCAATATGGCTTGAATGTACTCCCAAGGGTCAAGACTTCTGGCAAGAGGAAGGGAAAAGGAACTTGCATTTGATATCATAGGAACACTGAGAATCTAAATCTTCCTCATTTGATATGAAATAGCTATAGAATATTTTTGTCCTAATTGGGAAGTGTGCAATCTGTTAAGAGTCCAATTTCAATAACGTATTTCATACTGAAAATCTGAATCTACACCTTGGACTTGAAATCTTTTATCTTGAGGGATGTTTCACATTCAAGTCCAAGTCTAGATGGCAAAATTTGGTCTTTACTGTTGTAATAGGTCAAACCAAATGTAATTATCAGTGAGTGTTTTGCTTTGCTCTTCTCTGATATGATATTTAAATGTAGGTGTTGCCTTCTGGGCTGTCACATCCGCTGTGACACCAAAGCACTGTACATAGTGATGAAACTGAGCCTGCTAAATATGTATTGGTGACCTTTCTGTACTGTTCCTCCTGAAAGCTCATCAAAGAGGTTGAAAATTTAAGGCTCACAACACAAAGGTCACCCATCACTTATGTTTGGAGGGACTTTGTTCAGGAATTAATTCATTAACAGGTCTGTGTTTTGAGAAGCTGCTTCTTCACTAAGGTAACAGTAAAAAAGATGCACTACTTATAAACAAAATGTGATCTGAGTAGAAGAAATTATTTTATCTCAAACAAATCGACATTAATAAGACTGAGTACTCAGTGAACAGTCTAATATAGGTGTAATGTAATCAGCAGATATTTGACACTTCCTCTTCCATTCCTCCATGTCTCATTAGCAGTTATCTTGCACCACTACTTTTTCAGACTTGGCACTACGGTCCTTACTGGTGTTGTCATGCCAAAGGTAGGAATAGGGAGAGTTAGGAGCAGTGTATTTATGAAGAAAACTTTAGAAACCAAACTTTCCTATAAACTGTTCCACACCTTCATTCCACACACCATTCTTCATCTTTGTTTTGAGTAAGCTTTTGTGAACATTATGTGCTGATTTCATCTATTTTCCCAACAACTGTGATCAAAAATGGATTTGTTGCCTGTATTATGTTACCTCTGATAGACTCTGAAAGCAGCTGTATTAGAAGAAAATCAGTTCCAGTTTACAAACTGCATGTCGGTGTTCCCTTTACTCTTGGATATAAACCACCATCAGTCCATTGAATTAACAATATGCTGGCTCAATGCTTTTATTTGGGAAAGTAAAGGTCTTTAATTATTCCCAATAGTTTAGTTTCGTCAAATGAACTTTACTTGTAAATCGTGTATTTTAGAAGGCAGCAACTGGTATTTTCATACCTTGGCAAAGACTAACTACAAATACATTAAATGGGTAGCTGAATAATGATATGATTCAACTGGTACTTTGGAGATGGGTATTTGTGACCTGGGACAACCTTGATTATTTGTTTCTTGCAATGAAGATTTCCTGCTGATTGCAGTTTACTGGATATAACATAGTGCTACCCAGCTCCGGCATAGAGATCTGGGTTTGCTGTGCTCTGTTACTGCATGAAGAAATGTAGTCTGAGCTAATTCAGAACAAATCCCCATCAAACAGCAGTGGGCAAAAAAGAAGATAAGAATGTGAGACTGTAATGTTATGTAGATAGAAAATTATTTCAGGGCTCACACTGATTTTTTTTTTTTAATAAATATTCAATAGTTGGCTGATTTACTGATTTTGTAGATTTTACTGATTTTGAAGATATTGTAACGGAAGAGCTCCAACTGAGTAGTTCAGTCACATTAATCAAAACAGGAATTCACATGAAGAACTAAACTTGAATTTTCATTTTAAAGGATTTTTTTTCAATTTTGACATTTATTTTCACTCCAAGAGAATGAAGTTTTCACTTTTATTTTGTTTTAAAAGATACAATCTTAAAAGTAATTGATTTTGAGTGAGTCAAAATTGTTCATACTGATGACATTCTATGCATTTTTTCACAACTTTAGATTTTGAACTAGACTTGAAATTCCACTTTAAAAATGCCAGAATTTTTAAAAAAATGTAATTTAAAAAATGATAATTTTCTAGTGTGATATTTTTTGTCAAGTCTAATAATAACAGCTGTGTGATAGGCATTGTGAATACGGGAGGGTTTTGGAAATTTGATTCCCGGCAAGGAAATCATGGCCGATCTCTTCACCATCAGGGAATGGATCAGCAGACAGGCACGCATTTAACTTGTCAAGAATCCTGACAGAGCCAGCAGAACCACTCACAAAGATCTTGATACCGTAGCTTCTTTCTGATGTGATTAACATTGCTGCTATAGGTAGTAGTGGGTTAAATAAAACCAGATGGACTCACACAGTCCTGGCCATAAATAGCAGCAATACCCTAATTGGGGTATAAAAGTAACTGTGATAGACCAGAAAAATACGTGGTTTGACTGGTATTGTCACTCTGAATGTGGTCAGCTGTTTACAGAAAAACATGAGATGCTCTTCCATTACAATGAACACTCTTTTTTGCATACTTTCTTGTCTTTTGTCAAAGTTCAGCTCAGGACCTCCTGGTCCTGCAGTTACACCTACATCTCTGTTATGGTCCTGTCTTTTTCTTCCATTAGTATGTATAATTTGTTTTTCCGTAATTGAGTGACATGATATGGTGGGTCAACCTTCATTAGCCACTAGTTTTGGACCAAGGGAACACAGACTGCTCCAGAATGGGTCCTCTGTGAGGTCACAAGTCCTGTCAGCAAATCTGCTCCAGTGTGGGCTCCTCTCTCCGTGGGGACACAGGTCCTGCAGGAGCCTGCTGCATCACAAGCTTCTCACAGGTTCACAGCCTTCTTCAGCATCCCCCTGCTCTGGAATGAGGCTCTCTAGGGGCTGCAGGTGGATCTCTGCTTCCCTGTGGATCTTCATGAAGAGGGACATCCTTCCTCACCATGGTTTTCACCACAAGCTCCAGGAGAATCTCACCTCCTGCCCTACCTTCTGCACTGACCTTGGGGTCTAAAGGGATGTTCCTCTCCTCTCACATATTCTCACTTCTTTCTTGCTGTAGCTGTGGGGTTTTTTTTTCCTTCTTAAATATGCTATCACAGAAACTCTACCAATGGCACTGATGGGCTCAGCTTCAATCAGTGGAGGGTCTACCTTGGAGCCAGCTGGAAGTTGCTCAGTCCAACAGGGAAAATGTTTCTCACAGACACCACTGCTGTGGCTTGTCTGCTACCATAACCTTGGCACACACCCCCAATATACTTTTTGACTCTACAACACTCTTTGCTGAAGTTCTGCTCCCTATCACATTTCTACCCACAAGAAAAACCAGATGTACTTCATCAGAAAGTAATATTCAGACACTTCTGCATTTCTCTTTCTCCAATTTTCTACAACAATAGGAAGGTGTTTACTGTGTTTTCATATTTTACAAAACTTCTTCCTTTCTTTGCTTTGTAATTGATTGTCTCAGGAAGTGTAATGGTAAAAAGCATGTCCAATAAATGCTATCAAAACCAGAATTGATGAACCCAGAGAAGAACAGCTGATATTAAATTGTAGAATTTTATTTCCATTCAGAGAAGGATATCAAATATTTTGGTGTGAAAAGATTCTGAGATTAATTGAATCTGTGATACAAACAAAGTTTATATTTGTTCATTCTGCTTTTCTATCATTATGTGTTTGATTGACATACTTTGCATTTCTTAAGAGGGAAATTTGAACAGTAAATAATGTCTTCAAAGTATTTTTGTGTCAAAATCATTCGTTGACTTCATTATACATAACTGAACATAAAAGAAACAAGATAGAAAATCTCTTATAAAAAAGTATTGTAACAAACTGTTTCATAGCAGATGTATGAAGTCAACTTCATATGTGTAATTTTATGTATTACTACATCACTTCGATTTCAATAACTGCAAAACAATGAGAGTATTTCATTAATAGCGTAATTCATAAATATTGAAGATTGCAATCCCCATCCAAGCCTGTTGAGTCTCAGTTCATGCCATGGCTTCCTGTAAGAGAGAAGTTTGCAATGGAGGCCATAAAATGTATTATGTGAAGGTTGGATGCAAAGCATTTTTAGTCAGTAAAGTTAACATAAATTTTGAAATAGATTGTTTTCTGGGATGACATCAAGTTGCTTTCAGCAGACACTGGGAGGATCAGATTGACGCTTGGTCACAACTTTGACGGAGCAGAGAGGGGAAGAAATGCAAGGTCCCTCTGTCAGCTGTGGAGATGGTGATGGATACAGTGGGAATTCCAGATCTACAGCATGAGAGAGGGAATATCACTAGCGTGCAGCACCAGCAGTGTAGGAGGGATGCACCAACATTTAATTTAAAGGAGTTTTGGTCCTCAGACTTCTCCATTTTGCTGTGCTCTGGATTTGTGCCTGTGGCAGATAACTAAATTTTGGGAACTAAATTATGGGCTATTTAGTGCATTCATCGAAGTAGAAAGCAAAGGGCCAAAGGGTTTCTGTGACATCCTCTGGTCTGACTTGTTTTAAGGTTTCACCTGAATGGTGTTGTCTCTTCCATGTAATTGGAAATTACACTGATTTTTCTCCTAGATCTGCATAATATAATTTTAACATCTTTTTTTTCCCCTCTGAAGAGTATGGTTTAAAGAAAAACAAAACTGTTTGAGAACTTAACTTGAAGTTGACAAATAGAAGAGGTAAAAAGGTGAAAACAGGCTGGTTAATTTTGGTGAGAAAAACAGAAACTTTTTATTTAGGAACAAGCCCAGTATGAACCTTTCTGTCACTGTATCTAAATAAATACGTAGGGGTGCTACATGAATCTGCTTATCTTTCTACCTATGTTTCAAGCTGTCTGTGCACCTGCATTCATTCCTTTAAGGGTACTTTTTGGCAGATGATTACAGAAGAGGTCCTCTCCAAGTCCTTAGAAATTCAGTATTGAATAAAATGATAGGATACTGACTAAAGTGCTCAGCCGGAAATAAAGAGATTTAAGTTCTGCTCACACATGCCCACATGTGCACACACACACACACACGCACACATATATATCATTGGTGTGATAATTGCAAAATCTTCATATTCAGCTTGTACTGCTGAAGAATTTGTTCCACTCTCCTTTTTTTCCCTGCTATGTTGTCCCATTGCTGCCTTGAACTGGCTTCATAAACAGCTTGGGAAAGGACTATAAATTAGATTTCACTTGTTACAATGTCATCGGCGCTGAAGTGCTGGGGAAAGACGTGAGAAGGTGTGACTAGGAGAGGTTGAGAGAGAGTATGACTGATGCTGTTGGGAGCAGCACTGCTGTAGACTGACGTAGTAATGACACTGCTTCTCAAACTCACTGATTAGTATTTTTACAAGAAGGAGCTAAGTCAGCCACCATAAGTAACTCATGATGGAGATAAAGGAGACTAACAATTTTCTTTTGCTACTAGTGGCTGTCACTGCAGCATTCTTTGATCCTTAAGTTTCACACAAAAAATAAGACACCTGGGGAGAAAGCAGGATACTGGCTGTCCTGTACCTATGGAACAGAGCTTGATCCAGACTAATTATGTCTGAATAAGCTGGGGAATTTTAAAAACCTGGCAATTCTTTCAAATGTATAATGCATATTAACAAATTAATTATATTTCCTAGGACTTGCTTCTTATTGTGGGAAATATTTATATTTGGAAAGCAAAAATAAGCCATTTCAAACATAATTTCAACAAACAACTTATTCAGCTCATTTACTTTCTTTACATGATGATCAGTTATGCCACATTTCCTTTGCTCAGAAACTACTCAAGACTAGAGACCATGTTAGACCTAAGACATTAGAAGACCTGAATTTCTGTTCCATGATGAAATTTGGAGTTAATAAGGAAAAAAAGTGTTAAGGAAAAAAATCCTGCAAAAAAAATCCTTAGGAGAAAAATAGGAAAATACACCATAGGAAAATATGTTTCAAGATACTTTTTCACAGAAAATAATTTTTAAAAAATGAGTAACAAATGTGAATTTTGCCTTTCCATTTTCCATCACAGCAGAATCTCATCCAACTCATTTACTTTGGTGCAGACTGATAGAAATTGATGGCAAATATGAGAAAAAATGAATTTTTTTTTTAGTGGAATGTTTCTCACAGAAAGTCTCTCTGAAAGAAAATTATACTTTGATATCCATATTTTGTGCCTTATAAAGACTGGATCTATGTTACAGCCTGAGAGATAAGAAAGTCTTTTGACTTAGACAGTTTGTAGATTGCTGACAGAGAAAAGAAAATGAAGATCAGAGAAAGAAAAATCAGCTCTTTTGGTTTTTAAACTGCTTTAAAATTGATTGTCTAATTGTATGAAATGTGACAAATTAAATCAGATGACCTCTTGTTTTGTCCAAAGAGTCTGTGGCACAGATATAAAAATAATTGAGCTGTGATGAGTTCTCCCCAGTGTTTGACTTCAGTGACTGTACAAACCATCCTACACAAATCTTGGTAGATATGATTTTATTCTTTACCTTCAAAATAAAGTGAATGAACTTGGAAGAGGTTTAAAATCAGAACAAGCAAAAATACCGGGTCCCTTTTAAGGAAGAAAGTGATCATATTGAGGTCAGCTGCTATTACATATGTGAGGTCATCATATATTACAATACGTCACCAATTTGTTATGGCAGCCACAGGGAAAAGATTATACTTTGGGGATGACCATGGAGGCAGTTTCTAACTGAAAGTATTCCCCAGCTATTTGCCAGCACATAGGGGAGAGGAGAAATGCTCCCTAGTCCTGTCATGTAGATGCAGTGCCAGCCTGCGTTCAAAGCCCTAAATGTGGGAACAGGAAAAAATTTGTTGCTCTCAAAAGAAAGGTTGTCCTTACATCAAGCTATTCTTTCAATTAAAGTTATCTTTTTGGCTTTTTGATGTTGGCATGCCTATTTATATGCTTATCTATGCTCCTCTATTTAGGTTTTGCTTAATTCCTTTAGGTTCCAATCTTCTAAAAATCTCTTGAGTCCTCTTAGATATCATCGAGCCCGTCTCACATACACTTGCTCAGCTCAGTAAATTTTATCCTGTTTTAAAGGCTTATATTTCCAGTCAATCTCAGGTCCATCTGTATTTCCTTCTGACCACTGCCATCTGTTTTAGTTTCTGACCAACCACCTTCGTCACTCTGACGAGTCTATAAATCACACAGAAACTAACTCCAGTGGCCTTATTTGTGCTTGCTAATAGGAAAATACCCAAAGGAGATCTCAACATTTCTTGTATGGCAAATAATTTTCTTACATGGAGGTTTAAACTCTGAGCTTCTCACTAAAATATTTTTGAAGCAAATATTGGAATATGAAAAGGAAAATTTATAAAATTAGAAAGGTATACAAAATACTTCAGGCTTTTCTGTGATTGAATACATGTCTGAGTGTGCACTTTGAGAGCAGTCAGGAGATTTAGTTAGCTTGATTTAGGTTTATCATTTGAAAAATTTACTATGACTTCTAATAGAATGAAACTATATTTAGTTTTGCTCTTTTCCAAGCATGGTAGAAATCCACCTTAGATTCTGAACTCAGAATAACCTCCTTGTCTGTTTGAAAAATGGTTATGTTGCTGTAGAGAATATTAAAAACTAATCATACAGAACTTATAGGGATATGCTTTTAAAATGCTTTTGTAAACACTTGATCAGTTTGGGTCAGTTATTTGTGGGACTGTACCACTCTTTCCTTAAGTGTATTTTGACATCTCTCAATTAATGGAAATTGTCACAAAATCTGATGCGTTTCACCAATGATATCGCAAAATTATATTTATCCCCCAATAAGAAAAGTGTAGGAATAATATTTTTGTACAGTTTTTGTTCTGTTGTTCAGTGAGGACATAAACTGATGGGATTTGTGTTGATCTCATAAGCAGAAAAATGGTTAAGCATCTTGAAAGATGGTACTACTTTCACTAATTCTTTGGGCAGAATTTTGAACTCTTGTTTCCAAAATTCAGTTTGTGTTCACAAGAAACAGAAGACTAGAAATTGGGCTACTTTTTCAACTAAATTTGATGGTTTCCTATAAATGATCAGTAACTTTGTATTTAAATGGTGTGGTCCTTTTTCCAGTAAAATAGTAAGGGTTTAATTGAATTATTCATGATCAAACTCACACTCTGGCTAAAGAATATATGTTAGTTGTATAGTGAAAGGTAAAGAGGATGTTTTGTTTGCTTACAGTATTTATATCTCATTTACATTACACCCTTCAGCACACCAGGCTGCTAAGAGAATTTTTTGCTATAAAGACTGTAAAATATGATTGTAAAGTCTGGTCTGCATCACTTAAGTGTCAAAAATAGGCACATTTTCTTTTATAAATTTGGCTTGGTATGTGCCTAATTGAAAGAAAGAACAACCCAGTCTGCACACTATGCTCCTATACACACAAAGAAAGAGGCAGGATCTTGAGCAGAAAGCTCAATTATTGTGCTTTGGGTGGGTCATGAAATTGAAGAGATTTACAGAGAGTGATGGAGTGAGCTTGAAGATTTCTACGAAGCATTTCCCCTAGATGTGACAGCACAAAAAAAGTACCTATTTAAAAATGTAACAAGCAGGTGGAAGAGGCTGACATCACAGCCTGATCAAAAATGAAATTGATGTTTCAGGACAGTGAGAGATGACAGAGTGAGGGAGGAGAAGCTGCCTTGGGAGGGAAAACAACCAGAAATGAAAATAAGTTCTTTAGCAGAGAGACAATAGAAAGATGTAAAAAAACCCTAAACAACTGAGATCACAACAGGTCCTTTTAAATTTGTTAGAATTACTGATCATCTGCTAGTGTTTGGAACATAAATTTATATATTCTGCTGCAGAATGTGTTCTTTTGCACTTCTAAAAGGCAAGCTGTCCTTCCAGAATCTCTCTGCATGTGATAAGCAGAAAAGCACTCCCACTGGAAAGTGTCAGCCTTTCTAAATCTTTATGATGCAAGAGAGAAAGAGATACTTTTAGCTACGATAGATAGATGTCTGCATTAATGAGCAGCATCTTTGCTGAGGAGACTCCCTTGAGGATGCTATGTCCACATCAATGAAATGCCATCAGACTGAGATGTATTATCTTGGCAGCTGTTCTGAAGTGAAACTCACAAAATCTGAGATGGTGCTGCCTGCCAATACATACTAACAAATAGCAGAATGAAAGGATATGCAACCACAAAATCTGAGCTGATATAACACAGAGATTTGACAGAACCAGTAATGCAAGACAGCTCACTCAGTCTGAAGGCTGAAAATCCATCCTGAATTTACTATATGGTCTGTCATTCTAGAGCTTTTTCTGGTGGTCAGCAATTAGTAAAGTCTATAGGGACCAGGTAATCTAGAATTTCATATTCCAGAATTGATTGTCTCTTTCACTAAGTGTTTTAATAGGACCTTGAACAAATTTATATAGGATTTTTAAAACAGTTTTAAACCTTATCTACTTTTCAGGGTTTTAAAGGCATAGATAGTAGTTAAAAACCTTTCATAGCTTTAAATGCAAGAATCACATCTGTTGTTATACACACATACAAACATTTTCAGGAAATAATCACCTATTTTTAGACTGAATTAACTTGTAGATATAACTGGTGAAAAACACATTTTGCTATTCCTTAGCTCTTTTTGCTTTTATAAAGAACAACCATGAAGCAATGGAAATCGACATGGGGTTGTCACAGCCTTGGGAAAAGACATATTCTGCCTGTATCATATTACAGAAGAGGCCTCACAGGATAATCCATGAGCTAGTCAACAATAATATACAGTGGTTTAACAAATTTCCAGTAGTCTCCATACGATAGTGTACCAAGCTCTGGTTTCAAAAGATTTCCAATATGAGATGAATGTAAAGAACATGATAAATTCAGGAGTATCATTAAGTTATCTAATTTTCTATTCATTTGTGTACTTATGTCTTTATAATTCTAGAATAATCTTTACCCAAAGCAGAAATCCTGAAGTTTCACCTTTTATTTTCATATTAAACCCTAGTGTTGTTTCTTGAAGTGATGCGCAATTTTGCATTTGCTATACACAAAATCTGGACTCAATATCCTACTCTAAAGAGAAATGTGGTACGACTTCGGTCACAGCATGCAAGACATAAAGTTTGAAAAACAAAAGAAAAGAGACATTGGGGAAAGAAAGGACCTCACATGTCGAGAATTTACTCAGAAATATCTAAGGGTGGATCTCCTTGATGATGAAATCATTTGAAGGGTCCAAAAACCCTCTGCAGCTCCAGGAACTGAAACATAAAATTTTGTGACATAAAGGATCCTAGAAAAGCTTTCCTGCTTCAGTTTGCTTGTTAAAACCAAGAAAATATTCCATAATCATGTTTATTTGGTTTATGGTTAACAGTTATCTCTGGTACTTGTATTTCTACTAATCATTAAAGGGTGCTCTGACATGTTCTGATTAAATCATGAGATTACATTAGAAGTATAATAAGCTTGATTTCTGCCAAGTGTAATGTTATGCTGGAAGATTACAATGATTTTTATAGCTGGTTTATATACTAGTTCAAACTGAATATTCATCATCTTCTCTGAAAGTAGGTGGGTTTTCAGATCTTATAGTGAAAGTAGACAGATATTTTGAGGCAATTGGCATGTTCATGGAGTATCTATGACTTTTGCCGGCTTCTCAGATTGTTTTCTGTCGCATCTGGAATTTCTCCTGCTATATCCTGTAGTTTCTCGTGGCCTACTCGGATAACTAAACCTCAGGATAGTCACTGACCTGCACATTGCAAGAGATCAAAAACGTAGAATTTAAAAGAAAGCAAGCATTTTAGTCCTAATTTCTGTTTCATATGTACTGAAACTCTGGTGAATTATGTGAAGAATAGAGAACTGAAGGTAGCATATAAGGAAAAAGATTTTTCCAGCTAAAATTTTAAGACAATGATTCTTTGTATTGCTACAAATGAGTGAATTCCAGCTATGTGATGAACTGTTGGACGGTCACATAAGTGATATATTACCTGATCATAACTGCCCATTGTTTTTTTCAATGAAATGTATGTTTTTTAATGGAATAAGTAAACAACTGGGGGGAGTAAACAATAAAAAAAATTGTATCTGTATTTCTCTTTAGGTTTAAGTGATTCTATTTCTGTTATGTATCCAGGGGCTGATTAGATAAATTGATGGAATCATAGAATAGTTTGAATTGGAAGGGTACTTCAAAGATCAGCTACTTGCAACCCCCCTAGAATAGGCAGGGACACCTTCCACTAGACCAGGTTGCTCATCATCCCAGCCAGCCTTGCCTTGAGCACATTGTGGGGCATCCGGAACATCTCTGGGCATCCTGTGCCAGTATCTCACCATCTTCACAGTAAAGAATTCCTTCTTTATGCCCGATCAAAGCCTTCTCTTTCAGTTTAAAACCATTGCCCTTTGTTCTGTCACTATAGGCCCCAGTAGAAAGTTTCTCTCTGCCTTTTTTTACAAGTTCCCTTAATAAGTTGGAAAGCCTCAGTAAGGTCTCCCTGGAGCCTTATCTTCTTGAAGCCTGACAACCTCAACCCTCTCAGGCTTTCAGTAGTTATTGCCAAATACCACAAAATGGTTATTACCCAGGTTTGAAAGGTTTTACCATTTTCATCAAATTAACTTGGTTTCCAGGTTAAAAAAAAACGTAATTTGGGTTTAAAGGTAGGAATTGCTCTGAGAGGATATTATTAAAGAGTCTAAGGAGAGTAGCCCTATTTCTGCACACCTGTGACTCAATCTGCCAAAAGTTTTAAGCAAGAGTTTTACTGTTAACATGATACAACAGAAGCTCAACTATTCCAAAACCACTTTTTACTTCCTTCCGTATTTAAAGGAGGAAAGAGGGTATTTCACTAGCTTTGTGTGTAAATGAGGCCAAATCTCAGGGTAAAAAAAGCCTTATATTAAGAGTTCTGCCTACAAGGCTATTTTCAAACACTCCCTCTGCAACAGTTGACTACTAAAGCAAGTACAGAGCTAGAAGGTACATACTGGAGTATGTATTTTCAGCAATTCTGTTAGATTAGACCTTAGGCTCCACAGGCATTTCTTTTTCTCCTCTGTTTTACTGCAAAACAGTTTAGCTTCATATGCATTATATGGTTGATCAATTGATTAACTATTTAAGGTTTGTTGTAACTGATATTTTGAAATGGCCCCTGAGGGCCAGCTATGTCTCACCTGAATTGTGACCAGAAATTAAGCAGTGATTATCTTCAGTTTCCTGAAACCCTAATGCTGCCCTTGGCTTTCAATGGTGCCCTTGGCTTTCAATGGTGCCATGCGGTTTGAGCAATCTCGTGGCTCTCCCTTTTCGCCTAATTCGAACTTCTCTGATGAATATTAATGACTCAAGCTTCAATTCATACAAAGCCATAGGGCAGCAAAGTCAGAGAGGAAAAGGTGTCCTGCTCAAATCAGGACTTCACACAGAACTTCATACCAGCTAAAAATATGAAACACCATTCGGCACTGGCCTTGATGCTACGTGTATGTAGCTTGTGTGCATGATCATTCTCAAAGATTTCTCTAATTTTCAGTAAAGCTCTCACAGACAGCTCATTAGATTTATAATCTGGGAAGCAATGGACTACAACAGTTTTTGTCAATTGTCAGTTGCATATAGAAGGAGTTTGGAGCATTTACTTAATCATGTTGTGGCTCGGGTTCCAAAGCAGAGAGCATGAGGAAATATGAACATTCATTTTTAACTAGCACTTAGAGATGCTTTGGTGACTCATTCAATAAAAGGGAAAGTTATTACTACAAATTATTATCAATTTGGGGAAATGGATTTAGTCCTGTTTTCTTCATGGTTTAATTAGTTCAGTTTCCATGTTCCTTGGTGTATTTTTTTTTTGTCTCTATCAGTTTGAGTAATTCTTGTTTCATTTCAAGAATATTCTAATTTTATTCTGATAATTTTACTCAGCTTTGTCACATTTCCTTTTAGAGTCCTGTTGATGCTTACAAGAGCATCAGTAAGGGCCAAAGGTTCTTGAGGAACATTATATAAATGAAGTTGGACCAAAACCTCATTAGCTTTTCAACCTAGACAAACATGCATGTCCTCATGGGAATGATGTGTTTTTAGTCTACCCAAAATTAAAATTAAGTTTTTTTTATGGCCCAGAGAAGTGATAATTTAGAGTGGCTCATGTCTATTCCTCTGTGTGGACTCTGGAAGCTGCATTATTTGGATGGAAAATTGCTAACCAATTCTAAGGCTAAGAAAAAAAAAGTGAACCTACTGGCACACCACGGCCTTATGGTTTTCTGTTTTCAGGGAGAATTTATCGAGCAGAAATTCTGACTTCTATGCAGAACATATTCATTTTTTGCTTCTATTATTTTGTTTCTCTCGTCTCCCACTCCTTTTCATTTTTTTAAAACCATTGTACCTTTCTCTTCAATCACAGTTTGAATATTTTGAGACTGAAAATACCTTTCATTTTTATTTGCAGTGATTAGTACAATGGATCATGCATTATAGTGAAGCAGATAATAATGGCAAAGCACTTGTGAATGGCAATAAAGAGGGAATGGTGTCACTGGATTCTCTGAACACTAATCAAGATCTAGTTGCAACACATGATACTGATCACACTTTCCACTGACACAAACTAAAATCTTCCTGGAGGCACTAAAATGCTCTTTTCTTCTCTTGATATTCCCCTGCTGCTTAGTTCCTGAGTACTACATGACTATTTTCTGCCATATCTCAGAATGCTGGAGGCACTTTGCTATCTCCCTTATATCACAGGTCCAGGTTCTGTGCTTTAGAGAAAGGCGAGAACACATGATGCCACGTTCAAGTGACAGTGTATTGTAGCTTTTCAAGGGCAAGACACCGTTGCAGATATCCTCCTGGTTATTACCTGAACATCAGGTTAAAGGCATGATTTTAGCTGTAGACCTTACTAGTAAATTGATTTTATTAAAGCCTAGAGAAAAAAAATGACTCCCTGCATTTTTGCTCTTCTTAAAGAGAATTCTGAAGAATTTGCATTAGCCAAAAGCAAATAACTAATTTTGCGAAAACATAAAAAATGTATTTCTTTTGTTGTGAAAGATAACATTGAGATGATCACAGCAGGTCCTTCTCTGTTTGAAACCTTCAGATGCTGAAAATCAACTTGGAATTTCATGAGAAGGTTTAAATATCTAATCTTTCTGTCAGGAGAGAGGCACTGAAAGTAAACAGACTTTGTTGTCCGGCAGGGTATTGTCACATAATAATATATTACAGGTAAAATGGGGATAACAAAGGTATTGGCAGATGCCTAAATAAGTCATGTAAAGCATATAATATTTTAGAGGTAAATAAGAAAAAAACATGTAAAATTTTTTTAAAAAGTAGAATTTATTTTTTTTCTTTCATACCCCACAAAAAAAAACAGAAAAGAAAAGTTTTCAGAACTTCAATCAGAATTTTCTGCCTTACACTGCTTATACTGAGAGAAAATCAACATAACATTGTTAACTTTTATGCAGGAACAATACCCAAAAGCAAAAACCTGCCATTAATGCTGCAATATATAGTAATGAAAAGCTGACAAACATTCAGAAGTTCACTAACACAGGAACACATATAGAGAGGAACGTGATCATTTGGATCATTGGAGGAATCATTGCAGATTTCTACCTGCCAGCCTTGTTAATGTTATTTTTTTACTAATTTTTACAGCTTATTGCACTCATTGGTTAAAATTACCTCCATTATTCATGTACTTTCCAGCATTACAAATCATACACATGCTGTGGGGATAGGGATCTTTGCAAAGCAGTTTTTCATGCACATACCAACAAAGCCGAGTGCAAATCTTCTCAAATGTGTTTATCAGAGAATTAAAGCTGTTTGCTAATAACAAATTGGAAATCTGTGGTGCAGAAATATTATGCATAACCTTGTAAATCAGATTAACTGGTGTTCCTTCTTTCATACAATAAATTCCATAAGGAGCATCTGTTCAAGCCAGTGCCTGTTGACCTGGCAGCAGATCAGAGAGCTTGCTGCATTCTGCACTAATTTTGGAATCTGGTCCAAACGGCAACATCATTACTTAAAGTCAAATCTATTTTACACTGAGGTTAACATACTGTGATACCTGCTCATTGTGGTCCATTACTCCTTCTGCCATTTGAGCACTCAGCTGTGGTGTGTTCAGTGGCTCCTCTGCTCACTCTTAAATGCTGGAACATTTCATGACATTGACATTCCACACCACTGTGGCCTTGTTTAAGAAAACACACCATTGCAGCTGATGGGGTAATAGAAGTGCAAAGAGGTCTGAAAAATCAGAGAAGTTTGCCACAAGAACTGATCTGCTTTTTAACTAGGATTTCATTGAATTTGACAAGAAAAATATTAATACTATGAAGACAATGTAAAAGCTATTGGAGACATATCTAAGACTGAGGATGAATAGTGACGGCAAACTGCAAAGGAAGGTAATGAGTTCATCATGTCCTCAAATAAAAAAGGAAAATGAGCTTTAGATGTAACTGACTCTAGGGAAGGATCCAAGGTGAAATCTGTTGTGCACCTCAAGTATGGACATGCTGTCCGTCTTTGTGGTAAATGTTTGTTTGAACTGTCTAACGTAATCTAGTACTGGGCTTGTAATGATGGAGTCACTTGAATGGAGGAATGGTTAACTGAGGCTTAGGATCTCGACAGGTGGATGTAAAGGACTGGGAAGGCAACAGGCACCTAAACCATACTGAATTAAGAGGCTAATTTTTGCCCTAGCTGCTTAAAATTTAAAGTAGCTAGCTTTGCAGAGTCATCAATTTCAAATAATGGAGGATTACATAACATTCCAATGGTCCAGCTAGTCAGTAGTCAGCAGTTTTGACTGTAATGGCAATAATGAAAGGGATACCAGCCACTCTATAACAAACCTGTTAAATCTTCACAGCTGTTACTTAGCCATCTAAAAGAAGATAAAGAAAGTACTCTATCACCTACAGTTTACAAAATATTCCTCGGCAGAATTTTTTATTTCATTTCCCCTGATGTAAAATCAGCCAGTTGAACCAAAAAAGCTCACAGAAACGTGGGAGAAGAGGTTTCCTAATATATGCAAAGATTTTCTAAATAACCCAGTTCTTTCACTGGAACCTAATAGTATAAAATTTCCTAAATCTAATATTGGATTCCTTCTCTGGCTGTTTCCTACCCTCATGTGGAGGACTAAATCATTTCCATGATGACACTCTTACTAGAGCTGGCAATTTATTTTTAAGGGTGAGAAACATTCTTTTTCAGGTCCAAAATTACATTGAACATTTGGTCAGAAAATACCCTGCAAATCAAGAAGACTTTCTTAGTGAGGAGAGGGAGGGAAGATTTTCTTGGGATTAGATTAGTGAATGAGAATGGCCAGGTTCAATGCCAGATTGGAAGGAGCTTTGAGCAACATATCAAGTGGAAGGTGTTCCCGTCCATGTCAAGGAGGTAAGACTAAGTGAGCTTTGGAGGTCCCTTTCGATTCAAACCACTCCATGATTTATGATTCTATGATTAACATGTTTTGGGTGGGTTTCTTTGGATATCTGAAAAAAAGGCAACTAAGCAAACCTAATTATACGCTCTGCAACGCTAGTCACCTCATCTATCAAAAAAAAAAAAAAAAAGATGTGTAATATAGGTAGGTGTATCATCTCCCTCAGTTGCTGGTTCCACTCCACTTGCTATAAATGGAACAAAGGCAGTGCCCAGGAGTTGGGACTTAAGATCCCAACTGACAGGGTTAATATCACAATTAGCAAGTGTTATACTGGCAAATTTATCTAGCCTTCCTTTATAAATAATCAGATGCCTGAGTACTTTTTTTTTTTGTCTTAATGTGAGTTTTTTTCCATTCTCATTCTTTGCTTTTCTTGTATAATTAGAATTATGTATTTTAGAAAAGGTGTTTTCTCACCCTGACTTTGTGTCTTGCTTAACAGGGTGAGGCCAAGATCTTAGCAGGGGCCTGCAAACAATATTTAGTCTTAGTTGTGCTTATGATAATATTAAAGATACACTGTTGAAAGGTATAAATGCATGCCAGTTTATCTATCTACTCAATACTTTGCTTTATCAGAAAAGTAATATGTAAAAAATCTTCCACTCGTCCCCTGTCTCCTTTCTTTCTCACTGTTACATATTGTTATGTATCTGTGCCACCTTTGCAGGAGAAATTTTCTTTAGTTATTGCCTGATACGGACACTGCATCTTACAGTACACCATGGTCAGACACTGCTGAAAATCGACCCCTCCTGTGGTGTCGTTGATTTTTATGATCTCCATTAATTTCTGAAGTCAATACAGGGTGCCAAGTGTATGCATGATGCATGTATGCATGACTTCCCCAGTCAGCCTTGAGCCTTGGACCTGATAGGGAGCCCAGACAAAATTTAACCTGAGGCAAAAATCATGAAGAACACTGTCATCTCCTTGTACACAATACTTAAAAAAAAAAAAAGTAAATCCAGAAACTAAGGTTGGTTTTGTTCTATTCTTTATTAATTTTAATTTTATTTTTTTTCTCCCTCCTCCTGATATTTACCCTGGCATTTTTTTTCATAAAATGTGTTTTATAATGAAGTGCTTCACTGTTGATGAATGCTGTCACTAAATGCAATACCAGGTGTTTAAACAGGCCCATGAAGTTTTCAAGGGCCTTGTAAGTGGTTGGATTTTTTTAAAGGTAAAAATAAAAATTAAGCTCTGAGGGAGCTTTAAACATGGACAGAGAAAAAAAGCCCTTTTGACATCTCAGTCTATTTCCTACTTCTTTCTGAGCGCTCCTTAGTTATACTCTTAATTAAACTGAGTCCAGGCAGGTTTAGATTTCAGATTCATTTGTAAAATCACATAAGGAAGGTCTCCTGCCCCAGTCTTTTGGACCTAATTGTGCCTTGTGGGTATACCTCTGAAAGGAATGTAATATTAGTTACCTTTCTACCCCTTTTAAAAGTATACGTCTGCTCGGGAATAAGATAAAAATTAACATCAGAGATTGTTGTAAATACAATTTCTAATATCCTGATTTCTAAACATTGCAGCTCTGAAGGAAAATGGTTTTTTTTAAATTCCTAGCAAATGGAAATTCTCTAAAGAAAAAGACTACAAACAAATCAAATCATTAAAATATTTTGCTTTAGCATTACAGAAAGGAATATTTTATTTTACAGAATAATTTTGAATCTTTTGGCTAATTTTTCCAGAATTTTTGGTTTAATTATGACAAAGAGAACCTGCTTATTTTGCCCAATTTCTAGTCAAGTCAACAATATCTTTAGAAAACTTTACAAATGTTTCTGTGTCCTGGCTGGCATCCTAACCCCTGACACTTAAAATCCATTTGCAAATTTCATTAACATTGTTTACTACCTTTTCAGATCATTAAGGAAAAAGCTAATGTGATGGATGATAGTGTTTAGCACATCACATGAGGCCATCTTATCCAAACTTGTGCACCTTGCAAAAATATCTTCAGGTTCTCTGATCCCTTTGGCCCAAAGACTTTTACTCTATGTCCTTCCAGGGGACCTCAGCACTCTGGAATAACTGCTTATATTTTTAGTGCCCTCTTAGGTAAAACCAATCTAAGGTGCATAACCTTCCAAAAAACTGAAATGAGGTAACACTCATCTGCCTCTTCTTGAAAGAGAAACTGGGGAAAAGCTCAGCCAACCGTATTTCACTTCTGCAAAAAATAAACCATTCTTCATAAGAAATGAGTACTTTCCTTCTGGTGTCATAAAGAAGGGACAATGTATTCTTAAAAATAAAGCATATCAAGACAACCTAGTATCCAATTCAGAACATTTGTGTGGAATGAGTGACTTTATCTTAAAAACATGTACTAAGAGGATATGAATCTAACTTCCCTGTGTTAGGTGCATAACAGAACTTAAGTCATTGTTGAAACTGTATTTCTCACTTTCTAACAGGAGACATAAGCTCAATGTCTTTCTTACAGAACTGCTTTGATTCCATTTTTAATTATATTTCTGACAGTGATTTTCACTATGATAAAGAGAGTACGGTTATTAAATCTGTAAAGAGTACCATGTTGGATGACACTGCTCCTAGAACAGAATATTCTAACACTTAAATACTGGATGAAGAATGATAGACTGAGAAGCAGTTCTGCAGAAAACAAGACCTAGATAATTAAAATGGATCACAAGTTAAACTTGAGTCAACAGTGTCATTCCATTTTTAAATAAGGTAAATATCCTACTGAAAGTATACAACGAGGTAAAAAGTTTTTGAGGCATGAAATAGTCTTTCAATTCTGCTCTTCCCAGGCAAAGTACGAGATGGGAAAGTACCATATCTTGAAAAAACCTGCACATGGTCCATAAACTAATTTGCAATCACTCCCAAGAAAACCAGAATACTGGAGTTGTTTAATCTTTAAAAAATAACAAAATGTTAAGTGGACGTGTGGTGGTTGTCTTAAAAACTGTTGAGGGCTTCTGAAAATATCAATTTGACAAGCTATTCTCATACTTGATTGAAAATATTTAATAGGGTGAAATTCAAAAAGAATATAGGAAAACAGGTTAAGAACTAGGAAAGGAAAACTTCGGAAAAGACTAGTTTGGCTTCAGACAGATTGTTCAAGGCAGCCATGACATCTCCAGTACTGTTGGGAGCTTCTAAAACAAAAATCATTATGTAATTTTTAGTAACTAATTATGCTTTTGCTATAGGGCAGCTTAGTCAGAAATTCAGCAAATCACAGAATCACAGGATGGGTAAGGTTTAAAGGGACCACAGTGGAGTTATCTGGTCCAACCTTCGTGCCCAAGCAGGGCCATCCCAGAGCGCACTGCACAGGATTGTGTCCAGATGATTCGTGAATATCCGCAGTGAGGGAGACTCCACAGCCTCCCTGAGCAATCTGTTCCAGTGCACAGTCACCCACACAGTGAAGAGGCTCATATTCCTACCTTCAACCCTGTTCTATTTTCTCCTTCTCCAGTTTCTGCATCCCAAAGCTGAGGATCGTACTGTCCTAGTGATATCATCTGCAGGTACAATTCAAAAACCAATTTTACCCTAACAAAATTAAATGCATTTTTCAAATATTTTTGTAAGATTCAGTATTTGTTATCCCCAAAGAGGCAATGATTATCCAACATGTTCCTAAAATGAGAATGTCTTCAAGAAAGGAGCTGGTCCCACAGTATAGGTCTTCTCATCCTATACAGTATACTCTGAGAATTATAAATATACCCCAAGAAACTTCATATTGCCCACTTCAAACTCTTTTGACAAGCACTCCCAGGAAATACAGTCAATAGATCTGCCTTCCAGTTACCATACTAAATATTAATGAATTCCTGATAGACCTCTCTCTTCTCCAAGTTCATATTGAGAGAGTCACAAAACTCACTCTTGTCCCAAATGAAGGTTCTGAATATGAATGTGCATAATCATTAAAAATGAAAATAAGGTGTACTCTTTGGAGTATTCTTGCCATCATCTTTAGCTACCCTTGGGAAATTTTAGTTGTTTTTTAAACAAATGTTAGACAAACAGTGATTGTTGCTACAAAAAACATAACGTGATCATTATAACAATGAAACAAAAATGAGTTTTTGTGAGGCAAAACTGTCATGTTTCATTCAGTCTGACCAATGTAAATGGTACTCTTTTACTGCAGTTATCTGAGTTTTCCATTACAAGTTTATTCTTGCACCACCACTGTCAGGGAAACATTTTTGCCTTCATTTCACATATGAGGACATAGGGCAGAGAGAAAGGCACTTAGCAGAAAACTCAAGATTAATTGAAGGCCTTCAGAATCTAATAATCCCTGAATTATGCTTCCTTTTGCTGGATGACTTCTGGTATTGCCCACCTACTGCATCAGCAAAATAGGATATCTTGTGTGTTTCAGAAAAGACCAGATGCAAACCATAGCAGAGTTAAGAATTATGAAGTTATGTTCCAGTTTGTGAATTTACAGAAGTGTAATGTTGTTCATTTGTAGAATGGACCAACTCTTTTGAGAAATATAATAATTAACACCCTAAACCAGAACTGGGACTAGGTCCAAATGCCAGTGAATAAACCCCAGACAGCTGAACTCCTTGGGAATTCACTACACCCACAATGAAGGATACAGAATCATAGACCAAAGAGTTCCCACTGCAAAGCCCTCTCCTTTCTGTCTTAGCCTTTGTCTCCTGGAAGAAAAAGCCTGCAGTCCAATACTGTCAGTCTCAAGTGTTCTCATTTCTGTCTGAAAACCAAACAAAACTTGAAAAGTATAACCCTGAAGGAAAATGAAAGGCAAGTTGAGCATCCCTGGAGTCCACTAGGAACTGTTCTTTTATTAATGGAAATGTCTTAGAGTCAGGTAGATAGAAAGAGGTATTTCCCAAACAGAAAGTACAGAAAAATCTTAATCTCTCCAGTCTGAAAACAAGGAGAGCAGTCAGAGATGGCAGCGTGTTTCTGCAAGAGCTGTCAGACATTAAATCCTCTGGTAGACATTAGCATCGGGTAGGACTTCAAACATTGCTTGGTGGACAAGGGCCACAAAGCTGCAGACATTCCAGTTAGCAGGAGGGATCAAAGGAAGCATACAGAGAAGGCTGTTTCCACACTGCTCCCTTTGCTCACATAACAGCAATGTTTAAATGAGTTTCTCTTTTAAAGTTATGAGGTGATAATTTAAAAATAAATAAAAGTGGGGTGCGTTAAGCTGTGAAACTAGGTCATCATTATCTTGAGAAATTAATTTATTATTTCAAAATAACTCAGAGAAGATGAGAGAGAAGAGACTTTGATATCAGACTGATACTTATGAGCTCTCTTAGATGAGGAGATAATGAACAGATTTGTTTAAATTAATTAAGTACATTTATGTTTGGAGTATATTATATGTTGCTTCTCTAAAATAATTTAAAACTTGGTTACTTAAACAAATAGTTATACAATAGTTATAAATAGAGCTGGTCTAAATGCCTTTGGATGAGAACTTCTAGTCAGGAAATACCTAGTAGCTGGAACTTAAAAACCTCACAGAAAAGAGTTAATTAATTTCCTAATTAAGCATATTAAATTTATTTTTAAATGTCAAAATATTTTAGCTAATTATTTTAGAAATAAAAATAGTTTCCTGATTCAAAATACATGTTTGATTTTATTTTACATTGCAGAAAGTAATATGAGTCTTATATTAAAATGATAAAATAGTCAATATCTAAATTAAATATTGTCATTTCTACACATTATTTCAGTGGATTGAATTTTAAGAAGATTAGAAGTGGGGGGGCTTTGATTAGCTAACATTTTTGTGATTATGAAAACATTTCATGTCCTCAAATGTAGAAAACTGAAAACCTCCAAACTCTTCACAGAAAATGAAATTAAGTTTGTAGCTCTTATGACATCATAGTAGCCAATGTTTCTTTATATTGACACATCCTGAATTGTGGTATCTGAACTTACCAAGCCACTGGGGACACAGGCAACCCTTTGGGGTCTGAGTTTTGTGAGTACTTGGCAATAGATAAATGCTGTTTGAAGAGCTTTCAGTTTGAACAGAAAAGATTAACATCCAAGAAAAGATGTACATGATTCTCCGCTATCATATGGACAGCCAAGGACAGAGTCCTAACTGCAGCCATCAGTGGTTACATCCCCATCTGAGGCCTCAGATGTTAGATTGCGTCCTCCGAGCCACTTTGGCACTGTCTGTGCTTACAGAAGGCAAATATAGCAATTTTAAGGATGGAGTAGGTAGCATTCTTAATTTAATCCCTGAAGGAATTTTTGCCCTGTGCTGCTCCTTTGCTGAGCAGGACAGAGAGAAGGTTTCTCCAAGCCCAGCCAACATTGCCCGTCTGCTTCACTAGAGAAGAAATTTCTTTGGAGAAACCTTCTGTCCATACAAAAGTGTGTACATATTTATCCTCTTTTCCCATGAAATTCAGACTTTCATATTTAATATTTTATGAGGAAAGAGCCCAAAGGTCTTCAGGTTGCTATCTAGTACTCAAGATGATTGAAGTGGAACAGCCCAGTCTCCAAGTGATTATTAAGGAAAAAGTCTAGTTGGAAGTACTTAAGTGGAATATATTTGGAGGAACTATTCCCATTTAAGTTGGCTTTAATGGTTGCTTTCAAAATGAACTTTTTATTTTATTTTTTGTTGTTGTACCCATCTATATTTAATATAGAAATTTAAATCCCATTTAAAAATCATTTAAATAAAGTATTGAGATCAGATGAAAAGTTGGATTTTCCTTTTTTTTTTTTTCTTTTAACACGCATAGACAACTCCAGAATTTCAGGCATATGTGTTTTGTTTTCATTTGGTTTGTACCCTTTAGAATAAAATAGCACTCTATTGTCATGTTCTATTTGCAGACATAACTACACAGAAGGCTGTGATTTTGATCGTGTTATATCAGTGGCATGTGGTTGCTCCAGCTGCTCGAAAGACTTAGTTTATGCTCCTATTCTTAACAGTGAGGTACTTTAAAAGACTCATAGTCACAAGAGTTAAGTGTGGACAATATCTAGTAGGTAGTAGCAGGTCCTATTGGTGTTTTTCCATGATTAATTTGAATTGCAACAGTCAAAGACACCTCTAACACTTCCATTTGGGAAACACCCCCATATCCTCAACTTTCGGGAAGATCATCCTGCTAATCAACCAAATGTTGCCTGTCATAAATATGCTCTATTACTCCCACATACATTTTCACAATTATGCCAAAGCTATGCCTTCTTTTTTTATATTTCTGTCTAAGTTCATTCTTTTGGTGCAAATGGAAACTAGCAGAAAATGAAGCTCGGTATTCCCTTTGTTTCTTGCAAAACATATACTGCAAATTTTAACCTGACCTGACTTCTTTTCTGTGGCTCAGATGCAGCACAGAATATTATTCTGATTTGCTCTTCCTTGTCTAGAAAAATAATGAGAGCATTTCTGCTTAAATAAATATGGTTTGTGACAGGTAGGATTATTACCAGCCTAATGTATGACATAATGCATTTCTTCTGTTTCACCCTAGGCTCCTCTTCTTTTGCTTTGTGAATTTTCACTGTGACCTGCCAGAAACAATCCTACATCTTAAATCTCTCCTAAAGGTTGATGCTTATCTATGGTCACTGAAAATCTCTTAAATCAAAGAACCATCTGCTAACAATTTGCATGTACGGCTATTGATAGAAAAAGCTCTTTTATTCAAAAAGGCATACAGGACATCCCAAAAATTCCTGGGCAGGAGAAAACGTAGTTCAGTCTTCCATTTGGCAGTAGAGACTTTTCACCTCCTATTGATAACCTTTAATGTGATACGGCAGATATCGGTACATGTTACTAATTTTAAGAATTAAAACGTTGTTTTGCTGTGTAATGCACATAAGATCTTAATGGTTTATGGTTAGGTTGTTTAATTGGCTCAATTGCTGGGCAGGAGGGGAAGCAAGAGCTACCTGCAGTTTGCCTGACCCTTTTCTATCAGATTGAAGTATTATTATGTGCTGTACTATATTAAGCTTCATCTGGAAAAAAAGCACAATCTGTTCTTTTTAAGCTTCTTAATAGTTTCTAGTACTGATTCATGGGAAGTGGAACCAACAGATTGTTATAGTTAGACTGTAGGTGGGGACGCATATGCTTGAATTTTGAACAAAATTCCAACTCTGAAACAGGGATAAGTCTTTTGCATGATGAGGTAATTGGGTTTAAAAAAACCACAAAAAACAAAAAAAAAAAAAACAAAAGAAAAAAGAAACATGCAGAGACATATGGGAATAGCTTTTGACTGGGCATAGGGCCAGAAGTTCAGGTAGGCAACATGCAGGATTCAGGCTGATATTTTAAAAGAGCCTCGCTGCCACTTGTTGCCAAGAGGACACATTTGCAAAAGCCATCTACTGCTAATAGCTCTGATTATAGCATTTCAGACAAAGTTTCAAGAGGACAGGAACACCCACTAAAAAACTGTGATACCTCCTCCAGCAGAACCAGTTGCAGTATAAAGGTGCCAGTTTCCAAATGCTGAAATGGAGATGGAGTTTGGTGGGGCAAGAGGAGATGGATTTAAATTGACCGTGCTTGAGCTTGTGTTGCTCACTGAGTCTTTTCTGCTGAACTGGAATGAGGCAAGCAAGAGTAAATCAATCCCTCCCTTCTGTTTAACATTTCCTCTGGAATTTTCTTTAAATTTAGAAGTGGAAACAAAAGAGATACATGGATAAATTCCCAGGATATAGGCAACTTTTATCACAGGGGACTCATAGAAAAATGTTGGTTTGTTTCCAGCTTAGTTCTGAATTAATTTTCACTTGGAAATGAAACTACAAACCACGTTAAGACATCACCATTGTCCCCCCATTTGTGCATATCTTGAAGTCCCTGTGTCCTTCTTCCTGTGTCATAAACCTTTCTGGACAGTGTGAACTGCCTCATGGTTGGAAACTTGCTCTTGCTGTGGCAGTTTTGGTAATACTACTATAGGTATACCCAAGAATCACGTCCTTGAGGAGGCCAGTTCCACACAGAAAGCTGTAGATCTTCTTCCACTGTGAACCTCACATCTCATCCTCAAGGAAATGACAGAATGTACCTTACCTGCTTTCCCACTCTCATTCCTTCAGTGCTACATGTATGTGTTTATGCACATACATGTTTTATTCAGAAAGAAAGAGCCCAGAGGAAATGTTTTATAATATGTGGTACAAAGAAATTAAACAGAAAAGATTTTCTTTTTCCATCAAGGAGTTTTCATTATCCCCACAGTATGGCTCATACCTGATATACATACCTCATCAAACCACTTGCACAACAGGAGGATTCACTATGAATAATTAATTGCATAGAGTTTAATCAGCAAAGCAAAAGCACCACTGGTGTATCTGTATGAGTGTCTTGAAGCAAAGCTGCTTTCTGTTTTCATCAAATCTCCCTTGAGCTCATGTCATAGAGCTGTAGTTTTCCCAGCTGGAGACCTTGGTGACTCTCAGATTTGGACTGCCAGGATGTATTTTCTTCCAAAGAAACTAACATATTCCTAAGTACCCCTGGTAGTTTAACATGTTTGCTATGATTTTGGATGACACATAACTTTCTGTATGGTTTCATAAAATCTCCCTGTCTTGGTGCTTGATGAAACCATGGTGTTTGTGTTAGAGCAAACTTTATTTGATTGGAAAAGAGTTAATGCACTTCATGCTCACTGAAAGACCTGCTATTTTTCAGTACTGTAATTAAACCTATTCTCAGCTTTATAGCAAGTCTCAGGATAACAGTTTATATGCTTATACCACTTTCAAACAAATACTGCAGTATTTGGAACATAGAACATATGCAGTTCTGTAAGTCAGCTGGACCTGTCTGGGAATTTTCCACTGAGAGTTTTTGACAGAGGATGAGACCTTCAGAATTTCAATCTCTTTGGGTGTCATAATTTAACCCCAGCCAGCAACGAAGCACAACGCAGCCGCTCACTCACTCCCACACCAGCAGGATCAGGGAAAGAATCAGAGAGGTAAAAGCTAAAGAAGCCGTGGTTTAAGATAAAGGCAGTTTAATAGGTAAAGAAAAAGCCATGCACACAAGCAAAGCAAACAAGGAATTAAATCACTGCTTCCCATGAGCAGGCAGGTGTCAGCCATCTCCAGGACAGCAGGGACCCGTCACATGTAATGGTGATTTGGGAAGACAAACTCCATCACTCCAAACAATCCCTCCCTTCCTCCTTCTTCCCTGCACTTTATTTACTAAGCATGATGTGATATGGTCTGGAATATCCCTTTGGTCAGCTGGGGTCATCTGTCCCTGCTCTGTCTCCTCCCAACCTCCCCGGCACCCCCAACTTCCTTGCCAGTGTGGCAGCATGTAAAGTAGAAAAGGCCTTGGCTCTGTGTAAGCCCTGCTCAGCAATAACAAAAACATCTCTGTATTATCAACCCTGTGTTCAGCACAAATCCAAAACATAGCACTGTACTAACCACTGGGAAGAAAATTAACTCTACCACAACCAAAACCAGCACATTGAGATATACAGTTTTAACTGGAACTTCCATCTTCTATGGCAAAGATTGACAATGTTTCTACATCCTTTTAATTTTCTGTTAGAAAAAGTGAAACAGAACATTTAATGTTGATCCAGAATGACCTAAATGAGAATAATTTTCGACAAAGTAGTGTATTTCATGTCAGACAGCCTAGTTTTATTTTTAAAGGCTTCAGGGTCTGCTAGGAGTTAAATATGACTGACCCCCACTTTTCCTTCAGACTGACTTTGGCAGCTATAATACATATTTCATGAGACACCATGGTTTTGACCTCTAGCTGAACTGTTTCAGCATCCCATGGGAATCACTTGATGCTCATGTACCACAGGAAACACAGTTTGCCCTAAGGGCATGACACAGGGGGAGGCACTGGACACCTGATTTACTACTCCCAGGAAGCACTGCAACAACTGAGTTT
The DNA here is from genome assembly GCA_013397115.1 of Edolisoma coerulescens. Lineage (NCBI taxonomy): Eukaryota > Metazoa > Chordata > Aves > Passeriformes > Campephagidae > Edolisoma > Edolisoma coerulescens. The sequence goes on along the minus strand of VWZW01002090.1, from coordinate 2,488,055 downwards.
AAAAATCCAATGACATTTTGTCCAGGCACAATTTGCATAGTAATGTGGTTTCCATTAGGCCTAATCATAGCAAGGACGAAAATGAAAGTTCCTTTAGGTAGAGAGACCTGCATTCAGGTTGCCGTTCTGGTTGGGTGCAATTTGGAAATTTAGTGGTCTCAAGGTCTCAGTGATTCATTCCTGATGCGAAAGGAAGATAATGTTATTTCCTGTCTTCTGTTCTTTGCTTGTTTTGACGATTTGGATGGTAAGATCATAAAACTGAGAACTGTTTTCACATTCGTATTCAGTGCTGAGTGTAACAAAGCCTCTGAGCTGTAGCACCAGAGTGATAGGGATGACTCCCCAGGTGGGCAAGCTGAATGCTTCATGGCTCCTATGTCCAAAGTCAAAAAAAACCAGGTGACAGTTCAAATCTGTGTCTGATTCTTACTGCTTTGCATATGTTTTCGCTGTCAGTGCTCCTATGCACTTGCAATTCTGCTGGTAAGAGAAAGAATTTTTCTTACAGATTCTTCAATTCGCAACCTAACATACTTGTAAAGGACCAGCAGTTTCTTGCAACATCATCACTTTAGCACTCAGTTTTATTAATTAATTAACTGATTGTATTTCTGTGGAATATTACTGAGGGTTTAAGACATTATTTTTGAGAAAGATTTCCTGCCTCAGAGGCCTTCTTATTTAAATGAGACATGAAACAGATTTCAACAGCCAGATGGAGGAGCACAGGCAACCAGACACAAAATCCTGGTGAGGATGACTGTCAGTAGTATCCGTACATCCACTGTTTTAACACTGTGACTTTTAGGTAGGCCTGGCAGTGAAGAATGTTTCTGTGGTGAGACAGAATAAAGGAAAAAAATGTATCTGTCTGTTAATATCTATTACCAGTTTATTCACATAGACGAACAAGAGATTGGAAGAAAATACCAAGTTTTTCCCACTGGTAGAAATTTACAAACAAAAAACCCCCCAAAAACAAAAAAAACAGAAAAAATACTAAAGCACATTCAGTTTTTCTGCGGTCTTGTAATCCCTGTAGTGCTAATCCTCAATTTATCATTCGTGCTCCAGTAGAAATTCCTCCTTCAACAAAATAAGTTTTACCTTTCACTCTAACTAAAAAAAATGTTGCTTTCCAGATTGCATTATGAATTAGGTGATGCTCTGACCTTTTTTTTTCGCATATACTTAAAATATTGCACCTAAAAATTAATTCTCAACATATATTTTTAATTTACTGAAGTAAATCACAGAGCACTTATTCACATTTAGTTAGTTTAAGGGAATCAGAAGAGATTGCCATTTGTATATACATTGTTGTACGCATTGTGGACCAGATCCTCACAGGTAGTGAGGTACACAACAGCCTTTGGCTTCAGCAGAGATGCAGGCTCTTGAAGAGAAGTGAGTTTTCTAGGAAAACTTGTTGATTTTGTCTTGAAAAATTGATTAATTAAAAGGTTAAAGTGATATTCTTAAGATCAGTACAGTAGTGTCTCTGCAGATATGTAACACATTCTTCAAGATGTCTGATGTTTCCGAAGGAAGAAAAGATCCTGCAGATTTTAATATATGCATTTGTGTTTCTGTTTACATTTAGGAAACTATGGTGAAAGTGGAATGGAAGCTTTCAAAGACATGGCTGCCAAGGAAGGGATCTGCATTGCACACTCCTACAAGATCTACAGCAATGCTGGCGAGCAGAGCTTTGACAAGCTGCTGCGAAAGCTTCGGAGCCACCTGCCCAAGGCAAGAGTGGTTGCCTGCTTCTGTGAAGGCATGACTGTGAGAGGCCTCTTGATGGCTATGAGGCGCCTGGGACTCGCCGGAGAGTTTTTGCTGCTAGGCAGGTGAGTAATACTGTGCAATTACAGCCAGCCCTTTTAGTCAGCAGGGCAGAAAAAAGAAGACGGCCCAGTCAAGTGTACCTAAAGCACAGAGTCATGGCCTCTCCAATATCTGTGCATATCTAAAAGATAGGAAGTAATGTCAGCTGTGTCACAGCAGTAAAAACGCTGCAGAGACATGCATCATTCTCATGACATGCTTGGCAAACACAAGTCTGCTTGGCCAGTCTTAGCAGCATTGTGTAAGGGAAAGCTGGCATACAAATCTTTGATCTGTATCACCCATTTTGTTCACTGCAGTTTAAAGCGCATCATGTACACGCACAGCCTGAAGCTGTATCTCACTTGAGTGACTCTGTGTTAAGAATTGCTAATGTGGCCTCTGGGTGTAGAAATAGAAACTTCCTGAAACAGAACTTCCCAAAACAAAGTTTGCTAACTATCACCTTTTCTTCCTGAGCCAATATGCTGATGTGCATACTCTCCTACGGGCAATATATAGGTAATCCTTTCTCTCAGCTCAGTGATATCAGTGTTTCCTTTCCTAGCTACCAAAGGAAGAAAAGAAAAGTCACATAGTGTGTGTTCACCCAGAAGGAAAAGATCCCGGGGTCATAAGCAGAGAAGTAAGTTATTGATGTGGACCTAAAGGGATCTTTGCATTTTCCCCTTATTCAACAAGTGGATCCTAAACAAGACAGGAAAAATGATGTATTGAGCACAAAATGAAGTATACCAGGAGTCAATTAATGTAACTCAATGCCTTTCCAGCGCATTATTAGAAGGATGATCTGGTGTTGCCCCAAGCATGAACCCTACAGGAACACAAGTAAAATGGTGTCAGTGAAACCAGAAGTCATGGTTAGACCTCCAGGGAAATGAGACGGAGTCTGTCCAACTGGTAGGACACCAGCCTCTGTTCCCAATCTGCCCTGTTGCACACAGCTGCCCTTCCCCCTTCAGCAAAGGGGAAAGCAAACCAGCAAAAACAGTGACTCTTGCCTCTGTCCTTACTCTGGCATCAGCCTACCTTTGGCATTTGCAGGTGGCAATTCCTTAATTTTTTCTCTGATACATGGCAACTGTCTCCACTCTTCTTTTCACATACATTTCATCTGTAGGGTCTTCCATGGGCTATCTTGGTCCTTTTCTGGACTGACACCCAAAGGGACCACAATCCTCAAGGTGAGATTCACCTAAACATTTTTAGATGTCTACAATTTATACACTTCCATGTAGCCATCAGGATTCTCTCTACAGTTGATCAAGCAAAATAGGACCTTCTGAGGTCCCTTGTTTGTAATGTGAGTGTTTCAAGTAGCTCAGAGAAATCATGTTCTAGAAAGGGGCTTGTACAAAGACTCTCTTGATCACTAGCTTTGGTGGAAAAGCCTACTTGTCAGTTGTTTAAAGTAGATTGGAGCAAATGCCACCTCCACTATCTCTAGCTGAATCCAGTGCCATAGGATGTTTGCTATCTTCTTCTGTCATAAATACAAGAAAGCATCAACTATCTGCAGCAGTATCCAAATTTAGAAGCCCATAAGCATTGTTTTCAACAAATATGTTGGCCCTTAACTACTCCAGACTCCAAACTATACATAATTTTGTATGGGATTTATGTACAACAGTGCTAAATTTAGCCCTCTGGATGCTTTTATGAATAAAGACTTCAGGAATTGCTGATTGTGAATAAGAGTGGAGCAGTTCAGATTAGCGCTTCAAAAAAAAGCAGAATCTAGAGAGAACAGCCTTTGAGGCTTTGCATTGGGCTTTTGTTTGTTTTATTTTGTTTCTTCGTGAAAAATACCTGTTTCTAGCTGCAGTGGGAATTATCGTGAGTAATTATAAGTAAGTTGTTATTTAGTACACAACTTCCATTGAGTAAATTGAAAGTGATAGCTTCTCTTAGAAGCCTAAACTGTAAAGTCTTTCAAATTGAAACAAAAATCCTTAATTCTACCTGACCATTTGGGGTGTATCCATGCCTGTGGCAGTACTACACAATTTAATTGTGAAAAATGTAGCACAAACTGGAAGTGTTTACAAAGAAAAAGTGTAGGGATTTTTTTGCATCCTTTTTATTTATTATCAGAGATCCCAAGATAATGGCTGAGAAGTGGCTACTCAGACATAGTGGATGTCCCCATCCACTAACTGCTACATCAGACAATGATAGCTGGAGAGATATAATCTCTCTACATATGGCCCTGCACTTCAGAGATCCCAAGGATCTTGGAGCATCTCGTATTTTTCAATAGATTTGTTTCCAATTTGTTATCAAATTCAGCTATAAGACAAGGAAAAATAAAAAAACAAGCAAACTAACGAACTAGTTTTGCCTGCTGAGGACTTTTGTTAGGCTTTGAGCTGCCCTTAGCTTGTAGAGCAGTGTTTTATGTTTCTGCCACACAGCAAGAGTCATGTGTAGGGTGTGGGAAGTTGGGGAGTGCCAGCGTTCCACAAAAATGTTCATTCTTACAAAAATGTTCTCGTTCCACTATGAGCTAATCTCTAGGCTTTGCGGCAAAGGCAAAAGAAAAAAAAGCAAAAGGAAAAACAGGGAACTTGCAAGAAAGCTTCTTGATGCGGATGGGATGTAAGACAATAATATCATTGTCCAGCGATAACCTGAGTTCCTGTAGGGATTTCAAGCTCTGTTTTCCAGGGCCTTGATGTGCTGTGTGCTCTCTTGGTTTTGACTGTTTGGCTCTGTTGTCTGGGAATACTTAACTGTTGGTCCAGAGCTAGAATTGTTGCTTGGTTCTGTAGAGAACAGTGTAAGGCACTGACCTGGGATGGATGTGACACCAGTACAAACCCAGATCTCATACAAGCACGTTATATTTGGGACCTTTTTGTACATCATTTACAGGGGGAAAAGACAGTAGGCAAGATTTTGAGAAGAACAGATGGTTCAGAGTGCTCTAAGGGAAAAGAGCTACATCTGAAATTAAAGAAGGCTCATGAAATTAATTTTTCTTGCAAGGCTATGCAGGAAAATGGACTGGGATAAGATTTATACTTTCATTCATTGTCTGATCCTGAAGTTGCTCTGGGCCGCCCATTCAACTGAGAAGGTTATAAAAGGACATTCTGAATGTAGTGAGAGTGCCTGTCACTGAAATGCAATGGGCTCACAAGAAAAACTCCATCTACTAATGAACACTTTTTTGTTCCCCCAAAAATGCTTCCCTCTTATTTTGTTAAGTGGAGAATTATTTTTTTTCTTTTCCAAATGCACAGAAAGAACTAAAGTCACAAAGCCACACAGTAGCTTTATGGGAAACCACAAGAACCCAAAATTTCCACTTCCTCTTAGCTTTCTTTTTTGTTCCATTTTTAATTTGGATTCATCCCTGATATTTTCAATCTGAAGCCTTGCAAAAATATTAGGATTTTTTGAAGCTATGGATTTCTCACAGCATCTGTTTTATGCTCAGATAAACAGAAAATGGATTGGCCAAGGAGAGTGCATAACAGATAAATTACCTTATACAGCCCCAAGGGGAGGAAGAAGATATCTTTCAATAAACACTCCACTCTTGACCTACTATTCAGTTTCTGAAATTGCATTGCCTGCCTGTGACAGATATGAAAGGTGGCGTGTCATTAGTGACTGTAACATTCCAGAGCTTTTTGATTCATGGAAAACATTTTAAATGCTCACTAAATATTTACCTCATGCATCTTGAAGAATTGGACTTAACCTCAAATATAAAGGTGAGTATGCTGACTTTCAAGTGTGAAAAAAAAGTTATTTTAACTTAACCATTATTCAACTTAATTGAGATATGGACACCAGGCTTCACCTGTTTGTCCTCACTGCTTCTGTCATCCACAGGTTATATGCCAGGAGATACTCTTATAGATAAATCTATTCAAGAATAAATAATAGATTCATATAGCAGAAAAACTTTGAAGCAGATTTCAGAAGTAACTATGGAGTATTAATTGTGTAGATATAACCATCTTGGTTGTATATGATTTTCAGCTTTTCCTCATTTTTTGTAATATTCAGACCCAATAGCTGAAAGTTTCTTTTGTGTTGTATGCTCACCTTCATCCTGCTCCTCTTGACTCCTAGTTTCTGATCTTTGGACAAAATGTCTGTGTTAATTCTCTACAAGGATAATTTTGTTTGATGGCTTTCATCTGCAGGGATTCCAAAACATCTCTCAGAATGACTAAGTATTTTAGTGCTAGGTCACATGATTTTCCATAATAAAATAGAAACTATTAATTGCAACAGAAATTATGAGTATTGAATATTACTGTCCTAAATAAAATGGGTTCAGAAAACACTACCACAGCACTTAATAACCGTATTCTCTTTTTGCTTGCTGGAATTTTTTTATGTTATATCAACTAACACTTTAGGGATGGGACTCGGCCTGGTGTTGGTGACAGCAATTTGGGATTGTTACCAAGCAGCAGTTGGGACATAGATTCTCTGTTTCAGGGTAGAAGAACATTAAGATTCATGGATGAAGTCCCTATATGTCTTTTACCTGTAGACAAGAGATCTTCCCCTGGCTGATTTGTTTATTATTACAAAATAGTTATCATATGAACCTAAAGAGCAAAAGACAAAAATTTTGCTAAGAATTTATTATTCCAACTGCAAGAAAGTCAGACTTTTCCTATCTAAATGAGAAGAGAAGGGAAAGGACAAGGGCATTGGAATGGTCAGGCATTGGAACAATTCCCTGCCCAGGGAAGTGGTGAAATCACCATCCCTGGAAGTGTTCAAAATGCATGTGCATGTGGGACTTGGGGATATAGCTAAGTGGGGAACAGTCAGACTTGATAATCCTTAGGGTTTTTTCAACCTTAATGATTCTATGATTCTAAAGGAAAAGTAGAGGTATATAGAGATAAAAATGGCTTGCTCAACATCTCCAGCTTTCAAAAGATGTTCCACAAGCAGCACTCATCTTCAAGAAATAACTGGCACTTCCATTTGCTTCATATGTTCCTGTATGCATATGGTATGTCAGATTTACTACTGTATTCACTTTCATATCTAATTTTTAAAAAGAGTTAATTAAGATTATCCAGACTTTCTGTTGTATTAAATGAAAAAATTATACACAATGAATAAAAAAATTTATCAGAGATGGAAATATGTCCTTAGGCTGTAGTACTGGTTCTGATTTTCAGCTGTCCGGCTGAAGAAACACGGCCAAAATTTATCAGTGTTATTTAATCTCTACATGACTTTTAGATACTTAACTCAGTGAGGATTTACAGAAATAATATGAAACTGTGAATTAGCTACAATATCTATAGCAAAGGAATGGGACACCTAGAGCTGCTGGGCATCCCACAGAGTTTCCATCTCGTTTGAAGTACAGTCAGGACTTGATGACTACGTGCTGTAATGTCCTTGCAAAGATGAAGAACCACATCCTGCATTTTCAGTGTTCACTCTGTTCTGTGATATGTGAAAGTCTGTGCCTCGGGCTGCCTCGGGCTGTGCCTCTGAAGCATGCCATGGCTGCAGAGCATGTCCAGATGAAGGTGGGTAAGGGCAGGACACCACTTCTAGCAGTGTGATGATCACAACCAATTCAAGTGAGGCTCTGCAAGAGGGTAGAAGGACCACTGAAGCAGTGCCCATTCTTCTCAGAACAACACAGATATTCTCTATCACAAATCACCTCTCCTAATAAGATATCTGCTTAGCTCCTGAGGAGACGGATTGGAGGAAATTGTCATTGACTCTAAGAGATGTTGCAGCAAATGAGCTAAGTAGAAGGCAAGTAGTAGAGATGACGATAAACAAGGAGAATGAAATGTGGAGAAGCATTAGTTCTTGGAAGTCCTGAAAGCAATTCATCTGATAGGAAACTCAACAATATATAGGAAGAAAAGCTGGTTAACAACTATAGCTGAAGGAAAATTAAAACAAGATAGATGATCTGAGGGAAATGAGTTCTTTTCAACAGTTTAAAGGAAATATTTTCTGAGATTTTAAAAAGTGTCTGTTGGATGACGAAAAATCTCACTGCAGAGGATGTAATGTTTTCCTTCCTGAAAGTGTGCTGTGTGGTGTGAGTTAACACGCCTTTCTCTATCTTTGTACAAGTCCAACCGGTGAAGAATTTCTTTTAAAAAAAATTAGGATATGAAATTTTGTAGACCTGAAATGTGCTCTAAATTCATTTTTGGTTATTTCTGCTGCTTCAGGGAAGTATTAATCAGACAAAAGTCTTCTATCTAGAATAGTTCTTACTGCCTAACCTTTGACAAAACTGGGGAAGATAAATGCAAGATAAATGTGCACATCTCTCCTCCAGGGACAAAATAAGCAGGGGAAAAGGTATTTTTCAAGTACTATAGTGCAACCCTAGCCTGTATGAACAGTCTGATCCTATGTCTTCAATCCACAGTAGGCAGCAGTCTGGTGCAGCCTCCCCTGAATGCTGTTTCTTCTAAGAAAACTGTCTGCTGCCCACTCATTTACTTATCTCTGTTCTCTTGTTCAGGCATCGATGTGTAACCCAAGGAAGCAGGTATCATTGTATATGTAGTAATTAAATGCACTGTAAATAGCAGCATTAAGTCAGAATCTTCATTGCTACCTGAAAAACCAGGAACTTAACAGCAAAACAGAGGTTTGCTTTCTAGAGCTGTAAAGGAGATTAGGAAAGTGAAAAGTTTTCTTCCCTCCTGTATCCAAAGAGTGTCTTTAGAAATAAAGCAAACTAGAGGGTAAAGAATCACTTGGTTTTGAACAGGAGCTTTATGGTCTCCATTTGAGGCAGCCTCATGGCTCAGAGACCCTCAGGGTGAGCAATAGCAGCATTGTCCTGCTGCAGATGGAAGCAGTGAAGTGGTTGATCAAGGCCGTTTGTGCAGTGAGTGAAAAAGCATAATTTCCATTCTGTGGTTCAGACTCCACAAGCTATGCTTGAGGATTTTAGGGAGACAAGTGAGGCAAACACATCAAACATATACACTGAAAGCAAATCAATCTGCCTGACTTTTTAAACTTTCTTGTATGCCTTTAAAATCCATTTGTTTTGGTTTTTTTTTCTTGGTGTCCATCTGACCCGTTTCTAATAAATATTGCATCTTGCAGTCCAATTTCACAGTTACTAATACAGATCAGATAGTGGGGGATGAGAATAAGTTCTACGCCTATTTGGAAGGATGTCTTCATTTTGCTCTTTTAGGAATGACGTGTATTTCTTGGAGTGGTGGTGGTGGTGGTGTGGGGGTGGATATCTACCACGGCATCAAGCAAACAACAAAGAATTTCCAAGTGTACATATTGGCATATAAGCACACCTTCTACACATCTGAAAACAGAGCATTGGACCTGACTCTATCACGTCAGATCAAAGGTCCACCAAACCAATGTGTTGTTTCTGGGAGTGGTCAGCGCCAAATGAATGGCAAAAAGTGACACCAAGCCAGGATGGAGCAAAGTTCTCCTGGAGAATTTGTGGTGTCTTTGTAAGGAAAGCCCTTGTGGTCATCTTTGTGGCCCTCCTCAGGACTCCCTCTAAGAAGTCCACAGCCTTCTTATGTTGGGACCCCTGAGCTGCAAGCAGCGCTCCAGGGTCTCATGAGAGCAGAGTAGAGGGGGAGGATCACTTCCCTCAATAAGTTTTTTCATGCATCCTCGCCATACTTCTTTTGCTGCAGCCCATGATAAGTCTGACTGTCTGGGCTGGGAGTTCACATCGCTGGGTCGTGTTGAGCTTCTCATCCACCAACAACCCCAAGTCCTTCTCCTCAGGGCTGCTCTCAATCCATTCTTTGCCCATCCTGTACTTCTGCTTGGGATTGCCCCTTGCACTTGGCCTTGTTTATCTTCATGAGGTTCACACAGGTCCGCCTCTCAAATCTGTCAAATTCCCTCTGGATGGCATCCCTTGCCCCTAACCTTTTTGTGACATGACAAATCATGTGTCCAATTAAATTGTTTACTTCCTGAAGGACCTGCTCTTTCTCACCTACAGCTGGCATTAAGAGCCAAATGAAGGTAGCTTTGTTAGTCAATACATTTGGACAGAGCTGTGCCTCAGCACTGTAGAAAAAGACAGTGGCTCAGGATGTCCTTCAAGTCTTTTATTTCTGCACTGGTTCACCTCTACCAACTCATGCTTGATCCATCTTTGGATAGATCTGCTTACAATCTTTCAAAGATAAAAATTACACAGCCCTTTCAGGCAACTGCTTTCTGTGCTTAACTACTCCCTGTACTCTTCCTAATGTCAAACCTACAATCCTTTTAAGCCCATTACTCCTTGTCCTATCCATGCGAACAAAGAAAGCATTTTCTAAGACTACAATTTCTATATTTGAAGGCTTATGCTTACCCTTGTTCTGCTTTGACAACTTTCAATATGAGCAGAAAACATGTTTTACGCTTTGGAATAACATGAGATCTCTATTATCCCTGTGGAAATGAGGCATGAGGCAAAGTACAGAAAAAGAGATGTCAAACAATCCTGAAGAATTATATAAGGTTTATTTTCATTGCAAAATGACAAATTCATGAGATGACCTACACGGCTGAAAAATAGACAGTGTGGCAATCTCAAAAATAACTCCATATTGCCAACAGACCTGTGCTTGCTGTTCTGCATGAAAGAAAGTCAGAGGCATCACTGGGAAATTGTGTGCATTTGTGGGTGCCTCTCTGTTCTCACACAAGGGATGTATGCTTCTGATTTCATATTTGATTTAGAAGCTCTACTTTATCCCACAGCTTATTAAAATTCAGAATGGGAGAAGTCTATGGGTGGCTGACTTAAGACTGTTCTCTTCAAGTGTGTCTTCTGAGAGTGATAGGCAGCGATCACAGAGAATTTTCTGATGCGAGCCTGTTTTGAGAATGAAAGAGACTCTTCCAATTCTAAGAAAAGGAATCAAAAACACCCTTGGAACAATGAAAACATTTTCTGTTCAAGTCTGAGAAAAGACTAGATGCTTTCTTCTCAAAAACATAAATTCAAGAGGTAAAAATAAATTAAAGTCTTAAACCCCAGCATTGTTATTCCACAATTTGCTGCAGGCTACATGGTAAAATGTAAATTTCTAAAACATTAAAACTAAAACCAAAAGTGCGATCCAGTATATATTCATTGAAAAACTTAAAGGTAGTTGGAACAGGATGAAAATTAACATTATGCTTGAGATTTTCTGATCTTTAGAAAAGCTACAGAATTTTGATTAATGAAGTTAAGTGAACCTAAAATGGTCTTTATTAAAATAAACCCAATCCTGTTTCTACTCCTTTAGAATGAACACTGTGACAAATAGAGGTTTGCTGTAAGGTACTGATTAACACTTCAGGTCTGTTTCCTTTCTGTTGTCTTTCTCTGTAGCAAGTGGGTACGATATTTTCCATGACTTCTTTTTAACTCTTTCTTTTTCTGATTTATCTGCATCATCCCAGAGTCTACACCCAGGATTAGTCACTCACTGCACACACACAAACCACACACAGAGAAGGTATTTGTGAAAGAGGAAGACCCAAGGGTTTGTAGCTCCATTTTACTGTGTCCTGATATAGAGCATCTCTTCCAGATTGTGGGGTACAGGAACAGTCTCTTAGCAAATCTGCCCTCAATTCTGTTCATGTCTTAGTTTCTTAGTTACAGAGATCCTTTGTGTAGGTAAATCATAGAAAAGGGTGTGGCAGATAAAGGGGAAGAAATACTGGACCACTTGGACAGCAATTGCTCAGTTGTCCCAGCTTCACAGCTACTTTCACATGTGTTCCATTTTTTGATTAGAGAACAGTAGGACTCAGAAAAGCAGGCAGATTCTTTCTGCAACTTCACATTTGAGATGATTTATTTGTACTTAAAACACCTGGAAGATCTGAACATAGAAACATTACCCACACAGCAGAGATTTATACAGATGAACCCATCTCACGAACACTGGTAAGTGGTTATGGAAGAGTATTAATTGGAGTAATGAAAACTTCTGATTTGTAAACTTGTGGTGTAATTCATTTTTCTATCACTCTACTAAAGTGACAAAGCACACACACCAGCACATTTCACCCTCACTATGTCTGAATTGATAGTTTCTAGTGAAGCCATTGTCTCTCCAGAGGTTAAGGCTGAAGGCAACTGATAAGGTGAATGAAGCACCAAAACCCACTAAACCTCATTCTGGTGGAATTTAGTCCACTCCTGCCTTGAAAAGACATTATAAATCATGGCAAGAATATACTACTTTCAAGAAGACCAGATAAAAAAAGCCATGGACTATTTCAAGGAATAAGGCCCAAGCTGAATTTGGTTGATCATTTTCATATTAGAAATGTGCAATGAAAGAATTGATTAAAGGAACAGTATTTTAATTAGGAAGTGAAAGTTAATAAAATAAAATCTTTATTTGCTAAGGGGTCATACTGTTCAAGCTTTATTCATGTTGATTAGTGACAATGAAGGAGATGAAGACTGAATTATAATGAGTAAATCATCTCTATCCAGGGAAAATGTATAGTTATAGAACATGGTGATTTAATACATTTTAACTGGTATGTTGTTAAGCACTCTGCGTCTTGAAGTCCTGATATGCACAAATCAGTGTTAATCTTGGATGCTGACTCTTTTGAAATATGACTGGCTAATATGATTTTTAATGTAGTTCTACCAATGCATACAAAAAGGAACATTATTCCTTGTGCCCTAGGAGTTAAAACAAAGTAAGTTAAATACATTTCTGTTTGAATCATTTCTGAAAATCTTCATGTGTTCAAAGGTTTTGGGCCTTGGCGAAATCAGTTCACTTTTCATAGCCAAATGTGCATCACCTGGATGCTACCTGAGTAAAAAAATTGCATGTTAACCACTCAAGATCTGATTTTATCTGAGAATTTCAGAGATGAGGAAAACTATACTATAATGTAATGTCAAATCAGCGATATGTTGAGGAGGGTGACTATCACAACATAGAAGGGTTGATGTTAGTTTTACACTTAATAGAGATTTTATGGGGCTTTAAGCAAAATAATATACAAAAATGTGTTATTTAGTTGCTTGATCTGACACCAGATAGTTATACAAATAGCTAGAAAGTCCTGCATAGATGGGAATGTCAAGAAACCGAAATGACAACTGCAGGTTGTTTGCCTGGTTTTGTTGATAGCTCATTAGTTGAAATCACCTTCTGAGAAAGACATTAATGAATGCACAATTGGTTTTGGTCTTTAAAAAGAAAAATCAAAGACAGAACTGCTTCTGAAGCTGTCATCTCTTAGCTGTATTTTTGAGAAACTTTATGTGCTTTTTTTTATTATAAGATATATAATTGATATTATCTAGCAATAAGAAAATAGATTAATTACTTGTGCAGCAATTGCTCTGTCAGGAATCTAATTACTTCTTGCTGCTCCATAAGTCCTTGTCATGGAGAATCTCCCAGTACAAGGGTTGGGTAAAGGTAATTAGTATTTTCTAATCATGTCCCCCCTTATTTTGCACTACATTGAACTTAATAGGCCAGTTTCACCTACTGTCAGCCAGAAGCTCCACAGCAGTTTGTTACTTCATTCTAGCTGCGCTCTTGTAGCCAGAATAGTAAATGATTTATGCTGCAATAAAGCCTTAACTCCTCTCTCCCAGCTGAAAACAATAGGGCCAAAGGAGCACCCTGGGAACTACAACAAAGAAATAGTACAGGTGCCACAGAGCCTGCATTTTCTTCAACTGCAATAATTCGGTTGGGAGGTGCAGAAATTCCTACTCCCAGGAATGTAGTCAAGGTGTTTCCAACCGACCAGCTGAAAACAAATATCTTCCTTCTGAAGTGATCAGGGTCAGAACACAGATCCCAGGCAAGGAAACAGTTTTTGGTTTTTATCTGAGGCTTTCTTACAGCCTCTGAGAGTGATGCCCCTCCTGAGCTGAGGTTATGCACTCTGTGGTTCTCTGAGATGGGTGTTGTCTGAACCTTGAGTCATACATATAAGAGAAAAGGAGATAATCACTCTTCAAAACAGGTAGCAATGGGTTTCTATCATAATTTCATTCCTAATTTAAACAGGTTTTTATCTGACCATTTTATAGCACTGATGGAGAAGCACAAGATTCGTCTTAAATAAGGCCAGTGTTAAATTGGTCTGAGCTCACTTAAATAAACAGTAACAAGTTGTAGGCATTGTGCACAGAGTGATTCAGGCCAAGATAAGGAAAATTGTCCTCTGCTGGGGATTTGGGGTGAATTCATCCAAACATTGTGTGCTGAGAATCAGGGAAGATAAAACCTTCACTAATGTATCCCTCTCTCAGATGGGAATATTGGCTTTTTGGGAAAATAGAGATGTCATTATTCTTCATGTGGGTGGACAGATGCCAAGTCAGGAACAGGTTTAACAGACACCTGTTCTTTAAAAGAGGGCTGGGTCTATGGTGGGAATCTACTCAAGGGTAAGAACTTCTTCTTGTTCAGGAAAGAAAATTACTCACTTTGTATCCTTTTTTTCCAGAAATGGCATAGTAAATTCACATTCCTGCATACCTCTGCAGCTTCTCTTTCTGCTCAGAGGCAGGTTTTGACATCCTCTCTTGCCTTTTACCCTAAAAAGGAGCTGTCAGTCAGATATATGTCCTGCCAAGGGACAGCTGAGCCTGCCAAACAGACTGAATGCTTCCCCCTGACTCTGAGGAAGCAAGCGTCTGAAAATCCTTCCAGGTTTGGGAATTCCCAGCCAGTACTATCCTGGAGGGTACAAACTTCAAAAGCTTAAAACAGTTATTCAGGAGAAATTGCAAGGAAGAAATTAGTTTCCTGGCCTTGATTTCAGCTCCACTGATTCTGTCTGAGGATATTGCGTCCTGACACTTCTAGTGATTGAGTGTCTTGGAGCTAACAGAGACAGACCAAGGTGAATCTGGATGCATAAATACACTACAAAATAGTTTCTAAGACTGCTCTCTCTTCTATGTATGTAGCAGCTTTAATGGTGATCCTCTCCCTCAGGGCTCTTAAGACAGAATCCAGAGCCTCATGCAGTGATACTAAAATTTTATATGCTTATAACAATCGAGAATTTACTGTCAGAAGGTAAATGACTTCTAGGATTAGTTCTAGACTCCTGCAGGTTAACTCCAAGGGTATTTTTGAGCTGCTATTTTTTGAAAATGAATTTTATAAAAAATTACTAAGGTTGTACATGTTTGTTTTGTTATTATAGTCTCTATCAGTGGTCAAGAACCAGAAACTTCATCTGATTGAAAAGAAATAAATAATTATTTTAAAAAATCTACTGATCAATATTCATTAATGACATTGCTGTGTAAACTTTACTGACACTTTATTACAAATGATTTCTTTTAAAATATTCACTTTAGAAAAAATGCAATTTTTATCTTGATAGAAGAGGAATTGAAAATTCCTCAGGTCTGATAGTGCATGTTCCTTCAAAGTACTGAAAAGAAAAAACTCAAGACTTAAAAAAAATCTTTGTTGAGTTCTACAAATTATATTGGTTTTGATCCCAAGTTACAAAACTGTGCAGCTAGAAAATTTTACCCTTATATGATTTTTTTTTAAATTTTTTTTTTTGGTGGGCATTCTGCTTGTTGTGATTCAATTCACTATGGTTGTATGACGCTGGGAATGTAGTTCTCATAACTATTTTAAGGAAGTTGTTTTAACTATGGCATTTTAAGGGACTTTCAAATCAGGCACAGTAACTGTAAGGAATACCAATAAATATCTATTTTCTTTGACTGTTTTGGAAGGTGGGTATTTTTGTTATTTTTCATCCCAGGAAGAAATTAATTTAAAATTAAATGCTAACCTTATTCTGTATCAAGTCATGAGGAACAGTTAAAAAGTAGTGTTCATGAACTATGCTTCTGCCCATAAGTATTTCAGGAAGTGATGATTTCTGCAAAACACTCTTTGCCCTGGCAGCCTGTTACAGCTGGGACATGCTTCTTCTCAGGATTCACAAATGTTTCATCCTCTTTTAAATATCAGTTTAGATATTGTCCTCTATGCTCCTTCTAAAAACATGACAATAGTGAGCAGAAAGTCAGTATCATATTGTCTCATGATACTGTTGATTTTTACTCTCCTGTCTTTATGTATTTTTGTGTTGCTTTTACTCTTTTGTCTGATTTTATTTCTAAGTATTTTATGTAGCCTATTCCTGCAGAGCTCTTAACACCCCAGACTCCTGGATTGAGTCTATGAATCTTAAATTCTAAAGTAATATTAATGATAGATTCTACTCAGTGCTCCTAGTTAGGTAGCTTTCCAGCTATTGGTCTCAGGCCTTAAAATGTTTTAGTCCATTTACTACTCCCTGCCTGAGCCTCTTACAGGTGAATCCTCTCTCACATACTTAAAAAGACAGGAAGAGTTTGAGCATTCAGGAGAAAACAGGTAAATCAGTCACTTAAATCAGAGATTGCTCTCAGCCAGTCCTCACATAAACAACTCCTAAACTCAGAGACACTGTACAAATCACAGGGTGCAATTTGCCTTTTATTTCAGAATTAGCATCTTAATTGGCTATCTTGTTATTAGGTCTTAGAAAAAAGTTCCAACGGTCTGGGATATTTAATTAAGATACAGTAAATTGTTTTCTAAATTGAATTTTGTATTCCAGTGGATATGGTTATTGGAAAAATCAGTTGAATGGAAACAAGTAACTTAATAAATACTTTTTTCTGCATTTGAAGCAAGTTCTGTTCTTGAATTAATGCTGATTAAGGAAAATTCTCTAGAGCCTTGAATTATCTTTACCTTGAATTAAATGATTTGCAAACATATAAATCTGATTTTGCTCTATTTGCCTTGCTCTTTACCTAAAAATATTTTAGAAATGAAATATTCTTGTTTGTGAGATAATCCCAGATTTTACACCATCCATTCAGCTTGCTTTTGCTATATGATGCTCTCTTGAAGTGTTAGGTTAGGAAGACTGACTAATTACTGTGCCTTAAAGTCATGCCAAATGAATACTAAGTGTGTAAGAGGAATTTGTCATTCATTAATTCCCAGTTCAATTTCAATGTTAGAAAAAAGTATGTTGAGAGAAGATAACTCTGTCAGTCCTGAACATTACTTAAATTACTATCTTGAATAAACTAATTTAATTGACACTGTTCATTACTGGGCTTTTGTTAACAGCTGGCCTGTGATTTTTTACTGTTATGCCTCCGTCCAGCTTTATGTTTAGCAACATTAATCCAGAGATTATTAAATATCCACTATACAGGGATGTGCATAATGAAATCATTCCCTATCTGTGCAGAGAGAAAATTTAACCTGAAACATTGTTTTCAAAAATTGCTACTCAGCAAAAACCAAAATATCAGGGTGTTATCAACATTATTCTCACACAAAATCCGAACCACAACACTGTACCAGCTACTGAGAAGGAAATTAACTGTATCCCAGATAAAATTAGGACAGCTTTATAAACCATAATATTTATGATCTACTTCAAGAAGGTCGTTACATTCAATAAGCTCACATTTAGTATGCATGCTTCTATCAACCAAACTCTCAGTAGCACCAGGGAAGTTTTAGATTAGATATTAGGAAAAACTTCTTCACAGAAAGGGTTGTCAAGGATTAGAACAGCCTCCCCAGGGAGGTGGTGGAAGGGTTTAAACAATATGTAGATGTGGTGGTAGAGTGGACGTGTTTTAGTGGGGGAGTTGGCACTGCCGTGTTAATGGTGGAATTCAGTGATTGTAGTGGTCTTTTCCAACCCTAATATTTCTATGATTCTATGATTCTGGTTGGAAATTAGGGACATTTTCAAATTGTAATGAGGCAAGAAACTCCACATTTAAAAAGATCCTGGACTGTGGATCCTAAGAGACAAGATTTTGTGGAACAATCAGATCTTTTGCTCTATTATGAAAGTGATTTTCTATTTTTCAGTCCTGGTAACAGTGTTATTCTTGAACAGTAGAGACATATATGTGTTCTATACTTTCCTCACTTTTGATGTTTTTCCCTTTGATTTTGTGTTTATCTGCATCATCTCTCTTATGACTTCACCATCCTGTAGGAACAATAAGTAAAGTAATTATGAATTATCATGGAAATCTATGTGATATGTTAAATAAGCACTTTACAAATGAATATCTCATGATGACACTAATTTAAAAACAAGCTCTTTAAAATTGTGCATTTTGTTATGGCAGCTGAACTGCTGGCATGCCAAGGAGCTCACAACACAGAGAAGCTTCAAGTAGGCTGAAAAGCCCAATGAAGGAGAGTCACTGGGTTAAAAATACCCAAGTGCTTTATGCAGGCGTGATGTGTCATTGTAAGGGAGATGAAGCGTGTTTGCTCTGAACCAAAACTCTTGGCTGGCTGTTGATGGTGCAGGGTCATTGAGATGTTAACAGGAAGGGAAAAGTTGCTCGATTTTATGTACGCCAGAAGGGGCTTTTTTGCCATGGTCTTTCAGTCCTTGAACCTTCAAGCATTTTTCAGATGTCCCAGGTGTTACCTTTTCATGTGGTAGACCATGTCTGATGTGTTGGGTCCTGGAACATCTGAGAGACAGGAGTTTTGGGCTTCAGGTGGGGCGGAATTATTTGATCCTCTGTGTTGGACACATGGGTTCAATCACTCTGAAATTACTACTGTATGGGTATGCTCTTCCCTGTGATAAAAAGGCAATTTCTGTTCAGTCCTATTCATAGAGTCTTTTGGGAAAAAAAATGGAAGATGATGAGCCCTAAACAGATCTTTTAGGATCAGTATGAGCCAATAAGTTTGAAAGATACAGTACATAGCAGTCATGATGTTTATTTAGCGTTTGGGTTAGAAATTTATGGTTCCTGCTATAAATCATCCCCTCTCTATAGATGTTCTCTGTAGATGGAAATCCAATCAACTTAATCAGCTAATGTTGGACTCTGAGACTGGATGTTTTGAACAAACTAATAATAAGGTTTCTCATACTTTTAATGAGGGAAAAATGTATTTTCATGCTTCAACTCAAATACGTTGTTGTACTTTACTTTCCTTAGTAACCGGAAATTATATTTCTTAATAACCAATTGCACTGCTGTAAATGAACTTGTAGATTGTATGTGCCAAATGGGTAAATTCTCCAGTCCCAAGCTGCATGAAGATGGTCTCTCAGGAAGACTGTATTCACACAAGTTCAGTGCCACTCTGATGGTCTGAACCTGGAGTGAGTTTAAACATCTTCAAATGCAGAAACAGGAGCCCACATCCTTCTGCATAGCTATTACCAAAGTCACGTTTTCCTGCTCATGCAAAAAGTCTGTGGTAAGCCTTAAAATCAAGACTTGACTTCGCATATCCAAAAAAGAAACCTCTCAATTTTAATTCATACTAAATATCTCTTCAGTGTCCAAATTCTGTAAGTCAAGCAGCTGTTCTTTATGCCTGTGGATTACTCAGAGGACACTGAGATGTTTAAAATCAATAATAAATAATACTGAAGATTAGTTATGTTTGTGGCATTTTCTCTTTCCGGAAAAGAACTCAAAGGCATTTTCTTTTCCTTCCCCCTTGAAAATGTCCAATCAAACCAGTCTGGCCTTCTTTGATTTGAAAGAAACATCAGGTTTGGGGTTTTGTCCTTCATTCTACAATTAATTATGACAATGGATTTATAGCCACTTGCAAACCATTGCCCATAATACCTAGTACGAAAATAGTATTTCTATTTATAGAGATGAATTGCAAACTTTAAAATGTAAATTCAGCTAGTGCAAATAAAGCTAATAAGACATGTATAAATGTCATTAAATGCGGTTCAATTTTCATTTTTGTTCTCAAAGCCCTTAGAGAAAAATCAAAAAGAAACATAATGGGGAGATCAGATGCTACATATCAGCACACAGGAAAATTAAGGAAAATTAGGTTGCTACTACTTATTCCCTGAATATTTAGATATAATGGCTTCTGATGTTTAAGGCTAAATGCAATATGATGAAAAATGAAAGTAATGGATAAGGGCTAGAAAAAATATTATCTAAAAATGGAGGAAGACTTGCTATAATAATATGTGGGAAGACAGAAGAAATAGCTTATATACTGAGAAGAATGTAAACCGTAAACTGAATGGAAAGGAAAAATGAAACAGAGATTTTGAGGAGCAAGAAAACTGCTGTGATAATGATTCAGATCATCAGCTGTTCATATACTTTGAAAAAAATTTCCTGAAGAGGTATTGAAATATTCCTTAATTCCTCTGGGCCATTCCCACCATCCTGGTTCCAGCAAAGAGAAACACTGAAGATTGACAAATAAGGGAGGTTTTTGTCCATCTGTACATCAACCCCAAACATCTGTATGTCAACCCCAACTAGTACCTCGAAATGCATTGAGGTAGTTAAAAATAAATCTGAAGATCTCATTCCTTTTACAAACTCAGTATGTACCCATTCATCTTACCAGTACCAGATTTCAAAAAACACCATCAAAAGCTACCTGAAAATATATATATAGTATCACTTTAATTTTCATCAGTCATTTTTCTTCTGTAACTTCTAGAAAATAAATGATTATGAATGCTCCCAAAAATCTTAACTGGTGTTGAGGAATAAGCCCTATGACAAGACAAACATTTTAATTCAGAGACAAAAGAAGATGTACCTTCAAATACATTCCACACTTGCGCATGCATGAGGGTGTGAATTAGGTACTGCTGAAACTAGCAATTCCCAGAGACCTCTCATCACCTGAATTTTGTAGAAATGTGAGTTTAAAACCATCCTCAGGACTTGAAACAGGTCCTGGAAAAGCTATTACTTTTAAGATATAACATTTGTATTCATGGCAAGCCAATGACACATGCCATTTGATGACAGTGGAATTGTGCAGCTCAACTTGTGATTACTTGAGAACCAATATAGAGGAGCTGCAACACCAGTTAGTTTTTTAACTGGTATTATTTTATGAGATTTTAACAGGAAACAGAGGCAGCTGGAAATGACTTACCAAGATCTCCCCCACACTATTTCATTATCAACTAGTGGCACACAAAAAAAAAATTTTTTGTTGGACTTGGTGGAAATTTTTCAGAAAGGAATTGAGCTAGATATGCATGTCTGTGTCCTTCAAGTTAAATGATTTCAAGTTTTTTAAAAGCTTCAGAGGTCACCATGCATTTACTATGCAGATGGTTTGTGGCCACTTAGCATGTGCTCAGGTTTAAAATCTGGCATTACCAAACTTTATCTCTGTAAGTGCTGACAAACTGCAGTTTGGGACAGGATTTCCAAAAAAGTTATCCATAGACACTGGCTGGTTCAGTTCTTTGACTAAATCTGTAGTGTAAATCAAGCTAAACACATTTATAGGTAAGGAGGAAAGGTCTAGTCAACACAGTGAAGCAACAATATGTGTATATCCTGTGGACTAGAACCGTTTGACTTACATGAAAACATCTCTGATCCTTAGAAAAAGAATGTAAGGGCACTGAGAATACTTCAGACAGGACCCATTTTACTTAATTTCAGCCAGCTACAATTTAGATATCTGACCCAAACTGGTGAATTAGTTTTGCTCGATCATAAACAGAAAGAGATAAATATTTCTGAAGGACAATTCATCCATCTCTAAAATCGACTCCTTTTTCATTTCATCACTTACAGAAAGAATCCAAGAGGTCCAAGTTTTAGTTGTTTTATCTGTTGTGGTTTAAGCCAAAACCAGGATACATCTTACTCTGTCTGACTCCCAGCTGCTGCTGGAAAAGGGTATGGATATCCTTTAAGGCCTGTTTTGCATCTGCTAGCCTTTTGCAGATGTCTCATATGCTATATGGTGAAGTAGATACTTGTATATAGGCAACTGCTTCAAATTCCAGTGGGTGAGATTTAGGTAGATAAAAATTTACAGGTGATTTTAAATTTTAGAATTTAACCTTACCCTTATGGTCTTGAAAATCTTCCTCTTCCCTGAAAGGACCTATCAGTTTGCAGTAATCAACAAAGAAGTAGTAAATTTAGTTCAACATAAGATATTTGATAGAAGCACAGTGTCAACATCATGGTCAAAGGGAGAAATTCAGAGATTTCTTTCTCCTGAATGTTATGTAAAACATGCACTAAAATAAAAACTGCATGGCCCCAAGTACTTAGGAAAGCTCAAGGCATAATCTAAAGTAGAAAAAGAATGGAGGAGCAGGTTCATATAGCAGAGTTGTCACCCATCCTAGTAAAAAGGGGTTTTTTAAATACATTTTTTAAATTTTCCAGGGTGGATCTTTTTACCATGTATCTTGGGACAGAATCCCAGGCTAGTTATTTGATTAGTATGAAGAATGTGTGTATTAGTTTGCCTAGAGTCTCAGAAAAAGAGTAGGCAAACATGTAAAAACAAAATATATTGAATAAATACATTTCCATATGGCTGCATAATTATCAGTAGCTTTCATCCAAAAATTAAGTTTTGTTTTCCATGAAAAAAGCAATGAAAATTTACATATATTTGTTTCTTTTTAGTGGCCATCATGTGTGCCCAACTCTAGAATTTATTTCCCAAAACTCTTGATATGTATGGCTATTTGCATATGATATTTGCTTTGGGTTTTTTATTTCTCAGTTATAGTTCAAGGAGATATTAGAAAGTGTTTCATGTATGTGGCAATTCATTTCTGCAACAGCTTATGTGTATGTGCGGGCTTGGGAAGCTACATGTAATATTTTGAATATATTCAGTTACTTATTTCTAAACATTTACATTTTTTCAACCAAATTTTTGACACTCGTCTCCATTTTTGAAATTCAAATACAGACCTTGAAAAATGTTATGTATATGCCTAATTTTATTTGTAGTTTGGTTCCTCAGCAAAATTAGACTGTTTTTAGGCAATCATTACAAATTTTTTTAGCTTGAGAGTGAGCCACCTCTCCAAGTTTCCATTTTCCGTCACTGAATACAGCTAGGAGAGGTGAATCTCCACATCTGATTCTGCCTGTCTGACCTGTTCCAGCCATCTGATCACCTTTATCACCCTCCTCTGGACTCGCTACAACAAGTGCACATTCTTCTTATGGCTGGGGTCCCTGAGCTGGGCACAGCACTCCAGGTGGCGTCTCACAAGAGCAGAGGGGCAGAATCACCTCCGCTGGCCTCCTGCCCATGTTTCCTTTGATGCAGCCCAGGATGTGATGCACCTTCTGATCTGCAAGTGCACATTGACAGCTCATGTTGAGAGTCTCATCAACCAACACCCCCAAACTCTGCTTCTCAGGGCTGTTTTCAATCCATTCTTCACCCAGCCTATATTTGTGACTGGGCTTGGCCAAACCTTGCTGTGGAGTAAATCATCTTTTGAGAGCACTGGGGAGACCCCATGTTAGATTATGGCTCAGAATGAATTTCCATGTGCAATTTCTGTAGCCCCAGGCACCTTAATGACATTCAGTTCTATCACATAAAATGGTTCTGTTGAATGTATTTGTTTCAGTTTTTATTTTAATATTTAAAAGTCTCTGTAAGTATAAAGTAAAGACTGGGGCCTCGATGTGCTTAATGATGTAATGTGTCTAATCCTTAAATATTTATACATGCTATGAATAATTTTGCTAAGGACCAAAACTTTCAGGGTATCATTTCACTCTCAGTTCATCCTGATTATAATGGACTCTAATCAACTGAAGGTAGCGTGCAAATAAGCCTGAAGTGTTACTTCTTCTGAGATTTTTTTAGCAAGTGGAAAGGTTATTTTGTATTGGTTTCTATAAGATTTGATTAATAAGAATTTTTTTTGAAAGTGCCTCATCAAAGAGGATTTTTTTAAATTCTACTACTTCTTGCAATATGGAAAAACAGTTTTGACTTAACAGCATTTTCTGATAGAATAGAGCACAAAAATTATAGAACTGACTATAAGAAGTATAACTGAGACCCTGTTAACTTGCATCAGTCTCCCAGTAATTGTTTATGCTTATCCATGTCAATCTTGGATATTAACCTCTAAATGCAGGCTGTGAAGCAAAAACACTTAAGAAAATATATGAAGAAATGTCACTAGCAAACAGAGAACAGGAGGTATGGTAGCAGAACTGGAGTAAGAGTGGTCCATGCTGAGCAAATACTCCATAACTCATCAGCGTTCATCAGCAGTTCTGCATTCAGGTGCTGCTGCAAGAGTTGGATGCCACAATCTGCGGGTTGCACACGCACACAGGGAATAGGATAAAAAAGTTATCAAAAACCTGTACACCAGGGCCCGGAATGTTAATTCTCTTCCTGCTTATACCTTCCTTCAGGATGCAATATCCAGCTCTTGCATCTGCAGTGACACAAATTTCCTCATTCTCACGTTGTTTCAAGTCTCGTCTCCTTTTTATGCACCATTTTGTAGCACAGTGCAGAAGTCATCTATGCAATGGTTTGGGGTGTGTGATGCACTTGAGCCTCGTGTACCCAGTGTCATCATTCTCATCAGCTGCAACAGAGAAGAAACAAGTGATATATGACTTTACCTGAAATGCTTTAAACCATGTAGATGTGTTATCCATCCACAGTTTCATGTCCAGCAGAGGAGAGCTTTATTAAAAAGCTTGGAACCTGACCTAATATCTTCTTTAATCAACAGTATTTCTTGTTTGTTCCACCTTTCCCCAAATTCCTGATATTACATTACTCCAGGGACCCCCTCTAGATTTCTCGGTCCCTTTATTTCAGATGACTGCATTTCTGTTTGTTAGTTTTCACATGGCTTCAATGTCATCTAGATCTCCTTTGTTGCACCATCTCCTTGTTTCCTACCTATTTCTCTCTCTAGCTCCTCTCTGCTTACAAGGGGAAACCTCTCAGGCAGTCCTGTCTGAATCTCTGGCGAGAACTGCAGCCTTGCAGGCTGCAAGGTGCAGACGCATCCTGAATCCAGATGGAATGTGCTATGACTCAGCAGTTCAAGTGGGCACCAACCCTCTCCCCGGCACATCAGCCCCAGCAGAAGTAGTTTAGGGCAAATATGCCCCCAAGGCCATTTGTGTGCGTAATTTGCACTAGCACAGATTCTCTGTGGGATGTGGGTGACTCTAAGTATAATGAGCTATGTAATTTGCTCAAAAAAGCTTAGGAAAACAGTTAACTACCTCAGAATATATTTGTGTTACTAAGTAACAGATGTTGCCCTTGTATCATTTAAGTTTTAATAGTTATTAATCTCTGCCTACACCAGATGAAATACAATAAGTCATAAATTTACCTCAAGACGTTAAATGGTTGAAGCATCAAGATGTTTAAAACACATGGGAAAATATTACCTCACACTTAGAAAGAAAGACCTTCATGTCACAATCAGGGAGGAGTGAGTCTTCACTACACTTTTTTGGTTTTATATACCTCCTCAGCAAGTAAAAGATGGATTTATTTAGTAGAAGTTTTCAGGAGGTCAAGTTCTAGTTTTTCTGAAATTTTGGTAAACTTCATATGTAAAATCTTTAACCTGAGGGTCTCTAAATTTTCCTAACAGTAGCAAGCCATTCTTTTATGTATGTATAGCTCTATAGCTATATTTAAATCCCATTTTTATGCACCAGCACAAATGAAAACAGCTGATTTTGTCACAGAGTACATTAAAAACATTGAATGTTACCCCAAATCTTCTGCAACTGATGCTGGCATGAAATCAACATCAATTTGGCTATCGGTCACAGCAAACCAGTCCTGCTTGAAAGGGATGGAGCTGAAGTCAGTAGCAGCACCACACCATTCCACCTATGGTAGTTTTGGGAGGCAGCCCAATCTTGCACTGTGTTGCAGAGATATACAAGACCTCTCAGTTCTATCTCCTTGTCTTCTGCATCGCAGACCGAGCTTGAGCTGCCAGTACCCAGACACCATCATCCAATAACATCCAGTGATTGAAAGGACAACTGATTTCAATTTCTTTTGGCAATGCCAAGTGATAGAAAATACTACTGCCTTCAAAGCTAACTGGAAATTTCCTGAAATTCCCTATCAAAAAGAAAAGCAGCACTTAGGAAAAAAAAGAAGGTTGAGCTCTTTTCCTTGCACCGCGCTTGGGTAAATGGCAAAAGGAAAGGAACAGAATTTTCACTGCCCAGTAAGGATCATTACTGAAGCTGACATATCTTTGACAGGAGAGAAGATCTCTATGGAAATTGAAGTAGAAGTGAGGCTGAGTGTACACCAAAAGAACAATTGAAAAATATGTAGACTAACACAAGATTCCAGAGAAACAAACTGGAGCACCTAGATACAGAAGCACAGGAAGCAAAACTAGGCATTTTAGGAATAATAGCATAGGAATAGAAAATCCCTCCAGAAATTACATGGTTATACAGTTGTCATGGTTCAGAGCATTGGTATTCCTGGATGTGGTGATTTAGGAAGGTAGAAACACAAATTATTTTTGTGGGGTTAGAGATATGATAGACCTTGTAGAGATAAAAAGGGGGATAAAGCATGAAATAAGCTGTGTTTAGGTTGAAACAGCCTTAGAGTGATTGAAGAGATTCTACTACTTTAGGGTTGGGTATCAGCTGTACTTGGAAACAGAAATCAGCATTTCCACAATCTGTGTCTTAAACTTCCCAGAAACAGAATAGAGAACAGAAACATTAGCAATAAGGGCCTCCTATTCCTGAGTGTGCTAGCCACAAGGCTGTCTCTTGGCCAATAAAAGACACATTATTCAGACCTGTTACCAATTAAAAAGAGGGATACTAAGGGAGACACAGTTTTCTCTGTGTCTTTTTTAGCCTCCCCCTTGTTTACTGGTAATAGGTCTAAAATAATTTATCTAAGAGCATTAGATTAAGTGGGTGAAAAGTATAAAGCTGTGTCTCAAGCTGTGTAGAGAAGTATTTTGAGCCCAACAGGACTACCCAGTAACTCAAAAAGCAGAGATCTAATAACAAGTGGACGGAAAGAATGAACATGAGAAATTAGATCTGTGGCATCTCTAAGTATCGGATAAAGCAAAATTATCTGTAAAGAAGTAGAGTTATTGAAAACAAGCAATAAAAGGTTCTTCCATCATGTAAAGAAAAAGAAACCCAGGAAAACAAGATGTGAAGTTGCTATGCAACAGTGACTAAAGATAATCTAGCCATGGTCAAAATCTGAATAAATACTTTCCTTTCACTTTTCCATGGAACAGTTTTTTCAAATATGAGAAAATGGGGCTATTCACTGGTTTATTGGATATGGAACTAAAATTCAACTATTTGAGGTGGGAGTAAAACTGAGGCCATACCTGAACCCTCTGTTAAAAGTCGTCTTTAGCACTGTGTCAGGACTAGAACCCTCTGTTTGGACTAGACCGACTGTTAGTCTGAAAGCCTGTAGACTCTGGAGGAGTCAGAAAGTAATTTTCAGAGCATAGGAAAGCATACCTGAATATGTCCAATGAACCAAAAAACAGCTGGATATAACAAAAAAGGCCTCTTTGTGTTTGCCCAAAGAAGTTGTATGGACCAACAAAAGGGGGAGAGTAGAGAGTACACTGTTTACACCACGTCTGGAAAAGCAGCTCGTTCAGTTTGATTGAGATGTAGCTAATGCACCCAGTGATTCAGAGGAGTTTTTCATTCCAGAATGATGCTGAAATTGGCAAATGAATTTGTGAGGGTAGTAGGAAGGCTTCCGGATAAAAAAAAATGCTATATTTAAGAATGGTGATGTGCTGCAGATAATTAATGACTTGCAAGTTTTGTTCCAAGTTGTATAGAGAGAAGCAAAAAAATGGAATAAAATGCAAGATACTCACAAAAGGTAGATTGCACAGGAGTTAGAACTCCTAACTTTCTTTGAGAAGGCATACAATCCTCTGGTAAAAGTGAAGGCATTCCATCTATCACCTGAATTTCTGCAAGGCAGATGGCATAGTGGCACTGAAAAAAAATTAGCTGTTGTAGGATTAGTGCTTTAGGATGACCCTACTTGACCAGAGAGGTTGGACCAGATGATCTACTGTGGTCACTTACAACCTGACCCATTCGGTAAATCTGTGAAATGAAATGGAGTATAAACATTTTGAAAATCACAAAAAAAGGTTTGAGACTTCACAATTACAAGGTTTTTTGAGAGAGAAAATATTGCAAATAGAGAAAGGGTCTTTGGGCCCTGTTTATTATTTTCAAAAAGGCTCAAAAAGATAAAAGAGTGCAAATGAAAATTGCTGATATATCAAAATTGAGACATGTTGCCAAAATAAAGAAGAATCAGAAAACTGAATTACACAAAAACAGTTGTGAAAAGGGAAAATGTAATACTACAATGTACAGAATTTTGCACCACCACACCAATTAATTTTTAAATAGTTTGGCTGAGTGAGATTTTTCAGTATTTCCTATGAAAAGACTTCCACTGTAAGCATGCAGTTAAATGGAAATATCACAAAACAAAGATATGCACATAGTAATTCATCATTGTTTGTGTTCTATGACTGTGCTCTCTTTGTCTTAAAATGAGCTGATAATACCTCCAACAGGAATCAGATAATATTTCTATGCTTGTAGAACCACTGTCTAAGGTACAGCTGAGACAAGATACTCAGACAGTGAATCAAAAATTTTGGTCTGATCCACTATCCTTCTTACCCTTCCTATCCAGTCTCATTTGGAAGACTCCATAAAGTCCTCTGTGTCTATAAAAACGCAGTATAACTGGAACAGGCATGAAAAAGCACTGTGGCATGGTTTGAAAAATTAAAAGACAGCTTCAGGAAAATGTAAGAGAGAAAGGTTGTTCAATGTGGTGCAGTGAAAGCAGAAGGATGTTTTGTTTCCTTTCACTAAATGCAGCATGTCAGAGTAAACACAATGTAAGAGTAAAAGTTGAAGAGGGAGAAATGTACCTTAAAAACAATCCCAAGCAACAAGTCCTTGGGCAAAGGTGACAAACAGCCTCCTGGGTGACATTAGTAAGAGCACTGCCAGCAGGTTGAGAGAGGAGATCTTTCTTCTCTACTCAGAACTGGTGATAGGTAACTGGTCTCCTGTGTCCAGTGAAAGACTCGTCTGTCGGAAAACTTTTATGCACATCTGTTGAACATTTAAGTCGTGGCAATGAAAACCAAGCTTCCAAAACCCAGTTAGATTTCAGAGAGAACCTGAGCAGTTTAAGAAAAGGATTATGTCATATTTACTTGTGTCATCAGGAAACTGGTTTTAGGGATCCAGGAAGACTTTCCCAATCCTACGTTTCTCTCAGATTTTTAGTGAGGCTGCTGAGCAGTGAGTGAGTCACAGACTTGCCATAAGCACTTGTATTTTTAAGTCTTCTAAATTCTTTTTTGCAACTCAGCAGGAGAAAGCCACAGTAAAAGCATACTCAAGTACATTTCCAGCACAGTTTAAAAGGCTTTGATTCATCAGAACTAGGAGATGGTCATCGATTTATGTTCATCTTAAGTATTCCACAAGAAGTAGCTATGTGAACTTGTGTCTTCTGCTGGGCAATACCAGAACAAGAGCAGCTATTTAGACTGCTCAAGAGGTCCAATAAAGATATTAAAATGTTTGAAGGGGAAAGAATCTTTTACAACTAAGGACCCCAAGCAGAAGTGATCAGGCTTCACAGTGGATGAGAATGGCATTGATACTGGATATGACTACCCTTCCCATGAAAAGGTATCTTGTCGTGTATCCAGAACCACTACACTCAAACTCACCTTATATTGATGCCTCATGCTCAAACTCATTTACCAACATTTCCCGCACTGACACTTTGCCCAACCATGACCATGTGGTCAGCCTCTGCAGCCTCAGGTACTCCTCTAGTATTGAATAAGACAAGAGTGTGATATCTTAGCATTTTTGAGGATTAAAATTAGTTAAAATGAAACAGGAGAAAAATAAATGTAGGGAAAAACAAATTATGGTTAAAGGACAAATTAGATGACCTCTAAATATATCAGCAAAAATACAAAAACAATTGAACACTAATAAATTTTGCAGGAAATATTTAGTGACACTTTTCACTGTCGTTAAGCTTTTTAGGTAAGTGCTTTGCTGAGCTGAGGCATAATTGACTCATGTGAATTGATGAAAAATATTTAAAAATAACTAAAACCCATATTTTCCTTTGGATTTTGAAATAATGCAAGGGACTACTAATTCAGTCATCTAGAAACTTAGAAAGTAAATCTTAACCAGGTAGGTATCTGTGTTATTGTTCAGGAATTAATCTTTTGTTTTGTTTTCTTCTGTGAGGATTGTCTCTAGTACAATTCCACATCAGCAGACAAGCAGGCAAAAAAATTGAATATAATGAAGGCGTGAAATAAAGCATTATATTGACTCCATAAAGATGTCATGTTATTTGACTATTTTTAGACATCCATCTATGCAATATATAAGCATTTTCAAATTTAAAGCAAATATCAAGTGTTGACCATTCAGACCAGTAACTAGAGACAGGAAATCCAGAATGTTAAATTCAGAGTGTCTGGTATTTCTCAAATGTATTCAGGGCCAAGAACTTCCCTTGAAATCATTCAGCTCAATCAAATCATCCAAATTGTTAAATTATCCATAAGGGAATTAAGAAAGACGTCTAAATAAATGGATTTGTTTTACATTTAACAAATTATAATTAGAATGAATCCATAATCCCTTTCACTGACAACTCTTGCGAAGATTAAAAATTAATGACGTTCTTTCTTGTCTTCTCTTTCACCCTGAAACTTTCTGTCATAATGTTCAAAAATCTAATTGTAAATTTCACTGGAACTTTTTTGTACTTTTTTGAATTGGTGTATGAAAAAATTACTGTTTTTCATAAATCTTGTCCTGTCTCTTGCTTTGCTATCAAATAATTAATTTCTTTCTTCCGTTGTCCTCTCTTGTGTCTGATACTGCCTACACTGTCTCTACTATTTGCTATGCTGCATTTATATATATTCATATAGATGGATTTCATTATCAGAATAATTAGTATGACAATATACTTAAACAGATTAATTGAGTCCCCCAGGAACAACATCCACCGTTTGTGAGTGTCCCTTTCTTTCAATGGTTTTGAGTTTGAAAAAGTCAAACTACAAAGCACTAGTCTATTATTCATGCCCCTATTCTATAATCCAAGTGGCATCTGTGTGTGATTCCTGTAGATTAGAGACTCATGGTGATATTTGTCCCACTTTACCTGCATATTGACTGTCTTGTACAATATAGTTATTTATTCTCTATCTGTTAGGTCTGTGTAGGTAGATAGATTGCCTCTCCATTAGTATTCCATCTAACTTTTAAGCTTTTCAAATGAAGGGAGACTATCTCACCCTAAATGAGTAGAAATTTTTGAAGATGTGTCTCTTACAAGCATTTACCTAATGGTCCCATTTTCAAGGGGTTAAAATGTCTAGAGAAATATTCAAGAGTTTTCAGAATCAAGGCTATCTGTTTCCTGGCTGTTTATTAGTACAACATCTCATTAGATCTTCACTAGAAGCCTATCTGCGTTGAAGTCTCGCTTTTATAGTTAGAAGTCTTTACAATCCAGTCTATTTTTAATAGAAAAGTTTTCAGACATATTTCCTCCTATCCACTGTACACAGACCCTTCCTTTTCATTTTGTAACTTGAAGTCTGCTTGCAGCTTGCTAAATGAGCAAAACATTTTGCAGCAAAGACATTGAGTCACCAGGTCGAATCAAACAGGAAGCCAAAAAAGATAAGCTACAATCCTTTTTAAAAAAGGGTGTGGCAGTTTTTTCTAAATTATTTTCAACAATAAGACAGAATTCTACTTTTCTTTCATTGTAGTTGGAACTTCAGAACCAGATGCAATGGATTTTCTAAAATGTCTCTTCTGATTTTTGGAAAATACTAAGCACTCATCCTCTGAGAGAGATGCCATTCTGTGGTCTCAGGAAGGCCATTGAGGATCGTCTCAGGCACACTATATTTTCCATCCATTTCTAAGCAAAAAAGTCTCATTTGAGTAGATCTGTATCAACAGGTTTGATCATCAGAGACATAGGGTGTTGTTGCAACTGCTGCCTTGTAGCAAAGATTTCCTTTTCAACAAATCTGTGCATATCACATATGTTCATTTGGTACCTTCTATAATGCTCACAAATCTCAAGAGCCAAGTGAAAAGGAGCACACAACCAATCTCATAAACAGACAGGAGCGTGGCAGTCAGGATACTATCTCTGGCTGCAATCAGTATAGCCAAACACAGCCTTAGTTTCCATATCCATCAAGAGGCTATAACAACACACTTTCACCTTTGACTGAATTGCTGAGTACACCTATTAAAACCAGCTGTTTCAGACAACCCATGAAGAAAAGCCAAAATACTTTTGGTTTTTTTGAGTGGTTCAGGAGTTTTCACTTCAGACTAGAGAATGACTAGAGAATCTTTACTGATAAAGTCTTCCTGACCAGGCATTATCGCAATTCCAGTCTGATATCCATCTCATGTTTACATGTCATATTTTCTAAGCAGTAAATCCTAGGTAAATACTTAGGGTTGAATTTAATTCAGCTGAACTTGAGCCATCTGCAAGTTTTTATCCTTGCTGTGCTGTTTTTCTGCTATTTGAAGACCTTAGAGGGAAATAAGTGTCTTTCCTGCCATCAAGTTGTGCTTCTGTAGTTTGCCTTTGATTGTCTACTTTTCATTCAATCTTCTATCAGGATGAGCTACAGAAAAAACCTTTATGGACATTCAGCCCTGTGATGCAGGGTCTTTGGGATCTTTTTCTCATGCAGTTTTATTAATCTGTAGCTATTCCCTTTCTCCCTTCCATTCATGACTGTATTATCGAGCAGTGTCTCCTCACAGCGTATAAGACCCTACTACAAAATTAATTTGTCCCTTAGCCACAAGCGATAGAAAATCTCTGTAAAGAATCTCTCCCTTAAGACAGAGTGGGTTCTGTATTTGTTAACACCAGGCTTCTGAAGTGATGAAGAGCAGGGAATGCACACAGGGATATTTGATTTATATCACTGAAATACGCAGAAATATGGATTTTCTCACCCTACTCCCCTAGAATGATAAACCAGGAATTATGGATCTTTGTAGTAACCAGGAAAAAAAACTCACTGGAAAGGAGGTGCAGACACTTTCATTCTTGTGTCTTAATGTTCTGGAAGAGCTTGTGGAAGAAACTGATTTGATTCCATTCAAAACTAATTGCACTCCTTCAGTGCAGGAAAGCTCACTGCAGGTCAAAAGAGTATATTAAAGAGAGGATTGTCTGTGACTTACATTCTGATGGTTTAATAAGGAATTTCTCTACAGTCAACAAAAGCTCATATTCTGTTGGGTTGGGAACAAGCTGTGTCTTTCCCAGCAAGAAACTTGTCCATCAGAGCTGGATTTCAATGCCTGAAATGAATGTCAGAGTCTGGGTCTGACCAAAATCCTCCTGAAAAATTGTATTTATTTTTTAAAAAGTAGCTTTTCAAGATCATTAGCTTTTGTTAAAACTTTCACTGGTTTTTGGTTGCCATCTGGGTAAAATCATCACATCTTTAAAACCTCTTTTCATAAATAGTGATGCCATCTTGGGCTTTTTTGTGGTACCTTGTGGGTTACTCATCAGTTCCTTCAATATTGAAAAGCCATGAGCCACCTGGTAACAGATACAATTATATGTCACTAAGGATCACTGAAGCAGAGTGAAACATATTTCAAGTTTCTCCTGCTCAGTTTTGTCCTTCCATATGTCTTTTATTCTGGGAAAGGGAAGGGAAGAAAGGAAGGGAAGGGAAGGGAAGGGAAGGGAAGGAAAGGAAAGGAAAGGAAAGGAAAGGAAAGGAAAGGAAAGGAAAGGAAAGGAAAGGAAAGGAAAGGAAAGGAAAGGAAAGGAAAGGAAAGGAAAGGAAAGGAAAGGGTAAAAAGAGAAATTAACCCTTTGAAACATCATAAATCACTGCCCTACAGTAGCAACTGTATTTGTTTTTGAATAAAAAATATAGTGCCTTTTCTTCTGGTTTTGTGCTTCACATAATTGCAGGCTTTATTCCATATCATCATATTAGAAGAATTAGTATGAGAATGGGCATCCATATGAGACTTATCATTTGGTCCTTCATTAAACCATGCAAAACTATAGAGGCAAGAGACTTGACCACAAGCTGGAATGGAAAGAGCTGTATGCCAGCAGAAAACAGGTTGGATAGACAGACTACTTTATTGTTTTTTCTTGTTGCCATACTGGTCCTGCCAGTGACAATAACAATAACAAGCATTTCCGTTTGTATAATCACTCTTATTCCAAAACACATGGCAAATCATAGGCCAAATTATGCTTTTGGTTATATGGCTTAATAAAGGCACAGATGCTTCCATTCCAGAGTTGCACTAGTGCCATGAAGAGCAATTTCATCTTTATTTTTCACAAAGAATGAAGAAGGTTGATATGAAGCCCTCTTTTGGTTGGGATGCAAAAGTAATGTGGACACACAACATAGAAAACATGTTTTTTCCCAGGGCTTAAAGGAATAATTTGAAAAATCTTAGATATAGTACCTCAAAAAATGTGTTTTATCTACAAAAATTTTATAGCAGAAGGGTAGCATTTGTTACTTGTAACAGGTCCTTTCTTGATGACTTGCATCACAAACGTAGCAATGCAGCCTTCTCTAAAGACTGAAAGTTACAGGCAAACCAAGAGCACAGATAAGTAAAACACAGCAATATGCTAACAACATAAGTGTTATTTGAGCCAACTGCCTGCTAAAAAGTTACTGAGGCAGCATATTGTCAGAATATCCCATCCTATTCAAGCATCAAGAATTTCAACTCTTCACTGACTGACCTTTTGTAAAGTACAATGTCATTTTTCCTCCACCACCACTGGCAAAATTTCCATATCTGGTCTCTGAGTCTGGATTTTGCCAGACCATGCAGTAAATCTTGCAATGGCTTTTTGGATAGATAGAAAAAAATTATCTTTTCTTTCAAATTGCATCACTTTTTTTTTTTTTTCCTCTGTATTCATTTTGCTGTCAGAGAAAGAAGCTGAAAAGAAGTTAATGTTTCTTCTTATAAGAAATGTTCTGGTTTTAGTTTATTTTTATAATTTCACACTATGATAATCCTCAAGCTAAGTGCATTTTCCTGTGAAAATGTAATGTGTGTCCAGCTGAGCAATTCCAGAACTGGATTCTCTGCTGTGTGAAAACCTCCAGTTCTGCAAGATCAGTGTTCGCAAATGCTGATTGGGAGCACATATTTTCTACTCTACATGTTCCTGCAACTGGAAGACTTGGGTCCTCTATATCTTAGGACAACACTTTAAACACCGCTTTATAATCACAGAATATAGCTTTATGCAACATACCACCATAAAAATATTGCCGAAACAAATCCTTTTTTTTTCCCTGGATGTTTTAGACCTTTCTAAAATTAAGATAAAAACTAGAGCACAAAAGTTTCAATCTTCAGGTCACTTGAACACGATTCTTCATGTTACCGCACCAATTTGATTCTGCATAACTAGAAATCAACAAACAAATATGTGAAAATCATGTTTCAGATAAGAAAATATAGCAGAATATTATAGCTAAAATAATAAATAGAGTAAGAATTAGGAAAAGGAGAAACCATCAAAAATCCCAATGATGAGAGACAAGAAAACCCTACAGAGTTAACCCCGTCCCTTTCAAATTTGTAGTTTGCAATAAGGTTAGCAATGTCATACAGCGCCATGACTTGTCTGTACATTTCAGTTTGCCTCTAACTGGCTTGTGAGAACATGGTTTTATTGACTTGCTTTCTGTCATTTAATAGTGGTCATGTAGTTGTTATTGATCTGCACCTGAAGCAAAACAACATCTTCTCTTTCTCTCAGAAAGTAGATATCTGTGGCCTGGATTTATCTTTCCTAAACGGAGCATTAAATGATGTGCCTAAGTTGGAACTATTACTATTTATACATCCTATATAAAGAATTCTTCTTGATGACAAAAATAATAATTATGTATTAGAATCCTTGAATGGAGCTCAGAGAGGACCCAGTAACAAGGGCTGTCTATCCTGAACATGACCAGTTTGCACTCTAGGCTTCAAAGCCAGGAAAGTCTCTATTGTTGCTTTATTTGCCATTATAGATATACCCATAGAGAGGTAACACATCGTGATGCCAAGGTGTGGGAGAGCCTTTCAACCCTCCAGCTTCTCTGCTGTGCTATTGGAGAAGCTACCCATGCTGTTGTGGAAAAATCCTTAGCTGGCCTCAGCTGAGGAAAGTTTCACTGCAAACTCTCAGCACAATGAAAAAGCGGGATGGAAAAAGCATCTGCTACACAGGTGAATAAAACATAATATGGAATAAAGCAGTATGATGCCAGAAGTCTCTTGTATTTGTTTTTTTCCCTGCATTTCTGTGATCTACAACCAAGGCCCACCACCTGCTCACATAGACCTGCCTTCATATGTATCTGGACTAGCATTCAAAATGATTGCAGGGCTTATAAATGCAAACTCAACAATAGGATTTTCAGACTGTGCTACAGGAGTGAACTGAAAGTCAGACAGTAAAGCTGAACTCCAGTTAAGGTTCAAATAAATCGCCAGTGAAATTTGGCAATTACTCCACTTTAAATGAAAACAAGCTTTTTTTTCCTTTTTTTTGAAAAAGAAGAACAAAAATCAAATCTTTTATAACCTTGCTTAACGTCAGTGTTCTAAAGTTGAATTTATAAAGCATGTATGATAGGTATGTTTGGATGTATACCAGTAATTGTTCCGTAATTAGAATGTCTCTTTAAGTTTTATACTGGTTGCATAGAAAAGAGATACTGCCTTCAGCTGAGTTATGAAGTTGTTAAGGATTTCCAGTGCCAGCTCCAGAAAATCCAGAGGTAGTCAGCATAGGCAGACCTACAGGATACAGTCTGCATTAAGTCTTGCAATAGTCCATGAAACCACAGTGCAGGAATACATTAACAGAGTGCGAACATTTTGTCCTGTTTCACTGCTTTCACTGGCACTCCAGGCACCAAGGAGCTACCAATTATTTTAATTATCTTCTCTCGGCTAACAGTAGTGCTGGACTTCTTAGTTTTTGGAAGATCTTATTCTGGAAGACAGATAATTTTTAAATGTAGATAGTGATCCAGGACAGACTCTGATGCTTTTACTCACACCAAATAGTAAACTGCTCTAGAAGTAATTCTGCTAATTATCACAGAGAAAGGCTATTAGCAGCAGCAGGAGGCATTTCAGGCCCCCTCTCTGAGTTACCAAGGCAGATGGTAGAACCTCCTTGAATGTAGAGAAGCGTGTACAAACATTTAGTGCTTAAAAAATGTCTTTAAATGAAGGACATATTTTAAGTTTGTCACCCATTTGAAAAAGGATTTTGAGCAAGATATTTCTGCCAGGAACAAGAATGAGGTTTATAAGAACTGCTCAGGTATGAGGAAACAAAAGTAATCAGTGGGCTTCAACCTTTGTTGCTGCTGACATTGTGGCACTTAACGCGTATGTTTACGTAAATGGGAAATCAAATACTGGATTCCTCTTTAATTCCTTTGTTTATTTGGTACATATATTAGAAAAACAAGCTTCTGGAGTGTACTGCCTGACATGTGAATGCTGTGGGTCTTGGGAGGGAATGGATTCTTTGTTCTGAGGTTTCTCTGTTGAACTTAAATGAAGCCTTTCTTGTTACCACCAATAGACTCCACGTTTTTCTATGCACATAGATACACACATGAAATAGTATCATGAACAATAGAAGTTAAATCTCCAGGCTTTGGCCTCTGTATCTTTATGTAAAAACCAAAACATTGCAGTCCATGTGCAGCAAAATCATCTTCAAACAGTATCAGCCTTGGGGAATGGTAGCAAATATCTTCAATGTTATTGTCATCTGCTACACACCATTAAACCAAGAATATTTGTCTAAGGTGACCATGATTATTATGTTCCTTGTCATCAAGGAAACAACAAGGAAGTCTGAGCCTGGTTCTACTTAGGAGAAGAAGAAATGCAGAATGCTAGTAAAAGGCTAGTGAGAGGCATGAATAGAGAATGCTGAAAGCTAGAAGAAATTCAGGATGGAGAGAAGATAGGGACAGAAGTCTGTTATTTTGGTTGCTAAAGTATCCATGATAAAATAGGCACATATGCATGCTGGAGAGACAAAATAATTTCATAACGCAGAGGTAAGAAAAATGATAAATGGCCATATAAATCTCCAGCACAGAAGAATCACATTTAGTCCCTGTATACTATATATATATATATATGTATATACAATGATCCACGTATAATTTAGTTTGCAATGATGTTGATGACTTATGAGCCCTGTACAAAAACTGGAGGCTTGCACTACTACAGAAGTTTCATGGGACAACAGCAACCTTTAGAACAAACAGCCATGTTTAAGACTGAGGTCTACAAATCATGTTTAGTGATACCAGGAGATGTGACAGATATCACATTTATCTGAGCTTTCTAAGCAAAGCGCAGCTGGGTGAGAGGTTCCCCTTATAAATTCAATTTCTTGGCATCTCTTCCTAAGGTGAACGAGGAACACATCTTTATTGCTACCGTGCTTTTCACTTTGGCCCCTACTGACTCCATCCATCATTCTGCTCTTACCTGCGGGCCCTCCCTTAGACACAGAGCCACCATCTCTACAGCCAGTGGGAAACAGATGAGACATGCAACAAACATCTAGACTAATGAATTAAAGAGGTTAGGGACCATTCCTTGGCTTTGAGACTTACTAGACTGGCACAATTTGTGTAAACATAGACCAATTATCACTCTCCCCAAACAGGGTGGCAACAACCAAATTTCTTTCCAGAATGGACTATTATAGACCATGCTTATGAATTGACTGTCCATAACCGTGCTGGTTGGCATGGTCTGAATACATACCAGCCTATGCTCATATTAACATTTAAGCAGTAAAATTGAGTGATTTTACCTCTCTTATATAGCAGTGTAGAAACAGCTATGGAGGATAATTTAACCCTTTGTCTTTCAAGGTACCTATGTTTCCCATCTTCAGTTACAGCTCTGATGTGTTTCTTGGATTTTTTTAGATTTTTTGCACATGTCTCTCTAAACAGTTGGAATTCACGTCATTGTAGGGAACTCTAGCAAGATATAAAATACAAGGAGGGGAAAGCAAAGATAACAAAGAGGGCAACAAAGGTCCTGAAAGGACTACTGGGAGTGACTCAGGAGGAGTGGCTTAGGATACCAGTTTTGCTCAATGTAGAAAAGGCGGGGGGCTGTCTGAGGAGTGATTTCATTGCTGTCTACAGCTTTCCCGCAA
The DNA here is from genome assembly GCA_013397115.1 of Edolisoma coerulescens. Taxonomy (NCBI): domain Eukaryota; kingdom Metazoa; phylum Chordata; class Aves; order Passeriformes; family Campephagidae; genus Edolisoma; species Edolisoma coerulescens. The sequence goes on along the minus strand of VWZW01002090.1, from coordinate 2,449,029 downwards.
GGGCGGTGTAAGGAGTTAACGCAGTTGCCTCTCTCAAACGCTCTCAAGGTGACAGAAAGAACTTGACATAAGACAAGCCACCACAGCTTGATATAAGCACAGAAGGGAGGAATTTGTGACAGGAAGACATTAATTCCAGGCCTGACAGAGAAAAGATCTGGTTAGCACTTCCTGGTTAATTACATCCGGACAAAAATTCCAGCTGTGGCAAACTGTGGGAAAGGAAGCAACTAGTCATACACATATCACTAGTCAAGCAAAGATCACTCCAAGTTACAGGACAGATGGCAAATGTGGTCACCAATGACCACCAAAGTGCCCCCAGACTCATTTCCGGGGCTTCCACCAGACGAATGCGCATGATTCAAGTGTTAGAATTCCACTCTCCTAGAGGGAGTATCAGGGGAAATTCCTATTGGATATTATGTAAAAGTTCTTCAGTGTGAGGGTGGTCAAGAACTGTGACAAGCTCCCCACAGAAGTGGCCACGGCCTCAAGCCCAGTTGTGGTCAAGAAGGGTTTGAACAAAACTCTTATATATGTGGTTTAACTTTTAGGTTGTTTTGTGCAGAGTCAGGAATTCAACTCAATGGTCCTTGTGGGACCCTTCCAACCCAGAAAATTCTATAAATCTATGATTTTAGTATGTTGGTTCTAGTTCAGGGTATTGTAGTCTACAGATTTAAAATAATCTAATTTTCATTTACATAAAGCTAAATTGTAAGGTCACTTATACGTGGACTTGAATCAGTGTTTTAAAGACAAAGTAATTGATAAATTTTTTTTAAAGAAAATATGTTAAATTGACCCATCACCTTTTATTACTTCAGTGGCTAAAAATAACCATTCTTTCTCCAACTCAAGGACAAATTATTGTGATTTTCATCTGCCTTGAATAGTTGTGGCTCAGGTGGGTTTTTCCTTTTCAAATCGAATTTTTTTTTTCCCCATTTTCAAAGAAAACTAGCAAACTTTCCCATTTAGGCAACACTGCATGAGAGCTGAGGAAAGATTGGAGGGGATTACTCTGCTTTTCTGAAGGCTTTAATCGGGATGCCATTGAACTGTAACATACAAAGCACAGTTTCCCTGGGCAACCCCACAGAAAATTTTAATGCACAAACCCTATACTTGCAATCCAAACTTTCCAGGAATGCAGTCCAGAAATACAAACAAAGGAACAATTTCAAAATTACATTTGAGGAAAAATAGAAGCAGAAATGTCTTCCTGATCTGTAGAACTTTGTGAGAAAAATTTAATCCTGTGGTTTGGTATTTTTCATCTTGTATCTATGGTTGGGCAGGAACCAGGAGTAGCTCTTTCACTGTTTCTTTGGAGGTTTTGTACACATGCTGTGGTATGCCTTTAGTTGATCTGGTTCTGCTTGTTTTACGCTGATAATGTGTAAAAAATCAAACTGGCCCTCTGCCAGCATGTCAGTCTCATACTCGGATCCCATCCACTGTGTTACTCCTGCTGGTATATCTCCCTTTGCTGTCCCTCTAAGTGTGTTGTTCCGCATCTATACGCTGTTACCTACTTCTTTATTCCAATCAGTCCCATCCCTTTGTTTGCCATAGCCTATGTCTCTTTCAATGTCTCCTATGTTCTTCCTTTCTTATTTCTCTTTTTGGTTATGTTTTTCTCTTCCTCCTTTTACTTGTCATGTCTCTCTTCTCAAACAACTTTTAGAAAGGAATGTAATTAATACATACCTGTAGTGGGTCTGACTGAGGTAAAGCTCACAGCCCTTAGAGTGCTGTGCTTGGCATTGGTAGCTGGACAGGTGTTGATAACAGAGCAGTGTGTTGGCTGCTGCCGAGCAGTGCGGTCCCCCTGACATTCCTTCCCCCACCAAAGGGGATGGGAGTGGGCGAGATCCTGGGAGGGACACAAGCAGGCCAGCTGACCCAAATCAACCAAGGGGATATTCCATACCATATGACGTCAGCTCAGATATATAATCTAAGGAGGGGAGGAGGAACCGTTATGTGTGCTGAAGCCCTGCTTCCCAGGAGTGTCTGAACATCACTGCCTTATCTCACCCTGCTGGTTTTTTTCTTCATCTTATTCTCTCCCCTGTCCCAGTGGGAAAGGGAGTGATAGAGCAACTGAGTGGGCACCTGGCACCCAGCCAGGGTCAACCTACAACAATACTTGTCCTTAGATAACGAGAAATTGAGAGGTAGTGATCTGACCTCCAAGCTCCTTCCCTCAGAAGGGCAGTGCTGGACATGGGTCTGGTCAACAAAATTTCACATGGAGGCTACTCATTACATCTTGACTTTCACACTTCCTGCTGGTTTTTGCTGTGGTCCCTTCTTGGCAGTAATCAGCTCAACAGGCTTGATAGGCTTGAGAAGTAAACCCATGCAAAATTTATGAAGTTGAACAAGGCAGAGCACAAGGTTCTGCACCTGGGCTGGGGCAACCCCAGATATTGATACAGGCTAGGGGATGAAGGGATTGAGAGCAGCTCTGCCAAGAAGGGCATGGGGATACTGGTGGATTAGAAACTGGACATGACCCAGCAACGTGCACTCACAGCCCAGAAAACCAACCACATCCTGGGCTGCATCAAGAGCAGTGGGGTCAGCACGTCAAGGGAGGGGATTCTGTTCCTCTGTCCTCATAAGACACCACCTGGAGTGCTGCATCCAGCTCTGGGGTCCTCAGCACAAGAATGACATGGACCTGTCAGAGCAAGTCCAGAGGAGCACCACAAAAATTGTCAGAGGCTGGAATACCTCTCTTATAAACAAAGGCTCTGGAGAGATCTTATTGCAGCCTTTCAGAACTTAAAGGGATCAGAACTTAAGAAAGATGTAAATAAACTTTTTTACTAAAACATGCAGTGACTATGCTGATGTGAGGTTTTCTAGATTTAGACACCAGAGTTATTTCAGGATGTCCTCGTGCAGCTGTGACACATCTGGGGCTTGGGCAGGAGTTTTTTAAAAAGGACAAAGATAGAAACAAATGAATAGAAGACACTGATTTATCACATAGAAAATAGAGTATTATGCAGCAGATTAATTAATATAGCCTTACTAAGTAAATCTTTGGTATATCTACCAACCTTTATAAATACCTTACTTTATACATATAAACCCATAGAGTGTTTGCAGAATAAAATAGTAGCACCTCATGCATTTCTGACACACAGTAACAACTTTGCTTTCTCTTTGGATTAAAAAAAGAACAAACCAAAAAGAAAATCAGCCATTTTTACCATTATTTTGTCTTTACTTCTTTCACAAGATGATAGCAAAAGAAATTCAGTTTTGGAAGGCTGGAAGAACAGAATATGGTTGAATTTTATATAAGCAATTCTCTAAATGAGAAATTTCTTAACCTTAGAATAAGAATATGATGACATCAAATCTAAACCTTCTATTTGAAAAATGAGAGCTCAGTACAAGGTCCTTTGCCTTTCATTTATTTGGGACAAGAGCATCTGGAACTGAGTGACATTTTAGGAGATAAAAATGAATAAGAAACTGTTTCTGAATTTTTGAATACGGTAATCTGTAGACCTTTAGAAAACAGATGAAAATCACTGCTGTACAGCAATTTGTAGTTCTCAAAATGATTTTTGGATAAGTTAAAGTGAAGTGTTAAATCACAGGCTGGTTGACACATCACTAAAAAATTTGCACTATGGATTGTTTGCCTCAGAAAAAGGCAATAGTGGCTTTTTGTTTTTAGCATCTGTGAACTTGGGGCAGAAAGGACTGGATGTGTTTCCAGGAATCAATAGACAAAGAATTTTCTCTCTACAGTAGCATTTCTTTGAGGGAAAGCATTCAAACTCTGCTTATATCTGCACACATGGGTGATTTGTGCACAGATTAGTGCAGAGACAACTCTTGTCTCTTATTTTCAGGTGTTAGGGTACAGGGTGTTGGTAATTGTAGGCTGCATTAAATCTTGCAGTGGCACAAAAGTTTTACTCATGTGAGCACTGCAGCACAAATAATGAAACACCACACCCATCTCTGTTGCCCTCACTCCTGCACTGGTGGTGATGGCCTTTGACCAGTCTCACCAAGAAAATGCTTGTGAGCAAGGGAGCGAGGAGATATCACGCTGCCTCCACCATCCTTCCTCTGTTCACCATTGTCACACATCTTCTCCCAGCAACTGAGGCACAGGGAGAGAGAAAAATGGGGAATGGGTGAGGCAAGCATCCAGCAACATCATGAGTTTGCCATGAGTGGATGTTTAGGGCTGTTAAGACTGGCTACTTCTTGTGTGATCTATGTGGTTGACTGTCCTCATAAGTAATGTAATGGCAACACTTTTGACCAAAATATTTTCATCTTTTTGAAATGTTATTACTGTGATTGACAGAACTTCCAAAATCAATCAAGATCTTAAAGTTCTGTAAGTGGATGTCATGGATAGGCTTATCTTGTCTGCCTTAGAAATGAGATGGTTTCAACTAGTCCCGTTGGGCCAGATACAGGGTAACATTTTGTATTTTAGTGTAATTGTTCTCAGCAGGTTTTTTAAGGTTGTTATGGCTAATGTTTTCCCCTCTTTTCAAATTACTAGTAAGGGAGTCATTAATCAGACATTGACATCTACTTTGTAGACATTTACATGCCATGTTAATCCTAAGTCACCTTTTCTTTGATGTACCTCTAAGTGTTGTCCTTGGGATCACTAATCATGTGAACAAGACCTAACAGAGTCAAACACAGAATTAGACACTAAAGACAATATTCTCCAAAGATATAAATCAGCACCATTTCAATGACATTGATTGGACAATATCACAGCTCCAAACTGAAGTAACAATAATTTGGTTAATACAGTAAGTATTAAACAAATGTGAAAGATTAATAAAAAAATGTTTATCTCTCCCTTGTATCTACTAAAATAGATTTCAAATTAAGTCAGTAATTTTACAGCATACATATTTGCCTACTAGAAGAGAGAATTAGAGCAGAAATGCATATTATATAGTGCAAGCTCACAAATATCTGTCACTTAATACCTCTGACTGCATCTGTCATTTAAAGTTTTTCAATTCATGGGTGGTTTGTGATTTCAGCTACCAGTAAGTCATCCATACCTCAGTTTTGTGTGCAAGTGTGTATGTGTTTACTGTAGATAACCAGGACGCCTTCACAGAACTAGAATATGTGACACAGGACTTACTGACTCCTACTGAAGCAGCATTTGGGAGTTGGGTGGGATACCCTTGGGCATCTCAAATAGAACTAGATGCTTATAATTAGGCAAATTAAACTTCCTCTGTGGATGTTTATTTGGAAAAATATGAAAGTTAAAGAGTTTTGGAGCACTGCTTTACTCCGTATCTCTCCTAGACTCTCGGTATAATCCTCTACCCTTTACAGTCACTAAGAGATAACCAAGATGCAAGTGGTTACTTCTGCTTCAGATGTCTCTTTTTTTCCTGCCTGGCTGCCAGCAGCCAGTCTTCACTGGCAGAAGTTTCCCCCATCCCTGTATTTTATCCTCCAGTCCTATGCAGATGTAGAGCATTTGAAATGGCTCTAGATACTTACGAAAAGTGTCCCCACGATTACCCTTTTACTAAAATAAATCCTGCAAATCTTAGACAAGGCACTGAAAGTCTCAAGCCTTGCATAACACTTGTCAGGGATAAAATAATTGTATTGTGAAAGCTGTTGAGATTGCACAGACCTTTCAGTTTGCTTTCTAAGACGTAAAGGAGAAGCATATTTTCCTTCAAGTGACTAGTGCTGCATCAAAAACCCCAGGCAAGTGCCTGTATCGTAATTATTCTGACTCCTATGGAAGAGGTGTAGAGGAGTTATACAGTTTCTGTGGCATGACCTATTTCTGTTAGGAAAGCATTAAACCTCAGCTGTACTATAAAATAAACCTGACTCAATTTCCCTTTCTAATGCAATGATTATGTACAGGTTTTTCATGTGCAACAATCTCAGGAGGAGAGACCTTTAGGCAGACTGCAATGCAGATGCCAGAGCATTCAGATTTGATCAGAAAAAAAAAAGAAGCTTAAGTTTCCAGTTTAAGTCAAGAATAAGACTTTAACCACAGCATCCCATAGCTGGGGAGAATGGCCTCAACATTGGTTACTTTAAGACAAAAGAGAAATTCTGTCTCTGACATGAGCACTGGAAGGTGACAAACACTTCATGTTGAAAATGGGACAGAAAAATACTTCCTGGAATGGCTGATTCCATTCAAACACCTACATAAATTTTCTGGAAAAGGACCAAGCACTTTATCCTTTTGTATCAAATGAGATTATTAACCTGGAAACTAACCTTGTTTCCTGTACTGGTGTTTTCTGCTCCCTCTGAGAGCAATGATAGAGATAACCAGCAACAAGAGTCTAACAGGGGTTAAAAAAGGGATTCTGAAATCTTAAAAATTCAGAGCAGTTAGATTGTCACTGGGAAGTCTTACTTGCAAAATGTGTTTGCATCTTTTGCAGAAGTATGTCACCAGATTAGCCAACACTTCATCTGTCTGTTTGCTTTTCTTATGGTTCTTTCAAAGTTAAATCAATGCACTGACACAGCTTTATATTCCAGTTATATAATAGCTGTTTACTGACCAACACACAAACAGTAATAAAACTACCTTTTCTTTATTCTTAGGGGTTTACATATCCCCGCTACCATGCAAAACCTTTTCCATCAGCAGTGTTAAATTATCAAAGAGCTAATATTGAAAACAGCTGTTCTTGAAAGCAGCTGTTATTTGGAAAGAAGCGCATAGCTAGAAAAAGACACTAAGTCAAAAGAGAAAAAAAATGTTTAAAATTTAGACCTATGTTTCATTTAGAAATCTCCTTTAGCTGCATACCTGTGACCAGTTGCCCCAAGATAATTAATTCACAGTCATATTTTCATATCTTATATAACTGTTGTTTGCCTTCTCTTTGCTTTGGAAGCAGCACGTCAGAACAATATTGGCAAATTGACAGGACTGGCGATAGCACACTTAATTATGTTCATAGATCTCAGAAGTAAGACCAAAGGAAATGCACAAGTAAAATCATTTGCTCTACAGTGGCAGTCTGGTTTTACAAGAGAAATAGCTCAGACTAGACACAAAGTGATGTCAAAAGCACAAACTAATGCAAATACACAAATTCCTGAGAAATAATGGTTTGCAGTTCTGATAAGCACAAGTGTTTTCATAATAGCAGCCAGTAAAACAGTCTGAGACAGAAATATAATTTAAAATTGATGGTCTCCTTTGAACATTACAGCTCAAAGCATAAAAGCTGTGTATATCTGTTCCTGCTCTGTTTTGATACGACATCCAGCTGGGCTAAGCTTTCTCTGAGTGAGCTGTCCTTATAATCCACTCAAATCAGTACAGTCATAAAACAAATGAGGATTATCAGCATCTACTGCAAAATGATGCAGCTTCTGTGGCTTCTAGATTATCTTTTTATTTGAAATACAAATTCTGTTGGTTAAGCAGTAACTGCAGGACCCCCAGTATTTGAAATTTAAGTATTTACAGTGTTATGATGTTGTGATGATCTAGCACGAAGTGGCTTCTATGTGGCTTCTAACATTTGTGGGGTTAAAGAGGTGCATTTTGTGTGGGGATGGAGAGAAAAAGGAAGAGGTGTTACCAAAGTGTCCATGGCATGAACAAGGGTCTCACACATCTCAATTAGTGCATGAAGGCCATTTCTGGCAGCTTTTGCTCACACCACTGAAGTGTTAAGAAGGACTTGTAGGTAGGACATTTCCCTCATAAGTGAAAACCCTGTTCATATCACACTAGCTGGAGTTATGGAAGCACAGGTGGCTATGCCAGATGCAAGCTCTTTGACTTTCTTGGCACCACAGCAGTCTCTCCCTCCTTAGTGGAGGGGTGAGGAGTATCAGTAGCTCACGTACCAGCAGGCAGCCCTGTTCTCTGTGTTGTACCCCTAAGGAGGATGTCTTCCTCGGATCTGTGGAGGCAATGCAGGTCTCTGATCCGGGTTCTCTCTCACACCTGATGGCATCTGTTCTGACCTGATGAACACTTCTTAGCTCATGAGGGTCTAAATTGGAACTCCTGAAGGTAATGGGGAGTGAATTTGTACTTGGTTAACTAAAAAATAAACTTTCTGAGAAACGGGGGATTTAAAATAGAGGTGTGTGATTCCAGCCATTACTTCAAAGAGGTAACTGTCCTCAGCTGCCTCGGCAACACTTTGTGTATGCAAAGAACTTTAAACAAGACAATAGGCATCTTTATTCCCAGTGGTACTTTCATAGGAGAAGCTCCAGATAAACTGCGATCCTTGCTTATTTAATGGAACTTTGTTCTACTTTAAACTCATTCTCTCTCTGTGTATTTTTTGTACACATTATATCTATACACCTGAAAACACACATGAAAAAAAAAAGAGCTTTATATGATTAATATCCACCAGAAATTTTAAGACCTCTTCCCTGATTGGCTGGTAATTTACATTTGCAGGTGATGAATACCTGTACCAAATATCATTTTAACTCACAGAACACTCCGTGTGTGGCAGAACACTTGCTTTTACCAGAAAATTAAACTCTGAAATAAAAAAAATTAAAAATTAGTTTTAAAATATACCTGCCCAAATATAAATATGCTTTTAATTTCCTTAACCATGTGTGTGTGTGTTGGCTTCATTGGCTAAATTAAACAGATTTGACAGACCTGTTGGATATTTTTTTTTTCTTGGTTTTTCCTGACTGATAGCGCATGTACTAAAATGAGCATGATATTCCTGGCAGCTCAGTTATAATCTGAGCAGTTCAATAGGTGATGTCTCCCAGGCATGCAGCTTTTTTACCTGTTTAGGTCAGTAACACGTTTTCATTAAAGGAGTTAGGAATATAATTGTGGTTAGGCAAACAATACCAGAATTCTACCAGTTTGCTAATATTGTTCTTTCCCTCGTTTCCATTACAGAAGAGCAACTTGCATACTTGCAGACATTTGCACTTCCATTACATTACAGGTATTTCATTTCCATTTTCTTCAGACTATTTCTATTTTTGGAAATGCCCACTGACCAGCCACTCTCTTTGACCAGTATGTTCTCTCTGTGATAACTAGGTACCAGTTGTTGGCAAGATATACAGTACTGTGTACCGATCTGTTTTTCTCAAAAGGAATGAGAAAGTAATGAGGTGTGTCAGTGTTTCCTTTTTCTAGTCTTAAAATTAAAAGCCAGACATGGTTAAAGGGAAAGGGGTTTTTACCTCGGTATTTATTCAGGATCCTTGGTGCACCACACTGTCCAGGTGGAGTGCACCGAAATGCGCACCGAAATGCACCCACACGATAAATCGCTTGTACAACTTAAAGGCCTTGCAAATCAGCACATCTATCAAAGATTCCTCAATGAGAGACTTGAATGCATCCCCCATTCTGAGGAATCTCCCCCTGGATGGGCCTATCTTAGTTTACAGAATGTGTTCTAGAGAGGGCCTTGGTGTCTGGGGCTTTCTGACCCTTAGAAGCGAGGCTTCCAGGATGTTTGGTTTCCTGGCTTAATGGAACATGGGGTATCAGACTTAGGGAATTACAAGTATGTGGGCTAAAAGCACTAAGGATTTATAAAAGCTTTATGAAAGGCTATATAAAGGGGTATAAAAAGGGGTATATAAAAAGGAAAAAAATCATCATGACATCATCAGAATAAAAGTGAATTGTATTTCACTGTCCCACAGCTTTGTGTGTGTCAGGCCCTGATCTTCCTTTTGCCCATTCATTTGCCAGCCTGTTCTTTGGGTCCAATTCAGTGATAATAGAACAATGGAACAATGGGAAGCAATGGATTGCATTCACTTTTAGGAGATTTTGTGAACTGCTCACAGCAGGAGGAGACATTATTCCAATAAAAATGAAATAGTACCCTTCTGATTTCATACCACTTGATTGACATTTAATAACCTCTGCTTTCTATTATCATGAGAAGATAAGAAATTAATGTTACAGAAGTAGATGTCTTGTGATAAAGTGAACTTCTTTTTACTCAGAATAAGCAACAGCATCTATTTTTAAAGGTCTTTTATTTTTTTTTTCTTTGTTTCAACTAATTACAAATACCACTACATCTTTTGATAGAGATAACAGAACTTGTTGTCATGGTCCACAGGTCTCCCATTAAGCACACAGAGGCATAGTAAGCCTTCAGTTATGATTTGACTTATAAATAAGTACATTTTTCTGCTCTGTGATATCAGCATCTTTTCCACAGTTATATGATAATTCAGTCTGAGGTTAGGCTCTGATCTGTGGGAAAAAGAAACAGTTCTGGCAGGGAGCCGGTGCTCATCTGAGGATACTAGCAGAGTCAGCAGCTTTGGCCAGGTAGCCCAGCCATGCAAAGGATGAAATGCTAGGTGTGCATCTGTGTCCAAGCACAGATGACTGGGCTTCCTACTCCTGTGTCTGCTTCATTTTAGAGCAGCGTTTTGGTGTGACGCTGCAGTGGGTATAAAATCCAGGACGGAAAGGTCTGTGCTAAAAGCATGTTTCCCCAGATAGACTGGTCTGGCTTGCTGAGAACTAGAACCTCCCAAAACAACCTGACAACCATACCAAGCTGAAGGCAACCTGTCCACAGATGAGGGCTGAGAGCTAGCACTATTCAGAGGGAAAAGCAGCTCTGAAGTTAGTGGCAAGCTAAGTTAGACTGTACAGAAAAGGGGTGCAGGGGACTGTGCTATAAGGAGAAACAGAATGATCATGAAGAAGAAAACTTTCTTCAGAAAGCACTTGAGGAAAGATCCATTTTAGCTCCTGAATACTGTTTCTTGGACAAAGGACTGGAGATCTCAACCCTCCCTTCCAGTCGGGGTTGTAGTCACCGGAACAGGTTTAAATTAACAGCTACAGAATTGAGCTAAACCCCTCCCAGAGCACTTAGAAGTGCAGGGAAGATGATTTTCAGATTGCATGTGTCTCACAGATCTCCATCACAGGGGTTAAGGGATGATCTAGCTGTTAAGGGTGATACAACCTTTAAGGATGATCCCAGAAAATCTATTCTTTTTTTGGTTAGTTTACTCTGTTCTTCCCCCCATTATTTTGAAAAAATTTCAGCTGCTGTTATTCTGTTTAATTACAACTTAATCTCTGGTATCACTACTTTATATCTGGTTAATGAATGAAAAATAAGATTGATTCTCTTATGCCTCTGGACATAAGAGAAGTTCCTGTAGAGTGCCTATTGAGCTAAATATCATACAGAATTGTGTACTGCAAAGTCTCCTTAACCTCCACATGTTGTACAGAAAAGTTATTTTTATTCCTTCTAATTTAGCATCTGTTTCTGCAGTACAGCAGTCCCATGCAGAGCTTCATTTAAGTCTGGAGCTCTGTGTCAGTATTAAGGTCTCTGATAACAGATTGCGGTGAAAAGTTGAGAAATGATTATACACCATATTAGTTTATGCAATATAGAAAAGTAGAAAAGATTTGAAGGATGTCTCTGTTGGAAATGAAAGATCAAAAATGCGCCACAGAGTTGAATTTTTTTTTTTTAAATTGGGTCCCAGGCATTTGGCACATGAAACAACCTTATAACAAAGCTTCTATGAAACATTTTAGACCTCTGAAGCTAAAAAACACGTTCTTTTTAATGCTGTTAAGAGAAACAAAATTCAAAGGCTAACAAGTTGTAATTGCTTTTTGAAAAGAAGGCTGCCTAAAGTGAAGGTTATTTTTTTCCATTTACACAGTGTACTGCATTTCCTAGCTAAATTATAGAAAATTATATGCCATAGTTTTCTTTCTGCCTTTAACTAGCTTTGTATGAATCTTATAGTTCATCTCTAAAATTTTGTTGCATTGTACCAATTGTATTACGTTTACAAAAATATTCTACCCAAACACTCCATATTCCTGATAATTGGCTTTCTGCAGGGACTAATGATGAGCATGTTATTCTCTTTGGTGCAAAGCTCTTCAGGGGACCATCCTTCTATATTTACTTTATCTCTACTACCCACAACACCGAATCAAGTTTATGTTCTTGGAGGTCCATCTTGGGGAAGCACAGATTAATTTATTTTAACCAGCACTATGGAAAAAAGAAGCAATGGTATGAGTGTTTTGCTACTTTATAATAAAAAGTAAAATAGAAAGTAGGCCAAGTTCTTCTTATTTAATTCAAATATTTCAAATAATTTGTCAATTCCAGGGCAGTATATAGAAAACTAAAAAAATGTGGAGATTGTTTTAAGTTTTTTTTCATTCTTGAATGAAATCACATAACTCATAACATACTTTAAAATATTATATATTAAAAATTTACTTTAATCTACACGATTAAAATGTCAGTGTTTTGTAAAAGAGTAATGGATCCTTTATATTTAAAAACAACTGCAAACAAATATGATCATTAGAAACTGTTTTCATTATGGGAAAGAATATGAAATATCTTTTGTTTTGGCCTTTTTCCTCTGAAGCCAAAGATTTAGGTTCTGATATTTGAGCCCCAAATGGCACAATAAAAAATATGAGACAAATTTAGGAAAGGTAAACTCATTGGTGAATACTGAATGTCGTAGGTCCAAATACAGTCTCTCATTCAGGGAGCTGCCAAGTCAGAATTAGCAGGAAATGAGCATAAATCAGCAGTGGAAAGATAAATGTGTACTGATATCCAATTCCGGCAAATACTGGAGACAGCGTACTGATCCTCATGTCACTTTGGTCTGACCCATTGTGTTAGCACTTATGTTTTTAGATATTTACTTTCTTTCCTTTTTAAAACATAGCTTGAGTTTTCTTGGGAGTTGGAACAGCTCTCTACCAATTGGTATGGGGAGAGGCACTCTGAAATGGGAACTTTATATCAAAGTAAGATATTTTCTGAGTTATTGCTTGCCAACAGCCATAATGCTTTCCAACTCAAGTTGAGCAATTTTGTTGCTGTTCCAGCATCTATATGCTTGGAATAAACACGATGTACAGGGTGCATTCCTGTGTCCTTGGACTTGTTTGTTACTGTTTACTAAGGCAAAATCATAGGAGATAAGGCAGCCTATATGGCTGTGTTTGATGGACATGTGTGGCACAGGTTAGTGTCCCATTATGGATATTAGATGAACACATATACACACACACACAGATGCTGGAATACTGTCAATGATGGGAATGAATGCTGCTATGCTCAGGACTTATTTTAGGATCACCTGAAATCTTATCCAGCAAGGCTGGGAGATGCTCTGCAGCCCCAAGGTTTCTATCACATCTTGTCAACCTGATCTGCTCTGCCTAAATTGCTCAGTGTTTCTAAGACTCATAGGAAGAATGATGGAAGGAGGTTGGAGTGTCTTTAGCCGGTTCATGTCTTACAGTTTTTTATTGCTGTCTCATCTGATAGGGAGAGATTGTCTGGGAGGCTTTCCCAGTATTGTGGCAAGGTTAGTGTGAGGGCAGCAGTCAGCCAGAAAAGTCCAGAGCTGAGAAGACAGAAGCAGTTCAAGAAGCTTAAGGGGACTTGCTGAAGGACACAGCTGACTTACATGTCAGTCCTTTGCTGAGGCTCTTTTCATCAGCATTCACAGCTTGCGTGTCAGGCTGACAGCTTCCACACTAATAAATAATATAAGTGAATGCATTGGCTTTTTATATGCTACTGTCTGGCCAATGCTCTTGAGCTTATTTCTGTCCAACTGAACCCTAATTTTAATGAGATTTTCTTACCTCTAGACCAAATTATTTTAACTCATATTACACTGCATACAGCTAAAACTCAAAATCATTCAGAAACATTCAGCCTTCCACAGCACGTTAGACACAGCCTCAGCATCACATAGCAGCCTAAAGTCCCTAATCTGCTTCTTGCTCCATCTTCAGCACTACAGCTCAAGAGGTAAGATGAGAGTCTGTTGGCTTGCAAGCCAATGTTGCCATTTGCTGTGCTCTGAAGGCTCCTGAACTCTGTATTCTTGCTTCTGGCTCTGCCTTTACTCCTGAATATATAAAAAGAATTGCATACTTTTTAATATATCTGACTACGTTAATCACAGAATCACAGCACCACAAAATGATTGAGGTTGGAAAGGACCTCGGGAGGGCATCTTGTCCAAACTGCCTACTCAAGCAGGGCCACCTAGAGAAAGTAAAAAACCAAAAGTGTTTCCTGATATTCAGAAGGAACCTCCTGTGTTTTGGTCTGTGTCCACAGCCTCTGGTCCTGGCACAGCACTACTGAAAAGAGCTTGGTTTCAGTTTCTTTGCATGGTCCTTTCCAGTGTTTATATACATCAATAAGATCCCCTCTGAGCCTCCTCTTCTCAAGGATGAACAGTCCCAGCTCTCACAGCCTTTCCTCAGAGAAGAGATTCTCCAGTCCCTCGTTCACCTCTGTGGCCCCGCATTGGGTTTTCCCCAGTATGTCTATGTCTCTCTTGTACTGGGTTGTCCAGAACTGGGCAATATAAAGATGACATTTAACATATTTAACATGAACATCAAGAATTATCATGGTATGAAATTACAAATCCAAATCAAAAAATCATTGCATATTTTTTTCTCACTTTCTATATCTTATTTTACTGATGGGTAAATTTTCAAGCACTTACAACTACAGACATATCTGGTTTAGTCAGAATGAAAAAACAATCCAGAGGCCCAGAATTTTCCCCTTTGCTAGGAAATTAGGTTTGAGCCTTCAGATGTCAGGAAGGAAGAAAAATATCAGGGGTAATCTGCTGACCAGAAAGGGTTGATTCTTAAACTCACCTCCCAGTGAGAAAATAGAGCTTTGGCTTTGGTTTTGTATTTGACTCCAGATATATTTAATTTTTTCAAGGAATTAGGATAATAATGAGAGTTTATTAAAAAAAGAAATCTCATCTTTTAGAAGAATGAATTTGACTAATAAATAAAACTTTTTTTTTTTTTTAATGATGAGTTTACTGTGCAAGGATAGTTCAAGTCAGATCTTTCAGTGGATGTGCTGTTTCCAATAACTAGCCTAGAGAAGCAAGCATAAACTTGCTATTTTAAGGACATATATCATGTTTAATTTACAATGAACTTGCTGGCTTAATAGAGGAATATGAAACCTGGGTGTGCAGATAAGCTGACTCTAATCAGAGGGTAGCAGGAAGGCATCAGAGAGCAATTCTCTCTTGGAATCCATTCAAAATGAACTGCTGAATCCTTTCATCCAATCCAGAAGAAACTCAATTACAAGAAGTGACATTATGCAACATAATAAAAGTAGTGTCAGCTCCAAATCTGTGAAAGCTTGTTGACACAGGGAATGAGTCAAACTGATGGGACCATATGGTGAGAAGGAGTGTGTGAACAAGCCTCCTTGTCTTCCAACCAGAGAAGTTTGTGGCATCATTCTTGACTACAAATACATCTCATACCCTTTAAATCCACCCATTGAAATGCCATGCAGACAATATGAATGGTGGTGAGCATATCAAGGTGTTCTATGAAGGGAGGTCGTGAAGGTAGCTCCGACACACCTGGGTGTAGCCCAAGCTTGTGAACACTGACCAGGATGTACTGGTGTACTGCCACAAGCAACCCTCACATGAATTGTCATAAACAAAATGAATCATTACACAGGAATTCATTGTCCCACAATGGAAGTTTAAAGCAATTTATTTGGTCATGAAATGTATTGTGAAATAAAGGACTTTAGATTGCCACCAGCTTTAAAGCACCCATGCTGAAAATGCCACTTATTCACAGAAGACTAGGTAGCTGATAATTTTGAAGCCAATTAAAGTCTTTCTATTGACTTTAACTGGACTTAAATAAGCTTAAGAGAAGAAGCAGGTTGTCTAGAACACATTATTTTCCTCAAATCAGATAAATGCTGATATAAAAAACTCTGGTAGAAGTAGTTCATACTCTGCTCTGCTCTTAGTCCCACAGAGTTCTATTCTAATCAGAATGAGAGAAGCTTAATTAAGTAAACAGGGAATCTTATATTATAGGAAAATTAGATGAAATGGTTTTGCTGAGTTGATGGAGAGGGTTGAATTTTTCCCTCTGCAAGAGGGAGCCTGCAGGTTGGGTGGGAAAGAAAATCGTAAGGAAAGGAAGGAACAATTTATTAAAAAAAAAAATAGAAAATAAAATAATGAAAATAATGTCAATTATCTATGAGTAAGAAAGAAACAGAAATGTCACTTTTTTCACTAATGGTGAAAACACTAATATTCCTGAGCAGCCTTCCAGAGAAGAATAATAAGAAGCCCAAGATAATTTAAGGGTGGAGTCAGTGTCCAACATTACAGGAAGCTGTTGCCCATGAAAAAAAAGATGGTTGAATATTGAAACTTGCAAGGTGCTATTTTGTGTGTTTGCACTAGTTAAGAAACTGGTTAAGGACACAGAGTGCAACACTAATCCATCATTGTTCTGACTGCTACATGATTAGCACACTCCCAGGCATGTTTTTAACCTGAACCCAGCAGCACTTTCCTGGACAGGAGAATGGTTTGGGAAATGGCACATGCCATAAATTGCTCTCAGCAGGCAGTATGAGACCATATTGCCAAGGGAAGTGAGAGAAAGAAAACATTTAATCATGGGCAAATTTAACAGTGTCATTTCTCAGTAGTGCCAGGGAATGGCCCCAGAATGTTTTAGGAGTAAAAATATATACTTTAAGTTATTTTTTCCTTTCAACTTAACTAGTCATTGTGCCTAAAGTGGAGATTTTAGAGCAGGGAACTAGCCTTTGGAGGCTGGATACAGCCAACTGCTATGGTGGTATTGCAGTGAGGTTTCCAACCTAACAGCAGTAGTGACCAGTTTACGGTGCTAAACTGAACAGTAATGTGTTTAGAATTATTTGTGAAAGTGATTTTTTTTCCCCAATTTAGTTATAAAATCCACAAATCAGTCATTGTATTTCTCCTGAGGCTCTTGCCAGCAAGATTAGGAATGTTACTTTCTTCATCCTTTCACTCCTAGGCACAGGTTAGCATAAGGTAGAAGCATTTTGGTCCTTTTGCAGGTTGCATTTAAATAAATTGGTAAATCTTTTATTCAGGAAAACTCTTGTTAGCCACTAAAATTACACAAACTATCCAATGCACATAATAATGGACCAAAGATTTTCCTGCAGCATAATTGCAATTAGCTGTTTTACAAGTATGGTGTCTAACTTTTTTGGACAGATAAATCTCTTTATGCAATTAGTCTTAGGTTGGGGTTTTGTTTTGTTCAATTGGTTTTTTGCTTCTGTTTTTGGTTTTGGATTTTTGTTGCTGTTGTTTTTTGTTTGTGTTTTTTTTTCTTTTTCTGAGCAAAACTTTTAAGTTTCTGCAGTTTTATTCTGGGAGGTAAAGAACAAGTTCACTGATAATGACACCATTTGCAGAATTTGCAATGTTCTTTATTTTGCAACTTGGGTTCAAAATATTCTTTCTCACAGATTAGAATAATTTTAAACAATTTCATCAAAGAACAGGTAGCTATAAGAGGAATCAAGTTCAACTGAATGCAGATGAAATTCAGAGCATAAGTTACTTGGTATTTGTCAAACTGTCCTGTAAATGCTTCAAGTGGGGATATCCTTTATAAGGTTATGACTTGAAAAATGGTTTATCGGGATTTTTTTTTTAAAGTGTTTGCTTTCAAAATTTTCGTAGTGTAAGTTGATACATTGCCTCAGAATACTGACAGGAAGACAAATTTCGTCCCTTTGGTTGGTGTCCTTAATCTCTCCTCAGCTTTTTTAATGTTGAAACATAGAATGGTAAGCTATGGAGTACCTCCTAATTTATTTATTTAATTTACAACTACCTGAAGTACTACTCACGTCTTTATCCTCCTAGGTAATTCAATATGGCCTTAATGGAAACCTACCTTAAATAAATCAGGTCTGATACCCGAATCAGAAAAAAGGAACAAAGATTTCTGATGCAGCAAGCCTAAAATGAAAATTACAGCTCCCAAGCAGGTGATTCTGCAAAAATAGTGTGGCCTTGGGCTTTTTAATGATCTGCAATGCACCAGAATGGCCCCTGGCATGTAGTTAAGCTACAGAAGGAACATTTTCCAAACTCAGCTGCATTCATCCGTCTTCATAATTTCTATTTCTTTGCACAGACTTTCTGTTCTTGAGGCCACTTGGCTGACTATTTAAAAGTGCCACTGGGTACCTGAAACACCCATATCAGGGACAGGAATTTCATATGCAGACGTAATCCTGCATCACTGCCTATTCTGACCCAGCACTCCAAAGCATCTCTCTGACTGTTGTCTCATCTTTTCAAAATTCTTCTCTTCTGTCATGGTTGTTTTGAGACAAGAACTTTAGTTTTATTTGGTTGTGTAGTACTTAGTATGTCAGAGCCCTGGCCCACTGCTGATATTCTTGTGTGCTGCCACCAAGCAAGCAACAGGAATTTGGGAACTGAGCTCTGGTTGCAAGTCTCTTCAAACCATTCACAGAATCACTTGTTTAACCCAGTCACTGCTGTGTGCCTCTGAAGGTGCTGCTTGCCAACCTGCTGAGCAAGACAACTAAATGTTATTCCACTATTTTCTTTGAGCTGGGATATTTTTCTTTCTTTTTTCCAAATACTGAGTAGTAACCCTCTTTATCTTCCCTGCATTTTGTCCAAAGCATGATTGGTGTCTCTCCATCCTGGTGTACTCTGTGTCATACGTCACTACATGACGAGTTTTGATTGAGAAGGGTGTTTTTATGTACAACTTGCAGTTTTTGCTCTACATTTTTAGTTCTTGATGCTTCCTTTGCAGGAACTTAAGTAGTGTTATTTTGCAATGGGCTTTTCTGGGAGTATGTGACACTGATTGGAATCAGTGCTCTTTTCTCATCCTGATGATCTTTTTGTAACAATCAACTTGTGACACCATTCTTACTCTAGTGCTTCCAGCAACACATGCTGTCACCACTCAGTTTTGAGTGTGTGTCCAGGCATTATAGTCTGTGCTAAGGGATTGGGACATTCCTTAAAATCTCTGTTCACTTTACAACCCTAACACCTTGCTTCCAGGCTGAGACTGCAAGTCCAATAACTGAATCAAGGTGGGATCCTAAATTTACATCACATTAATCTTCACAACATAGAAGATTAAAGAAATCTGAGTAGAATTCATAGATTTTATGCCAGCTATTTTGCTTGGCTTACAGCAGGTAACTGCTACTGTATTTTACAAGTCTGGTGAATGCCCCAGGTTCATTCACATCTGAAGTGAAATCTTCAACAGTAAAATCAATGTGATATTGCATAGGGATGTAAACTCAGGTGTCCTTGGGTTTGAGAATTATCTGAGTTAAACCCTCGTAATGATGAATATGCTTCATACTTAAATTTTCAGAAATGCCTCATGAGATGAGGCTGAACTGACTAGAAGGACTTCAGATCATACTAGCTGCTTGAATTCCCTGGCTGCACACGCCCAGTCTGAGCAGTGGTTTTAGCTCTATTCTTGCTCCAAGGCATAACTGCCTGCTTAATGATGTACCAGTAGTTGACCTTTTTCTTTCTCTTTTATTACTCACTATGTCCCTTCATATGGCCAGAACAAGGTTGGTATGATGGTTTTATGTTGATTACAGCCTACTTTTCACAGGAGGAATCCTACCAGGTTTGATTAAATCTGTGTATGAAAGGCCCTTGAATACCAGCAGAGTAGCATGGAGAAGCCCAGAAAAATAGTGAATTAGAGTCTTAAGTTATAATCATCATTAGCTGTATACAGACAGCAAGCAATACTCTCGCTTCATCAGCTCTCTTCTGGTCTTATCCTATTGCACAATGGTTCTCATCACTTCAACTGAACAAAATCCTTCAGGTCTCAGAGGGTGCTGCTCACCTTGCTGCCTCCCTCTTCTGCCTGACCACTGCTCTGAGATACAAGAGAGGCCCCATGTCCATGGCATTAGGACATGTGCTTCCGCTTCCACAGATCTGAACAAAGTCATGATATGCCATCATATTCCATGCCCAAAAGAAGGTTTTCAAGCTAAACATTCATGTGTCTCAATCCTCTTACAGGTTTAATTAGGGAATGTGCAACAGAAAGCCTAACATCTACAGGATGGATTTCCCCCCCAGAAGAGTTACCATTATCACTTTTGCTGAGACAGGTTGTTAGAGATAATACTTACCTTGCATGTAATAGCTTAATATTTACAGCACTTGGCCAGGAGATAGGAAGCTTGCCTTCTGGATTCTCCATGGTCCAAGGGAGAGTGGACTTAAGTGTCTCAAGCAAACGCCCTAAACCCACGATAGATTTGGAAAAAAAAAAATGTTAACAAGGTTTCATAACTCCCTGTTCATCTAGGCTGGTGTACATCCTGTGAAGCAGGCTGCACTGGGATGGGGAGAGAACATTAAACACTCAGTGGAAAGGCCGTCTAAATGGCATGCAAAGAGATGTTGGCTGGATTTGTGGCTCAGCTCACAACAGAAGTTTTAGTTTGTGTGAAATAATCATTATGCAGAAGATGACAGTAAAGACCAGCCATCTTACTTTATATCACAAAGTTCCTTTTTGGATCTACTTCTAGTCATATAAAATAAGACAGGAGCAAAACCAACTTAGAAAGAAATGCAGAAATTATAGATATTTCTGAATTTGTATTATAGAAGGTTGGAGTCCCACTGTTCAATACTGTAGGCAGCTATTAATTATTTCATGCCTTAGAGGACACAGTCATGAGCGGGCACTTCAATGTACCCTGCCACAAAACAGAAACCATTAGGACTGTCTGTCTTTTAAGAGATGGAAGAGAAAGTTATGTCTGTCACAAAGTTCACAGAATCTCAAGCCTTTTGATAAAATGAGAGAGAGATTTACTGCCTTACATCTATTTCAATGGAAGTGAGGTTTATATACTTCAGCCTAGGTACCTTTTTCCTTTTTATTTTTTTATTAAAAGGGAAAATAAATATACTTCTGTTAAATTTTTCTTATAAATTCTCACATAGAAGATATATTATTCAGTTTCCTAACAGTTTGCACTGTCCATCACTCTAAGCAGCTATAGCAAAAATTTCAGGGAATAGGATAATATAAACATTTTATTCTTTACAAATCACTAGGACAAGAAGTTTAGTTTGCATACTCTAAATGAAGTTGTAATACAGTTGGCAATTCTAATTATCCTTCAATTTAGAATAGATGACTGGAATTACAATTGCTTTATGGAAGACATCTAAATCAAATCCACGGTACTTTTATAGCTGGTTCTAATGGATCAGCATCTTACACAGCACACATACACATCAGTAGAAATCTTTGTCTTTCAAAAATGAATGTTTGAAAATAAAAACGGAAAGAACAGATGCTCCATTGTAAATTCTCATGACTAAAAAGTTCTCAAACCTGGTGAATTCCCAGCATCAATATTGAAATGGAATGCTTCGTTTCAATAACCTGGGCTTCTTAATGTGGTACTAGACCAAGAACACCTCACAAAACGTTTTAAACAAAATGCATCAGACAAAGCCCAACGTGTTCTGCTGGAAAAGGACACCAGATCAAAGAGATGGCACCATATCAAAGAGGTGGCATTCTGGCACCATGATTTTTCATGGAATGATAGATGGCTATTGCAAAAGCAATAAATATTAGTAAAGGACATGTTAAAGGAAGATGAAACTAGAGAGTCACTTGAAGGCTGCTCAATGACCATGGTTAGCTAACCAAACCTCTATTTCTTGAACCCCTGACATTCCACCTCCCCATATTTGCTAATATAACTAGCACTTCTATAATGTTTCCTTTTAGATTTGGAGTTGGCACAACTGCTGCCTCATTTCTGGAATGTTTTACTGTTGCCCTTTGGCAGTTACAAGCATCCTAGAGAATAAAGAAAAGAAAAATTTATCCCTCTCACATAGAACTAACTGCAGTAATTTTCTTATACTTTCAATGTAAATAACCTTTGCCTTTTTCTCTTTTTTTCTCTTTTATCTTTTTTTTTGCCTTTCTTTTTTTTTTTTCCCTGGTGGTTGCAGTCTTTAGTTATGGCTTTCTTCCTTTTTTAATTTATGCTACATATGCCATGAAATTCCAGGTTGAATTATTCCGGAGTTACATTTTTTTTCAGTTTGGCAATGTGGCTGCACTTTTGCTCTATTATTAAATTCACTTTTGCGTCTGTGTTTTTGCAGCCAAGACCTCCTTCAATGCAGAAATACATTCAAGATCAACAAACACTAAAGTAAAATAAAAAGAGAATTGTATGTTGTCTTTCTATTGGAAGTGTTGCACTTTGAGCTGACCAGATTCCAAGGAGCACAAAATATTGTTGGTTGTATTGGTTTGGTTGGATGAGTAAAAACTATATCTTACAATGTTAATTTTTTTCAGGGAATGATCCAAATATTTGCTGCCAAACACAGTCCCATGAAAATGTCCCAAGACAGTTGACAGATTCAGCAGCCTGCTGGAAAACACCAAGAAAGCCATGAACAAAAGAGAAACAAAATAAAACACCTCTTACATTCCCCCATGTCTTTGTCCTGTCATGCTAGCTGTGATCAAAGCCTTATATTTTATTTTGCTGTCAGAAGATTCTTGGTAGCTTGACTTCTAATTATTTTAGTCAGAGAATACTGACGCTGCAGCCAAACCAAGTATAGCTTTCTGAGTAACATGGAGATGTTGTACAGGCAACTTTCTGGATCACTAATTCCTAGTTTTTATAAGCCAAATTTCACAGCAGCCAGAACAGATCCCATTGAGAGAGTATACATCAGAAGAATTTATTAGTTTCAGTTGTGTCCATATACTTGGCTCATACTTCATGGTTTGGGAACCTCTGCCTCAGATTAGGAAAATAACACCTATTCATGTATTTTCATGTCTTTCTTCCCACTCCTCTTTTTTATAACCGTTCTTATTACCATTACCTTCATTTTTGTAATATAAAAACAATAAAAACCTCTGGGACTTTTAATTCCCTGGCTATGGAAATTTTACATTCTTTTTTCTTCTTAAGAATTTCAGAGGACTAGGCTGGGATTTTTTTCTGTGAATTAAAGTTATATGTTTCTTTTTAGAAACTGTGTTTATTTGTCTCAGATTTTTTCTTAAATTCTTATTGCCTTATTCTTTCTCATCACATAGGCACTTTGATTTCACAACACCAAGCAATTTCAAAAACTCTTTTATCATTATAAACTCTCTGTGACTAATATAGGCATCTTAGATAAGGTAGTGCTTTTATTTTAGAAGCCTCTCTTGAGTTGAGAAATCTTCACAAAATACTTAAATTTCCTTTAAAATCCTTTTGGCAGACCTTTGGAAGGCAATCTGGTCTATAAAAGATCAAAATGTAAGAATTCTTTAGCTGTGTCAGACCCTGGCTGCCGAGTCTATTTTGAAACAAGTTCTTACAAGTACTTCTGAGTTCTCTCTTCTTTTTTTCCTTAAGGTGTTGGTTAAGGCAGTTTTGTCTCTTCATGTCCCCACAGATCTTCTTCATCTCTCTTCTTTATGAGCTGTTCAAGTGGTTAAAACAATTATAAAATTAGAGATGGGTATAAATAGGTGTGCGACAAATACAGACCTGCAAAGAGTTCAGAAATAGGTTCCCAAATCCCAAGTGTACTCTGATCATCACTATCACTAATTATCTTTCTCAATTAAGAAATCAAATGCATTATCCCACAAAAACTAATTTGAATCTCATTCTTCCAAACCTGTATAAGATTGGATGGTCCACAGCATAGCAGAGAATTTTAAAAAAAAAGTTCAAAATAAAACTCTCAAAAGTCACAAAATACAATGATGAATACAATTCTGTTTTAGAATCTAGCATAAGAGTATTTACAAGTTTCAAAACTTCTGAGAAGTGTGAAATTATCAGCACAAGTTATTTTTGTTTCATCAGAAGTATAGTCCACACCTCTTGTCACACTAATACTGTGTGGATAGACACTCAGTTGTAATACCCTACACTATTCCAGCCTAATGGATACTCTGATTTACTGTCAGAAAGAGAGAAAAAAAATCCAAATAATTGTGTGACCTGTCAGAGGAGAGTGGCTTCTTCATGACATCGCTGGCCTGAACATTAGGTGGAGCCATCTGCACGATGCCTCTTCCGACCTCAGTTGTGATGGCGCTTTATCATCAATAGCATCTTGCATTTAGGTATTTCCTCCCAAATTAAAGTATCTTTCCCAGTCAACTTAATGTCTGTAAACAATGGGAAGGGATTAAAGTAAAACTGGTTTCTGTGTATCACTAGATTCTTTCCTGAAAAATTCTACATTGTCAATGACTTTTTTTTTTGTCACAGTATTAATTGCACCTTTATTTTACATTTCCCCATGTCATATTATTTATTACAATTCCATTTCTTGTGTGACGTTAAGGAAGTGAAAAAAATGAGAAGTAATGCAGTATGTGACCTATTTATTTAAGAAAAATGGTGTTTTGCTGGTGTGCTCAGGCCCAAAATTATTGCTGTTTTCTTACACCAAGATTCATAGAATCATAGAATCATTGAAAGGTTGGGGTTGGAAGGGACCTTAAATATTATCTAGCTCCAATCCCCTGCCATGTGCAGAGACACATGCTCTCCCTTTGCTCTCCACATTTGCCATGTAGACCTAATTTTACCTCATGTGCCGTGACTAGATGGACTAAATTACAGTTCACTTTTGTCCACCTCTGACATTTCTGTGTCAGAATGTGAAGCAGCTGTGTTTCCAATAAGCCATCACCCCTCAAGGCTGGGTACATGCAGTCCACACACCAAGGTTTCTACCAGCCATCTGCAGCGCATGAACTGCTGTTCTACCCCTACTGCATACTGCCATCATTTCAAACGAAGTATTTTTTCAAGATGAGCATTTTTCTATTTATTTACCCAATAGTATTTCCTTCTTGCCCTTCCTGTCCCTACAACAGCCTCAAGGAAACCAAATCTATAGCAACACAGCAAACACAATACATTGCTAATTTTTTCTTCCACTGCACTGGAGAAACTGTTTTTCCTATGAATATGTATTCTTGGCTGGGCAAGTGTCATCAAACGCTGTCAAAAGCTTTGTGTAACTGCCCACTCACAGACCACGTCAGCACCTCAGTGTCAGTGGCGTTTCCTTGCACATTATATTCAGAAGGAATGCCTGCTTTGCTCTCTCCAGCAGCTGGTTTTCACGATGTTTGTTCACGTCTTTGAGACCACCATGGGTCTGTTGAATTTGCTTCATGTAGGCTATTTGTAAGGTTCACAGGATATTGCGGAGGGGGAAGGCTACGTGGACTGATAGCTTGATAGTAAGAGACTTATATCTCTGGAGAAACACACTAACCAATAATTTGTGGTAAAATGTCTCAGTTACTTCATCTGTGACAAACCAGCAATCGTGAGACTGTGGTTGCACAACCCTCCTTTGTGATCACCTTCCTGGGAAGTGTGTTCAGCTCCTCTCTTCATCCAGTCAGGATAGAAATTGATCTGTCTGTAAGTTCCTTAGAAGTTATTCTGAGCTACTTCTCTTTCAGTCTCATCACTACTTTTGTCTACTACATAGAAATCATCAAAATGTTCTTTTGGCACCTGAGGACATTGTTTAGTGGTGGACTTGGCAGTGTTGGGTTAATGATTGGACTCAATGCCCTTAGAGGTCTTCTTCCAGCCTAAGGATTCTATTTCCAAGCTTAATGGTCTAACCACCAAATTGTTTAGTCATGTCCATTCACACTTCCATTGAATAAATTGATTCAAACAGAATTTTTTTAAAAAATAATATCAGCTTGTTACCTACAAGGGAAGGAATGCCGAAAAGAGATCTGATGATGAATATTTTCTTCATTTTATTAAGTAGTATAAACAAATATTCATGCCAGGATGTTGAATACAACAGGAACTAAGAATCATCATCCAATAAAACCTTGGCATCCTTTGTTGAGGTACTCAAAGCTCTGGCTGATACTGACAAATGAAAATAAGTGAATATATTCTGGTTTGTTAAAAAAAAGCAGGACAGTCTTTAATGCTTAATAAAAAATAAATAAATAAATAAAAGTACTGTGACCATACAGTAAATCTCATTTGAAACAACATAGATTTAAAAATAATAAAATAAAATGCTCAGTGTAAACAGTCAATTTTTATTTAATTATCACAGAGTTGTAGTCAAATAAAATTATTTTAAATATCTAGGTTTTGTACTGTCGGCTACTTTTGCTGAAAGGGTTATCTGGTCAGAAAAATCACAACAGCTTCGTTTCAAATTGATTTGGGTTAAATGGACTAGAAAAAGCATTTTGATAATTTTTGAAATGAGAATGAATTAATATTGGCATGAAATTGGCATCTACTAAGCTTTTAAATGTCCCTCAAGGTGAAAAATTGAGAATTTTTTTCTATTTTTTTCTTCATATTGCTTCCTTTCCTCTGCTTCTTTTGAAGCCTCTGAGACTGCTAGTGTTGGACTATAGAGTGCATTTGTTCTTGTAAGCTTTCTTTGAAAAGGTCAGGTATGTCCCTTGATTTACTGTGTTAGGCACTTCTGAAGTCTTCAAGTGATCTAGCATTAGTTTATGGCACAAAAGATTTTTAAGCAAAATAAACACTTTTAAAAAGTTCTCTTTTTTTCTCCTTAGTGTAATTCTCTTTACAACAGAGCTTCTACCAGCCTGTTATCATAAAACTTAAATGACATAACTCTGCTTAGAAAAGCTGCTATTGAGACTTGCTGGTATGACCAAAAGCTCTCCTGGCACTTACATGATTTTATACTTCAAACTCACTTATAACCCTACTAATATTAACCCTTTTCAGGGTCACTTCTCACTTTGCCTTTTCTCATGTTTCTCCTATTTAGGAGAGCAAGTCTGTGCCTTCAATCAATATTTCTTTTATGCCAGGGAAACAGAAGATTATCTATTGACACTTTGATTCAAGAAAGTACATTCAAATGTTCAACACAGCTTAGTGATCTGTTTTGGCATAGATCCCACCTTGACTCTAATATTTCCTCCTATATTTTTATATTTTCTTAGTTGAAAACTGTTGCTTGGCAACATGGATACGGATTCAGCACTTTTTATTTTTTCTATCTTTGAAAGATTACTTTTTTGTTTGTGTGACAAAGAGATCTATTTCTTCAGTATTTGTAATGTTATGGAGATGTTCCCATAAAATTTTATTAAATATCTAGAGTATTGTAAGCATTGAACTAAAAGGAGGGAACTAAATTATGGAACTAAAAGTTCAAGATATATAAATAAAGCTGTGATGTAGAGGCTTTATTGTTCTCAGTTCATGCTGATCAATGCCAATCAAATGTCTGGAAAATGTTCTCTCCATCCATAAAATTTGGAACCAATTTTCCAGTGAAATATTCGTGTTATGATTTGGCTCAAATACAGTGTAACAAGAAAATTCATTAAGCTACTCCTAGCAATAAATAGTGTTGGTGTTGCCCATGAAGCTACTGATAAACAGCTGAAATCATCAAGAGAATTGCCCTTGAGTGAGAAACCTGAATGAAAGTGTTTTAAATGTAAATGTGTAAATAAGATTTTAAACAGGGGATATAGTCCTACAATTATTGCGCCATTTGTAGAGCAATAGATAGAAAATGTATTACCATATGTGAGCCATTATAGTTGGAGACATACTTTGCTATTTAGTTGGGGATTTTCACTTACAGTGCTGTCACAAGGAAAGGTCGTGCTATGTATGAACTGATGAATCATGATGGGTTAGTCTCTGTTATCGTAAGTTGTCATTGGCTTAGGACATGGACACATTAAGGAAAGCAATGAAAAATTCCTGATGGAATCATATCACCTTGCCCTATGTCTTTCATGTCATTTTGAAAAATTAACCAGGTATATCTCAAATGTCAGCTTTCAAGCAAAAAATTATTTCAAATTTTCATACTTTTTAAATCTGTGGCATATAAATGCAAGACAGACAAGCATGTACTTCATGAAGTTACACTCTATTTTACAAAAAGGAATCAGGTATTGATTTTACATCACTGTTTCCTAAATTTATGTCAATCCACGTGATCTGTGTATAAGTTAATTCTGGAATGTATTTTGCAACGTAATTTTTGAAAAAACTTGTCAAATAACAACTTATTGTGTCATTGTACTACAGAATAGATGTTTAAGCTTTATAGAAAACCCCAACACACTATTGTTTTTTTTCTGTAGGCCATTATTTATTTTCAATGTCCATGGAAGGGCCATGGACTTTATTTTCAAAGCTTTGTTTTAATAGATTTAAAGCCAAAACACCCCAAACCAGATCTTAATATTTGCAGATGAGGGAGCAGTTTTAGTGATAGACTGTGTTCTCAGAGACAGACATGGAGGTGCTGAAAAATTTCATTTGCAGGATTCACTGGTGGTAACCATAGCCACATTTCTGAAACCTGAAGCCTGATGATGTCTTAAGGGCTTTGCATGAGTTTAAGCATTATTTTAAGTAATTTCAACAAAATAGGTTAAAAATATGTCCTAACCCTTTCTTTGCAGACTTACAGTTAAATACAGATAGTGAGCTAGATGACATGTTTTTACTTGAAGCGTGATCATCTCATCACATTTTTGTGCTTTTTCTCTCAGTATATTCTGGATGGCATTTTTTTCAATTTTACACATTGACTACTTGTATTTTTAAGTAAATTTCTAATGCAGAAGGTAATTACACACTTAGGGTACAGATCACTCACGGGCCTCCTCATTCTGTTTTTGTCAAGGCAAATCTCTGTCAATACAACAAAGGAGCCATAAAAGTGTTGCTCAGTGAGAATCAGGCCCACTTGAACAGAGCAACTAGGCAAAATTTAATGGCACTGATCTAATAGTCTTCATATCTGTGAGTTCTCTCACATTATTTTAAAAATGTTCCTTCTCCACATGGGTTAGCACAGTGTAAAGAAATCTCAGCAATAATTATGCTGAGAGAAATGACTTTTTTTAATAACATATCAAAACACCAAGAGATGGTAAAGAAGCCACTTGCTATGAATTTTTAATGTTTCCGGTACTTGTTTTGAAAGTGGTATAGTAAATTGTTATGATTTACAGTCTTAACTCCACCCAAACTGAAATTATGTTAAAGACCACTTCAAATAAGACTTCTATTGCTTTATGTTGCTGACATAAACCCTCACCCATTGAGACAGTAGAACATGTGAGCTGGTGTTTGCTAAACGTATTCAAATTCTTCTTCTGGGCCTTGACTGCATATAAAAATTTTTTGATGAACTCCATTAGGAGGAGATTGCTGGGTTTGATGAGCTTTGGTGTGAGTATAGTAAAGCAAGTTCTAGCATGTCTGTGTGGATGGCAACACAGAAATCAATCCCTCACTGTGGGAGTTACACTCACTTATTTAAAATGTCTAACTCCAAGCTCTGGGCAACTCAAGTAGTTGATATAAAATTAGTTGAGTGCATAGATGTGCATTCACTTTTGAAAATGATGGTTCTAAATATGTAGAAATGAGAAATACAAACTGCTTCAGCAAAAGAAATCATAAAATCTTAGAATGGCTTGGGTTGGAAGGGACACCTTCCACTAGACCAGGTTTTTCAAAGAGACCAAATTGCTTAAAGAAATATAACAATGGAAGTCACTCTGTTTTCAGATTACTTTGTGCCACCAACATGTAAATACATTCCTGTGGCAACTTGCTCTGATTCTTGTAAGAGATTTGTGATTTGCTGCAGTGACAAATCCTTTCGTCCAGACTTCTCAAATCTTGTGATGTACATATTGCATCTCAGCTCTGAGGTGTCAGCACGTTTAATGTGACACACTCTTTTCAAGAATAAGGCAGTTTTGAATGCTGTAGAGCAAGACACAGTCAGGCTGCAAGGTCTTTGACACAATTCCTTCCTCTCAGGACAATCACTGTCTAGTGATGTTCTTTCTCTCACAGTCATGAGAGAGTGTGCCTACTTCCTCAAACAGTTGACTGAAAGAACGTCATGTTTATAACCCATGGCGCCTGAATTATTCTGAACTGGGTTTTAGAAGATGAAGTGCTCATAAAGCTGCTCTATAATTCAATTCTGTGTATATCCGTGGATAATACCAATGTGAGTGGAAGGGATGAGCTAGTCTTCACATATTATATTGTCTGAGGGCAGGCACTGAATTAATTAGAGGGATATGTCTTGATCTGAGCACAAGGCAGTCCTGACTGATGTCAGTGGCAAAGCTTCAGCTGATTTCAGCAGGAGGAGAATTTCAGTATATTTACACTGTTTGTGTCATTATTCTAGGTCTAGCTTGGTTTCCTTTGCCATATTTGGCTCCCCTTGCTGAACAGGATGTTAAAAATTACTGAAATTACTGATTCCCTGGGGGACTGTGAATATTAATTTATTTGTATTTTTGATTGATTAACTGTGTGCTAATTATTGCATTTATGGGCTTGAAATTACTTATTCTTTCTCTGAAAAAAATCCTATATAACATCTGTAATTTTAAAACCTTTACACAGGCAGAATTTGCTGTGTATTGTACAACTAGAAATTTTTGTTAGCCCTCTGGACTTGCTAGAGTGTACACTAAACTCTGGAGATTTAAGACTTTTTAGAAAGTAATAGTCTGCTTACGTCTGTGCTATTAGACGAGTGGAACCTTTCTAGGTATTCATGGTTTTAAAATAGGTGCTAAAATAAAAATAATATTGTTAACATATCATCCTTACCTTTCTGTTCTGTGTTCAAAGGTTCACCACAAAGTTTCTGATTAGTCATAAAGAATTCTCTCCGAAGTAATAACGTTTAGTGTTAACATATGCATTGCTACTAAGAGTAACTACTGAAATATATGTACTTTTGTTTCTTTAAATTTTATTTTGTGTGGTCTAAATTTTTAACTCATTTTTGTTTAACATTTATTCCTCTGTAGAATACCTAGATATGTTCACTTATACTGATTTACTTATACTGTTGTTTATACATTAAGTATATTATTTATTATTGAAAGTGTTATTCCACAGAAACAATAAGAGGTAACATCTCAAGTGTTGATTTCAATTATATTACATAGCATAGTTTAATAACTTCACAAATACATGTTAAAAGCACATGATAGCTGGCATACAGATATGAGAGATTCTCTATTGCATGCTACTTTTCAGGACAAAAATGCTGTAAATATGTACTCATGGGAAATAAATATACATTTATGTATACATATATGAGTCATATGATTATACGTTACATTTTCTTTCAAATAAGTAAATGGCTTCACTTAAACCATTTTTTTGCCCATTTCTGAAATATTTTTAAATTAGTAAGGCTATCACAGTTATACGTTCATTCATATGACTATGTTTGAATTTATCTTAAAGATTGCTGTTGCATGTCCCTAAAGGTGGCAGCTGGATGTCTAATGGGGAGTCATTCCATCACTGGCTGCCTCAGTAAATTATTATCAAAAAATAACTCTGATTCAGAATAGGTTATTTTTCTCCTGGTGGAATTGATGTAATAAAAAATCCTCTGAATCAATGCAAGCAATCATGAAAAGAAATGCAGCATTGGTTTATATATCTGTGCTGCTGTAAAACAAACTGAGGATCTTCCTGCATTCAGGGTCATCCCAGAGATGTTTCTATTCCAGGTGCATGGGATATACAGAAAATAGCTTTGTGACAGCATTTCAAGACAGTTGGTATTCGCTTACCGTTTTGACAAGCCCTGATTTCTGTTCATGACTTTTTATGGTATTTGTTTATATAGCCTTTGTAGATTACATAATATTACATAGCAATGGACACTACTTTTTGGTGCCCTGAAGGTACCCCGAAGTTTGGCATTCTGGAAGAGATAAAAATCAGCATTTTCACAGTAAAAATGCATATGAAATTGAAGTGGTTTAGACATGAACCATTTTTTTTTCCTTTCCTAGTTTTCTGCTGTTGCTGACATTATGTCACTGGTGGCTTTTAGGCTGTCACTAGGAGAAATTTACAGTTTGAGGAGCTTAGAGTGAATTATAAATATGACTCAACAGCATTAATATTGTTGAAAAGAAAATCTGCTGCCATATTTGGAAAATGCACTTCAAGGATATGAAGTAAATTTTTTACCCTGTAGAAAAACAGTGATGGAAGCAGTCCTGATGCCTGATAGCCAGTTCCCAAATACATTTGAGGTTTTCCTACAGGCCACATCCCTTCCTTTGGTTTTACTCTCTTTTGACCATCCTTACCTAAGCAAAATCTGAAGAAAAACGTTTCCTACTCCTCTTTTTACAACATGCTGTCATGAAAAGCTTGCATTCTCCTCCCTCCCTGCCCCCCTCATTAAAGGCTTATCAAGTTTCTCCTGGTAGCTGTAGGGAGGAGACTGGAGACAGTGTGGGACCTACCTGCTGGGAATGTGGACAAGCATTAGCTTGGGATAGGACATTCCTATGTCTATATGGATCACAACAGGACAGTCCATCACTGCCTCTCATCTTTAGCCCACAGAGCTCTCATTTTGATTCTCACTGACAGCAGCAGCCAAGTCACGTCCGTGACACTGTCAGCATTTTCAGAGCATCCCAAGGTAGCACTGAGTCTGCAGAGACAAGGACCAGCTGGGCACTCTGGGAGGAGTGACATCCTGAATAAAAGCAAATTTAGAAAACAGTTCATCAAAGGAAAGTTGGATAAAACTGGGTTTATTCAGTCTAGACAAATCTCAAAGCCTTTACAAAGAGTGAACGTAGTTAAAAAATAAGGGGCTTAAATTGTAGCACAACTTTACATTTAATCCCAGGAAAACCAAGTTTTCTAGCCATCTAAAATGCCTTTCTTCTTGGAAATACGTCAAATATTTTCCTTCTCTTTATGAAAGAATTGAGAATTAAGAGAGCATACTGCACGATTTGTGTATTCTTGGTGTTTTCAAGAGTAACTTTCAGGCAAATTTCCCTTCAATGCAGAGGACACCCCATATGACTTATATGTACAGATATAACTTCAGTTAGAATGATCAGCTTTGACATCTTGCAAGCGTGAAAAAATAGGAATCACACATTGGAAACTGTATTTTATTGTGCACCCGAACACAGTCAAGCTGAATTACTTTGCAGCTCTGAACTACAGATGAATACAGCTGCAAAACTCTCTGTTTTCATGCAAATTAGATGTTGCTATAGGCTACCGATCCCTCAAGTTGCCATCACAACCTTTCTCAGCTTGGGGAAGTTTGGATACTCAGCAAGTAATTAGTACCAGTAATCCCCTGTGTAAGGTATCTGCCAAATTCACTGCATAGCTGCTACTTCTAGCTATCATCTTGTAGAAAACAGTGTGCCACACTGCCTAAAAATAATCAGGAAATTTCTTTCCTTTGAATTACCCTTAAATTTATTTCTCTTTATAATATGCATGAAAAGGAAGAAAAAAATTAGGATCTACAATCTAAAAAAAAGCCAGGCAAAACAGGAATTTATTGCATGCAGAGTTATTACAGAATGAACTCATCTAAATGCAACAGTTTACGGCAGCTCAGCAAAAGCAATTCCACCCTCCCCTCAATATTAACCAAACAAATTTACCTTTGCAAGACCAGTAGTGTTTTGAGAAGAGCGTGAGGAGTCTTTAATACTTTTAGAGCTCTTAAAATATAGGAAAAAAACCTTGGAAGACCAGAGAAATACAGTGAAATGAAAATTAAAGACAGCCACTTAGACAAAAACTCCAACACAGGTGGAGAAATATATATTGTCAAATGCTAGTGGTCAGATTTTTGGCAGGAAAGTGATTAGATGTGGGCAGAACAGCAGTTTCCATCATCATTATGTGGCCTGCCTACAAACAGAGTTTTGCATAACAAAAAAAAAGACCAGTCTACAGCCTAGCAAATGCAGTCATTAACATAATAGCGTTAGCCATAGCTTGAAAGGGACTTCAGAGAAAAAGAAATCAGCTCAACTAATTCCAAGACCCTGCTGCATTTTCAGTGTAGAAAATAAGTGGAACTGTTTGCAAAAAGGAGTCTATTTTTGTTGTACACATGTGTCTCTTAGTATTTTGTCTAATCTTAGAAACAGAGGTTTAGAATATGTGCTGAATTTTCCAGGTGGTTTTCACAGGAATCATAAAGCTACCTTTGGCAGCTCGCTGGTACTGACTTTCACTGATCATACAACTGAAAACTTTCTTTCAGTGTAGTGAATCACTTAATGGACCAAATTAGTAGACATCTCTGTAGCTTTCTATGCTCTGTAGCACTGGGATAAAAAGACAGGGCATCAGGTAACATCGGGAGGAGCTTCTGCAGGAACATCTCTTCCAGCTGGTGTTGTGGATGTCCACCAGGTTGCAGTTGTAGGTGGTTTAGCATTAGACCTTTCCCTGCTACCTTCTCCCACTCAGGACTGGCAGCAGCCTGGAGCAGGCAACTCCACCATCCTAGTTAGTTAGTTCCCAAAAAATCTTTATATCTTGATAGTATATTCTTAATAATACCAGATAGATCTTGATAGTATATACCTGATACCTTGATAGTTTATCAGTGATAATTTTTTTTTAAGTGAGCAGCTAACAAAAATATCCCCAATAAACAAAAAATTCATATTTGCAACTCATTATTGCTTAATTTATTAGTACAATAAAATTAAAATTAGTTGATTGTCAAATATTCACAAAATAGTGACTGAAAAGGGTTGCAGTAGTTTCGGGGACTGTCAATTTGCACAGTGTTCCTCTTGTAGTTTCCAACATATGCTCTTGCTAAATTTTGAGGCAGACTATAGTTAACAGTCTTCAAATCACAGGTTGTGTATTGTTTTCTATACATTCAATTCCCAGAACAGTAACGTTCCGACTCTGTCAGGATACTGCATGGAATGAAACAAAACCATAACAGGCATTGGCATTGATCAGGAATACTTAAATCTGAAGCTGTCCTTGAAGGATATTATGGTACTGAATGGAAAAATAATAAATTATAGTATTTATTTAATCCCTTTATCATCATAGCATTTTCTTCTTTGAAACTTTTTTAGTCCAGCTGTCCATAAAAAGTGGCAGAATTTCCCTACTTCTTTAGAAGGCCTCTCAAGAATCTGAAAATATTCACTGAAACCAGTATTATAAACCCTATAGTTGAGATTTAAGAAATGTCCTAAACAGCATAAAGATTTGTAGTATTTAAAAACAAGTACTGTGTCTATTTAGTGTGTAGGCATGTCAGTTTGTGCAAATCATTTTGCAGGTGTTCGAACATGATATCTTATCGTCGACTTATTGGTTTGGAGTTTCATTTCCCATGACACAGGTGATTTGGACTATGGAAGCAACAAGTCTTACATATAGGGCCAATATAACAGAACTAATGCTATGGATATTCAAAACTGAGCAAGTGGCCTTAAACTGCCAAACCTGTGTTTACTTCAGACTGTTAACCAAAATGTCTAAATTAGGGAACATAGAATTTCTTTTCTATTTTGAAACCTCAAAGGATTATCTTAATTATACTGAGACAGTGTTATTTGGGGATTTGATGTAAAAACCTTCCCTTCACCCAACAAAAGAGAGATAAAACAGTTTAATTTCCATTTAGAGTAATTTTGACCCAGTACACACTCCTGCCTACCCTGACTGCATCACTGGAATTAGCTGCGTGTGTAGTCTAACACATAATTTATCCTAAAAAAAATTCTCTTGCTTGTTGCTTCCCAGAGCAACTACAGAGAGAGAAAAAATACAATTATGAAAGAAATAAATAAGGTAAAACATCATGAGAAGCTAAGGAAGTTGTGAAGGAGGGGTATTACTTTAAATTCCTTTGAATTTTTTCTCTAAACTGCAGGGTTTTATGGAATCATCGTTCCCAGACATATATCAAATCTCAACATGAGTTGATGCATATGCAGAGCAGAGTGGATGTCAAGAAGTCATCCCTTCACCAAGGCAGGGACATTTATATTAGATGGATGCTTGCCTATCTTGCTCTCTGACACCCCTAAGACTCTCCAAGCTATTCTAGTTCCTCATTCTCTCTACTATGAGGAAACTTTCCTGGTGTCTAAGATGAATCTTTCTCTTTTCTGTTTAAGTTCTGAATGCTTATCTCAATACGGCAAACAATTTGTGATCTTTTTGCTGATGCTTTTGATGCACCTGAAGAGAAATATCACATCTCTCCCCTAGTATTATGTTTGGTTCTTTAGGCTATAAATCTTCAGCTAAGTCAATCAAGCCTGTTTTCTAGATCATCTTCTCACTTTTTGATTCACCCTTTATCTCTGTCACTAACCACTAGCTTTTTTTTATATTCATTCTGTCCACTTTCACCAGCTTTTGGATAGTAGTGTAGCATTTGCTTTGCCACGTTGTCCATCTGAGGCTTCGTTATCTCTACATCATTTCCTGTGCAACACACACTTTGAGTAGGTTTTATATAACATT
The DNA here is from genome assembly GCA_013397115.1 of Edolisoma coerulescens. NCBI lineage: Eukaryota > Metazoa > Chordata > Aves > Passeriformes > Campephagidae > Edolisoma > Edolisoma coerulescens. The sequence continues at coordinate 2,412,688 of VWZW01002090.1, read as the reverse complement.
TCTAAATGCCTTTTGCTCAAGTAGCTAAGCTGAAATACTTATTTGAATGAGAAGCAGCTCTGTTGAATTAAGAAGCTCTCCTGCAGAAAAGTTGAGAAGGAGGGTTATGTAATATGTTGTCATTTCCATCTTTTTTAATAATTTAAAGGTATAAAATGGTATCTCTGTTGCAAATCTTCTTAGAAGGGATAGCTAATCATAAAGTAATACTGCAAATTTTATAGCACCCTGCTGGATTAGATCTACAAAATTGTTCCTTTGAAAAGGATAAAGAAATTAATTACAAGAAAACAGTCTTTTTTCTAGGTTTCTCTGAGACAACTCATAAAGCTGGGATACTGACAGCATGGCTTCAATTCTTTTAAATTCTACCCAGTTTTAAAACAAATCCCACACTACAAAACCTATCAGTTCCTGCATTCAAAAACTTATCAGGTTTTATGACAGTGGAAAAAACTGCTTAAAAACTTGCCAAAGATTAAGATTAATCTTTTAAAGGAAAGGTTAAATCAGTCATAAATTTAAAACACCTTCTGTGTCTTTTATCACAAAACAACCCACAATAGGTTTTAACTCTGTCCAGTAAATATTCCNGGGGGGGTGGTGTCTTACTGAGCCTCTTGAGTGCAGTTGGGAACATTAGCACCTGTGCTCATCCCTAAGCTGGAAGGTAAATTTTCCAAGTGCTGCATTCAAGCTGAACGGCAATGATCATCTTTCTCCTTTTGTGAATGCATATTTTACTCTTCTGTGCTGAGCAAATCAGCGTGTTTGAAATCTGCAGCATGTTTAATGGTTCCTTCATTTTGATTCCAGACACTGGAATATTATTTTTCCCCTTGGTGAAGCTGCTATTTACTGACATTGCAGCTGTTCTAAGAACACGTAGTCAAGAGTCCAGGCTTTGCTGAAATAGTGTCTTGTGCAGGAGTCACTCTCTGAGGGCTTTTGCTCTGTGTGAGGACAGCTGAGTGCACAGCGTAGGGAATGTGCTGGGGACCAGGTGTCTGCAGCAGGATTCCTGCCTGCTCTGCAGTACAGAAGAAAAGTTTAAGACAGGCAGCGAATGATCAAAGTAGAACAGATCCACACACATAAAGGTCACAGTCATCACTTACAGTATGACTAACTTACAGAAGGGCTAGCTTTAAACAAATCATGAAGTTTTAAAATAAGACAAATTGAACTTATTTTTTATCCTTCAGTTATTCAACTTTTAGGATTTAAAGGTGCTCTCTATAGTCAACATCAGTGACTTTTTAGAGGGGGGGAAAAGGCTAATCTGAGATTCTTCTACAAGTCTCTAACTGTAAGACCTGGGGCTTTTGAAAAACTGCAATATCATGTTCATGATAAAACAGAAGAAATCTGCAATGCTGTAATGAGATATGTACATTTTTAGTGCTGAGTGAAACTTCTTAAATGCCAGTACTTCCAAGAAAATCCATTGTGATCCTTGGGAGAGGGAAATTATCCTGAGGAGTTTGTGACATTTTGTTTAAATGGGGTTTTCGTTTACTTCTGTCTCCTTTTGGTTAGTGTTGCAAGCTGAAAGGTTAACAGAAGGGGATTAAAATTCTGTGTGCAGTACAACTCCATAAAGCTCCAGCCACAAGCAACCAAGAAATAGGAGCAAAACCTGGATCTGCATAATGCTCTGCCCAGCTTCATTACTTGTGTCTGCAGAGAGGATTTATTGCTTCAGATGCAATGTCATGTTGTCTCTGTGCTGGTGTTTCTGCTTGAGCAGTGCCAGCCCTTTCAAGACTTGCTTCTGGCTCTTTGTGCTGTGCTCCATCCAGTATGGACATGGTCTGCAACACAGTGCTGCCCTTTGCACAGTAAAAGGTCCTGCCCTCAAAGTCACATCCTCTCAGGTAAGAGTAGTGTCAACCTAGTGTCAGGGAAACGCTGAATCCAAGGTTTTCACCCCAGAGCTCAGTGAGGTTAAGTGACACATAGATTCACTTATACACAGCATATTTCAGGATATGTGATTTTTAATGCCGTTTCAATTACCTGACATGGAATATGTGGAATAGATAATTTAAGTAGGAGGTGCCAATGTCAAGCAAATGTAAGTAAAACACTGAATTCTCCCTCTAGAAGAATTACAGGTGCTTTACAATACTCCACTCAGAACCCCAACTGCTAGTGTGTGTGCTGTTAGGCTCTGAATGTCAATGTTCAGAAAGCTCTTTTCTTATTCCTTTGAATGGTTAATGTTGTGTCCCTTTCCTTTACCCCTGTAGTGATGGCTGGGCAGACAGGTATGATGTGACAGAAGGGTACCAGAATGAAGCTGTTGGTGGGATAACAATCAAGCTCCAGTCTCCAGATGTGAAATGGTTTGATGATTACTACCTACAGCTTCGGCCAGAAACCAATCATCGGAATCCATGGTTTCAGGAATTTTGGCAGCACAGGTTCCAGTGCCGGTTGGAAGGGTTTCCTCAAGAGAACCCTAAATACAACAAGACTTGCACAAGTAAGTGAATTTTTTACTTCTGCTGTGAAACAATGTGACTGAATGTTTCTGTGTGAAACAATGTGACTGAAGGTCTGGTCTGATGCAGCATCGTCTGGTGAAATAGTGAGTTGTGTTGGAAGAAAAAGAAGCTGTAATTGCAATTCTTGCTGTTTTCAAAATGATGAAAAGCACAATTTTAAAAGTGTTCAGATTTCTAAAGAAGCAGATAGTGTTTCAGTACCCAAGTGCTCTCTGTATTTGAAAAACTTGATGCTACTCCACCTCCATAGGCGTGTAAACACTTTCAAAAATGCTGCAACACAAAATGTGCCTTTTCAGAAGCAGAGCTAATCGTATTGCTTTGGCTCACAAGAGCAATCAGAGAGCTAACATACTGAAAGTTATCTGAAGCCCTTATGGCAGTGGTGATTATTTGTGAACTTCAGATAAAATACTTGGTGATTTGAAAAATGCCATTAGGTTTTCTTTCAGCCATGGATCATTTCAGGATATGCCATTTTGAGCTGATCTATTTCATTCAATTATGCTAATTTTAGCAAAAAATCCCACAACACTTTGTCATTTCTGCACTACAGATAGATGTGGTACATTTTTCTGGGGTTTTGATGGGGGTTTTTTAATTATTTTTTACTTCTGTTAATTGCTCTTTATTTTGTGGGATGCCAAGCAGTACTAATGTTGTCTAATGTATTAATTAGTCTGCATGCTCTGCAGGCTTTCTCTTCTTTTGAGTGAGTAGTCCCTGAGTTTGTAGTCTCACTGGAATTACCATTTACCCAGTTCTTTTGGTATGCAAGATGCAGATTGGAATCTGAGGCAAGAGGCAGTGAAATAGCACCCATCCCTTGCATTCCAAAGGGCATAGGGACCCGTGGCACCAGTCAAATGACAGGAGACACAGCAGGAACCAACACCTCAGTGCCTCAGCAAGAAGACCCAGACTACCTGGAAGGGGTCCTTTGTTCAGGGTCCTTCCTTTGAGGCTAGGAGAACTGTTTTACAAGCCCCTTCTCATTCTCTGTAACTCTCTGGGCAAATTTTTAACTATTTCTTACCCTTGAGACATCACTAATACAATGGGTATCCTGGCATTGTGGGGGGTAAGGTGGTGCCGTGCTGGGCCTTAGTCCAACCACAGCTCTAAACTCCAAGGGTTCTTCCCTCCTAAAAATGTCAATATCTTCCACACACCCATGAGACCAAGAAACGTCTTAAAGGATCAGAGTCTTTGATTTACACAACACAAACCCCTACCTAAATCCCACTTAATGATCATAAGTCTTTTGATTTAGACAAGGTTGCAGAGGAAGTTTGTGACTGAGATGTAAATTGAATCTAGAAATCCCAGAATCTCAGTGTATACCTTCAACATTCAACTTACTTTTCTCATTATTTTTGTGCTGTTACCCTTCCAACACAGTGTGAGACAGGTTTTATTTGCACTATTGACAGGTACTGCATATTGAACAGCAAACTTCATTGATTTCCCCATGATAATGTAGACCTGTTTCCTGAGATGTCAATGCAGTGGGCATAGCTGGATGTAGGCTAATAAAGACCTGGTTTCCATCAGTGTGCCATGTAAAAAACATTTCAATTTTACTTTTCTTCATTTCTTTTTAACCTACTTTTTACCAACAATGCGATAATCTAATTTATGTTTTATATGAAAGATTGGTAACGACAAAATGTATATGCCTAGAGAGTCTTTTATAGCACCTAAAATAAAATTCACCACCACAGAAAAATTATCTTGGGGGTGCAGGGAGATGTTATTTTATACATGAAGTCACCCAGTCATGGATATAAGATAACTTAATCATAAAGCTTGAATAGCATGAACAGCACTCATGTTTGGAAGCTTTCTCACAAAGAACCACAGCTCAAATAGGTTCCTAAAACCTGGGAATGTCAAAGACACCAAAAAATGTGCAAAAATCCAAATCTGCTGATTTGCAAATCATGAACAGAAAAAAAGACTGTTTTCCAAACAGATTGCTCCAATTTCCTTTTCCTCAGTTTTATTGCAATATTCAATGCTGGACCATGATGGCTATAGTAAAAGAATAAAAACCAAATTATAATAGCTTTAATTCTTTCTTGTAGGGCAAAAATATGTTATTTCGGTTGTGGAATTTCCCAGGTTATCCTTGGGAATTCCCAACATTATGCTCAGCAGTCAGTTAAAACTGTCCATTTAGTCAGGGTTTTAACATAGGAAGTTGTTAGTCATCATATTATTTGGGTTTATAGTTTTGATTTTTATCTAAACTATCTGTCAAAATTCACATAAAGAAAATTCAAAGTTTGGCCTGAAAGATGACATGCGGATTTACTTAATGACATTTTTTGTACTATAAGTGCTAAGACACCTATGCTGTTTTTCTCATAATAGCTCCAAAACTAGGCAAGGGTGTATAATAAAGTGAAGAAACTCAAAGTTACTCAACTCTGTGGATTAACCAGCAAGAAGGACATGAATATATTCACTGAGAATTGCAAGAGTGAGAGATTTTGATGCTGTGAGTTTAGATCAAAATCAACATGAATATTTGAGATTGGCATGGTAGTTGTTATTTCTGCCGCATTTCCTATTACCCACATGAATTTGAAAATTATGTCTTTTCAATTCCTGTATTTCTATTTGTTTATTTCAAGCACTCAGATTTGTGAGTCCTAAATTCCCTCAGTTCAGACAATTGTAAAGGTGATACTTGCCCTCAATGGTCACAAGCATTTCACAGACTGTCCTAAGAGTTTCTGCATGATAATGAATTTGTTTTGGTTCTGATTTCACATGGTAAGAAAGCAGGACTATGTCTTTTAGTTTATCTAACTAAATGCATGGTCTTCTCCAGAATCTGCATTTAAAAAAAAAATTAAAAAACCCAAACACACTCAAAAAAAATCAAGCTAAAGGTGTTTCTCAAGATTACAGTTAATGAGATTAAGTTTATTGAAAAATGCTGGAGAGAAATCAAAACCTATTTTTTACACCAAAAGTCAAGCAATTCTTTACTTCTTGGAATAATGATAAAAAGATAAACATAGAGCTGATTGATGTTAATAGACGAGGTAATTATTAAATGAATGTGTCTGTATAAAAAGCAATAAACCATTATATTTTTGGAAAAGAAAATTTAGTGTTCTCTGTAATCCAGTTGTATTACCACGAAAACAAAAAGAACAGTTAACAGTATAATCAAGTTTATTCAGTAAGAAAATAAGCACAGGAAGATATGGCCAAAATCTAAGAAATAACTGGCTTCACCTATGCACCAGCTATGAATTTAGTTGTTAAAATCTCAGCATTTGCTTTGATGCAGCCTACCTAGCAGAATATTAGGCTAAGTTTATCTCTTTGACAGAAAATACATGAAGTCATAAATCATTGAAATCATGTCCCGTGACTTGTGAGTGTTTCTCTCTTTTTAACATAAGCTATTCATAGACAGGTTCAGGGCAGGTATTATTATTAAGGAATACATGACTTAGTAAGATATGCATAATAAAATTATGAAATCAGCCAAACAAAAAGAATCCAAAAAACAATCAAAAAATTTTTTTTCTCTATTCATTTCTATTAAGCACTAAAACGTTTCCATCCCTTCACGTACACTTAGTTCACACTGAGATGAAAATTTCAGCATCAAGCTCATTTTTCATTTGAAGATTAGAACATACTTGCTTAATCCAAATGGGTGTCACTGCTGTCGCTGTTAAGAACATTGATTTTCTGCCCAGCTGGAGCACTACAGAAAGTGAGAAGTTCACAGACTTATCTGACTTGATTTTCAGTGTAATCAGTTCCATGCCACAGGAGATCTGCTACAAGCCACGTCTGAAGAACAAGAGTCAGAACAAAGAATTTAAAATGAATGTGTAAAAGGAGACATATGATGGCCTCCAAACACTAGGGATTTTACAAGATGTGGATTTGATTTCACCCCTAGCACCAGTCAGAGATTTTTTTAATATCTAAGACCATAGTTCAATGAAGTTCATAAATAGGTATGCAAGCTGATCCAGATGAGTAACTCCACTCAATGACCAGCTTCAGGTCTCAAAAGGCTAATCTAATCCTTTGGTATTGATTGCCTTTAGACCTTTTAAGACTAGAGATTTTTGTGCCTGTTTTCTTTCAGACAGGGTTCCCACCTCTAATTCCTAGTACTTTTTCTTCCTGGTAAGGGTGCTTTAAAAATGCATCTTAACACCAAGCAGAAACAAAATCCAGCATAAACTAATTATGTTGAAGCTCCTGCGCAATGGACAGTAGTGGAAAAAGATAAGTCCTCAAAGTCACCAGGAGCAGAAGCATATTTATTACATTTACCAGTATGTTAAATTATTCATTTTGCCTGCACTGTTAAGTGATATTATTTTTCCCATGCTGTGCAAAAGCCGGAGGCACGAATGGAACAGCATTTTTTATGGTGATACTCAAACACAGAGCAATACCAGAATACACATCCCAAGCATCTGTGATCTAAGTGATAGACAATAAAGAGTAAATAAATAGAGGCTGATGCTGCTGCAGCAGTGCAGTGTCTTACTTGGATTGGCAAAGATAACAGACTTAAGAAAAAAAAAAAAAGCAGTTTCAAGTAAAGGAACAGTGGGAACAAGAATCTGGAGGGAGGGGATAGGTCACTTGTGCAGGTACTTACAGCAGGGTCCTGACATTAAATACTGTGGTTAAAACAGTGAAGTAGAAAACAAAGGGAAATTACGGAGGCTGGGTCATCACAGACAAAGGTCAGCCACAAACAAGACATAGAGGGCACTGAAAGTGAAGGAAGCAACTTATGTCTGACATGGCTGGGAGCAAGGACCTGGTGACAGGATTTGTAGGGAAGAAGAACACACAGTGATGTACAGGTGTCCTGGTTACAGCTCCCATGAAAAGGAGCTTTGCAGCAGCATTCTGAATGCATCTTAGCAGGATGCAAAAATCCCAAATTCCAGTCATGATTTAACCATGTGGCTTCTCTGAGATAAAAGTGCTTTTTCTGAGGGTGTAAAATTTCTCATAGAAGAAGGATGACCAATATATCTCCAAACAATTTAGAAGAGGATTAAGAATTAATGATTTTATTTGCAGAAAGGGAGATTAGGGAAATTTGGGATAAATACAAGTAAAGGTTTGCAGCTTTAGGTAAAAATGTGGACATAAAATGAAAGTGCAAAAAATATCTACCTGTTCACTGAATCTCATCCAGTTCCAGCTATTTTTAATGAGTACAAAAGACACACAGAAAGTCCCACAGTTTCAGATGAGCAGAAATTTAGTTTAACAAATGGCCCTTTTGGGTTTCCAGATAGAATGAAGGAATAAAACATGACTTTCTAGTCTTTTGCACTGCAACATGCAAATCTGTTGATTAAATGTAAGCTCAAATGCCAAAATTGGTTTAATCAGAGCTCAGCCAATAAAACATAAGTGCTGTCAGAACAGAGAGGTATTTTCCATATTTCAAGGAATGTGTCACATTTAAACATCATATTCCTCAGACTTAGCATTCCTATACTATGTTTTTTTAGATTGCAAATAAAAGCAAAACAAATTTAGTTAAAATTAATTTCTGTTTTTTAAACAGTGAATTAGAAATAATTTTAATTCTCCTGAATAAATCCTGTGTGTCATTCAGTTTGATACTCATGCTTGGGCACTGGCAAGTTGAATTATGGTCTAACCCTCATTTTCATGCCTCACATTTCAGACCTGGAACTCAAACACTGTTATTACTACTTTTACAGTGATGCGGGGTCAGATCCAGAAATTTCCAAAGGCAAATCAGCTGTAAGGCATAAATCCAGATCTGAATTCTCTAGCAGCCTGATATAATCTGAGCCAGGAGCCCACACAGACATGTTACTATTTTTCTGATTCAGAGGAAGAAACAGTGTGATGCCAAAAACTGCTATATGCTCTGGTTTATATATTTTAAAGCCTTTTTGATATAAATTGATCCTGATTTTAACACACCTGTAACTCAAACACTTTTTTAGCTTGAATCTTCTCACTGTTGTTACAGAATTCATCAAACACCTCCAAAATATGACTACAAAACTGCATTTGTTTTTCCTTCCCTTTATGTTCCCTGACTTCTTCTTTCAATATATTAAATGTATGTGATGATACGCCTAACGTGACTTTCTTCTTTATATCACAATTCCTTTTCCCACTGCCTTTCTGAGCCTTGAAAACTACCTGGATCATGTCTCTCTAGCCTTAAAAATTAAATTAAATTAAATTAAATTAATTCAGATTATATACATTTCATATTGGATGTTTCAATTGGAGTAGCTCCTGCCTTTCTTTTCTCTCAGCAGTTCAACTTCCTATATAGATTCAAATACTTCATATAAGCAAGTACTGAGTTTAATGCCACCATTTAATGTGCTTTTGCAACCTGTAGCAGTTGTGCTTTGTTGCAATTTGTGACCAAAGAAAGTGAATTCTTTAGAGACAGAATAGTACTGTTGTTAAGAAAATGATATGGAGAAATAGGTATCTACTTACTTACCTTCCCCTAGGACTACCTGTTGCTGTTACTCTTTTTGCTCATTACATCAAACTTGACAAGAGAAGCCAGAGTTCCCCTGTTTTGTGGGCATGCAGGGATGAAGGTCAGCCTCCTGTCAGATTAGTGAGAGCTCCGAGAATGCCTTGGACACTCAGGCTCAAATAGATGTAAAACACCAAAGTCAACTAAGTACACCGAAAAAACCTTTTGAAAGTCGTGTGTGCATTTTAGGACACTGAATTTGGTCTCTTGGTCATTCTCAACATCTCGGTGCTATTCAACATGCAAAATGTAGCAGTGCTGATATTGGCTTTCAGTGGAGAAGCATGAAAGTTAGAACTGGTCAAAAGCATTGGGCAAGTGGATTGCAGTGGAAGGTATTTCCTTGTCAAATTTCAAAAATGTTCCATAGCAGCATTGAAATGGATCATTTTTGTTTTCTTATCTCAGTAACACTGAAAGTTTTTGTTTCAAGTTTTTAATTTACCTTCACATTGTTTCAGTTTTATGCTATGTGTTTTGCCTCAGAATCAAAATGACATTTCACAGGAAAAAAGGATATTTTAACTGCATGAAATTTCCCATAGAGAAAAAAATATCTCTTTTCTTCCATCTAAGAGCCTGTAATAAAATAGGAAAACAAATGAATAAATAAACTACTGCAATTTAATTTTTAGCAGAAAAATGCACCCAGAACCTTACAAATAACACAGAACTGAAAGCTACTTTATCATTTCACATTGCTTTGATAGAAAGCTCTGATAACAGATTTTCAAAAAGGTTCCAAAATCAGTCTTTTTTTATATCTTTAAACAATGACAATTTAATTAGATATGAACAACATGGTTCATAGGTGCAACCTTTCCTCTATTTTATAAGGTACCACACATTTCTTCAGTGGAGAGACATGCATGTTTCTGGGATGACTGACTTGGTGGCATGTCATCCAGAGCACACAGATCCAGGGAAAGTTACACATGTGTTCCCAAGGAGCACACGAGGGACAACATGGACCTGCTGACAGAGTTAAGAAATAACAAACTGTATCCTGCAGCAGACAGACACTACCATGTCTTTGTTGGAAAGATTAGCCTGTTGCCCTGATTTTTTCTAAGAAATTCACTAAGGCAAAGGAAAGAAAGTATTTGAAAACACAGTGGCTGATGGACTTCAAGTACTGTGAGCAGAACGTGAGTGTGGGACATATTTGCTAGCAAAACTAGAACTCATTTCTGTCAGCCTCTTGCCCCTCAAAACAACAATTAGCACAAAGAATCACTGAAGGTTTTAATGGCATATTTATGGAAATTGTATAGAAACTTAATCGTGATATAATCACGGGGAAACATTATGAAATAATTGGAGGCTGTAGGATATGCCTCTGGTTTCCATTGTAATGTCTCTTCCAATTTTGTTGTGAACAACCTTTTGATCACTGAGAAATTTAAAAAAAAAAAAAGAAAATAATAATAATAATAATAAAGAAGCACTACCAATTTCCCTTCATTTCAGTGTTAAACTCATTGCAGAGCAAAAAAGCTGCTCTGCACTTTGAAAAAAGTATTCTCCCATATTGTGTCTCATATTTTGTTCTCTTATTTCTCCTCAGGGTATGAAATAAGGGAGTTGAGGGATTGCCCAGAATGTAAAGTATTTTCACTCTTCCTTTTACCCTTTTTTCATTCTTTAAAATGCAAAGTATTGTCATCTTTGGAAAAGTTAGAAAGCAGAAAAAGCATATTGAACCACAGTAATTTTGCACTCTTTAACATCCTTGCTTGATGAGGCTTTGTAGTATCACCAGCTGGCAAGCAGAAAAAATTGTATTTCATCTTTCTTGAGGGTAAAAAGCAGGAAAAAAATGAGGAATGACAAGTTTTGCATGAAAAATCTGTAAAATAATGAAATCTATTGAAGAATGCTTATTTTCATGCTAAGTACTAGAAACAATAGACAAATTTCAGAATTTGCTGCAGAGATGTGGGTTTGGTTTGGTTTGGTTTGTTTTTCCACATTTGGAAGGAGCGGGTCTGTCTTGGAAGAACTATTTTATTAGTCTCACTGGTAGCCAGGACCACCAGTGCTGGGAGCTGCTGGAGTAGCTCTGGATTGTGGAAGCACTCCAGAGCTGGCTCACCATGCAGAGGGACTAATAGCATCCATAAGTGCTTTCTTGGATCACTGCCCATAAGTACACTAATTGTTTCTAAATAGATCCAAGAAATGAACCGTTGCTAGTTGGAATCACTCTCTTGGTGAAAGAACGTGTTTCTTTTTCATCATCTACATATTTGTGTGCTTTGGAGACGTGACAACAGAAAAGAACAAACTTGGATGAAGAGTTTAGTGCTGGGCCATCTCCGTACAGTTAACCATACAATAGAATCATAGAATAAAATGTTTTGGACTGGAAAAGAAAGGACCATAAAGACTATGTAGTTTTAGTCCCCCTGCTATGGGCAGGGACACCTTCCACTAGACCAAAGCCCCATCCAGCCTGGCTTGAGCACTTCCAGGGATGAAGCATTCACAACTTCTCCGGGCAACTTGTTCCAGTGACTCACCACCTTTAATTTCTTCCTAATATTTAATCTAAACTTGACCTCTTTCCATTTAAAGCCATTCCCCTTTGTCCTATCACTAAGTGCCCTGTTGAAAACCTCAGCATAGATTCATAAATAGGTTGATATATTCCAAACACTGCCATCACCATTAAATTCATCCATGCCACATTTCCATGTCATGGTTACCTTGTGTCAGGAAAGGTTCTTGACTGAAGACGGCACTCACTCATGGATGAGTAATAAGGATATGTGCTAGAGTTCCAGCAAGAACAATATGCAAGAACTCTTAAGTGAACAATGTGTTTTAAGGCTACCTAAATCATAATAGTTGCAGTGATAGATTTAAAATATTTTAACTTTTTTTTTGTTGAGTGAGAGACTACCTTTTAGCTTGTCTATTCAGCCTTCCCTTACAGCTACTTCTAGGGTTACTGAGGTAAATAAGGGTTACTTATATGCTTCAAGTCCGACATGCCAAAGTACTTTGTGAAATGGGATGAAAATCACTTTCAGCCTTGGTTTTGTTAGAGTTTTTTTAATGCTGGTATTTTCTGAGACTTTATTACCGTTTACTAAAGAGAAAAAAAAATTCTTTTGTCTTAGTTTTTGTGATGTTCCCTTAAATACAGAATCTTGTGGTACTATAAACTAACCTTGGCAGGTTGGGTTTGCCCCTATAAAGCCAAGTGAGGCAATTAATATATCAGGTGAATGTGTTCTCCAGCTGCAGGAAGTATATTAAAATTCTCACAACAGCTAAATCTGTCACACCTCCATTGACAATTTCCAGCAGCTTCTAGGAAGAGCTAAGCAGCCTCATTATAAATCATCAGGTGAATGGAGTGAGGTTCAGTGTTTAAAGAAAACCAGAATAATAATTCCATAAAATTGAAGCAGAAAGCCCAGTGGAGACTATGAATTAAGAATTAAGTTATTAGATTTTTAAGCAATCATATGCAATAAAGCAGCTGAAATATTGTTTTATGATAAATACTATTGCCAATGCAAATCTGATTCATTCTAATGGCCACTATAATTAACTGCACGGTGTGTGAGCTGCTAATTTTGTGGATGAATAATTGGTTAAACCAAGTTTTGTGTATTGCAGTGTAATATACTTGTTCAATTTTCCACTTAATTTCAATTAATATGGGTTTTACATGTACTCCACTGTTGCAGTTTTTATGCCTATTATTTTTAATTAGGAAAAAGCAATACCTTGGTAGAACAGAACAAATGAGCAGCACTGTCTGTTTTTTCTAAGGTTGTTTTTTTTTTCCCATTAAGATACTTCAAGCTCATATTTCTTAGCCTTCCAAAATGTTAATAATCACTGCTCCTGAGGCTGACTGGAAATGGTAGTGCCAGCTTCCACGTAAAACAGAAGGGAAAAAGGGATCTCTCAGTTCTCTCATTCATTTAACACACAGTGTTTTTCAGTTCCACCCATGTAATTTACGACCCTTACTGATGTTTCCAGTGCTGCAATATATTTTAGTGATTAGAACTGTGGGGAGATGTTCTTTTTTCACCACTGAAAAGGTGTGCTTGTATGCAGTCCTACCTATTTTATGATAGAATTGATCACCAGCTGGAGATTCTTACTCCTTTCCACTAAGAATGGGTTCTTGTCTTCTGGATAGATATTGTTAAACTAGATGACTGCCACCCCAAGAGTCATATTAGTCTTCATTTCTTTAAAGAAAAGTTGTCTGTGCCTCGATCTTCTCATGGCATAAAATACTTCTCGAATTGTGCGTCTACAGCTCAGATGGGCAGGTGTGAGCACCTCAAAATGCCTCTGTCGGAGGCAGACTCTCATGGAATGGACAGGTTATTTGCATTCCCTTTTCTCTGGGCTACCCACACAAGGGACTCCCTAGCTCCTAGGCTTGCTGCTTGATTGATTAAAGGAGAGCAGATGTTCTAATAGAGCTCTTTGTTTGTTCTCCCTCCAGAGACAAATCTTTCTAGGTGTCAGATAAATTTCCAGCACCACGGATGCAGTTGTTTTATCTCTGACTCTTCTCACTTCCCCAGTATTAAAGATCTTGTGGCCAGAGAGCAGCTGGGAAGAAAATCTCCAGCCCACTCTTCCTTAGTTTGTCTCGTGCTGTCAACAGAAAAAAATCTGTGTTAGAAATAACAGTGGGTTATAAAAAATAAAGGTCTTCAAGGTGCTGCCAAATGAATTTTTTCCTGCGCATTTCACAGAAGCATAAATAGAGACTAGAAATGCAAACATCATTATTTAAAAGCCAAAAAAATTAAGATTCACCAATTCTGGCTAAACAGAGTCATTGCCTAACCCACACGGTCAAACCCTTCACAGATATTTTAATGTATTTGTCTGTATTGCATTGTTATCCTCACTTCATAAAGAGAGAAGAGCAAGAGATATAGGAGAGTTATTAGTGGGGAACTTTTGGTACAGTAAAGGGATGGTGCCTAGGTCAGTCCATTTGCAGAGGATTAGTTCCGTGTCTCTGAAACCCAACTGTTTTCACAGAATTATAGAATGGCTTGGATTGGAAGAGACCTTAAAGAAAATGTAGTTCCAATTCCTCTGCCATGAGCAGGGACACCTTTCAATGAACCAGGTTTGTCAGAGCCCCCACCCAACCTGGCCTTGAACACTGCCACGGATGGGGCATTGACAACTTCTCTGGGCAACAGAGTTCACTGCTTTTCCACAAGTGGAATGTTTTTATAAGGTCCCTAGAGAATAAACCTCTTATAAGCATTTACACCTCAACTAGTATTTCTGAAGTTTTGGAGAGATTTCTGCAGGTGGAGAGAAGTTTTTGGGTTCCCTAAAGCATTACATTATAATGTCCATGGTGCATGCTTTAAAAATACACATGAAAGACCAGCACTCGAAAACCAACATATGTGAGGTGAGCTGATGAGCTGCACAGAGAAATGTATCATCTGGGTAATACAATATTTAAGGAGAACCTCTACTTTCATTTCTTTGTTTTTATTCTAACATGGCCAGTGTGTGTACCAATAAAAACATCTCTTATGTGCTGTTTAAGACACTTGAAAATACTTTTTCCGCTATTAATAATTAAGCCACCAGAAGATGTCTGAGGATCTGACTGTATTCCAGCCCTATTCACTAAACCCTCTGCTTGTTCCCTGACAGGCCAGATGACTCTGAGGACACAGCATGTTCAGGACTCCAAGATGGGCTTTGTAATCAATGCAATATACTCGATGGCCTATGGGCTCCACAACATGCAGCTGTCCCTGTGCCCAGGCTACGTGGGCCTCTGTGATGCCATGAAGCCCATAGATGGTCGGAAACTCCTGGAATCCCTCATGAAGACTAACTTTACTGGGGTCTCTGGGGACATGATCTTATTTGACGAGAATGGTGACTCACCGGGAAGGTAATGTTGACATTAGTCAAACTGTTTAATAGCAGAGATGCTAACAGTAGATATGTGCAGACTTGACATCAGAGCTAAGACCTCATACTCATAGTTTTGCATTTCCTGATTCCTGTGCTTATTTTTCAAAAATAGATTTTTTTTTTTTAATGTGCATTTTTTATAGCATTTCAAGTTAAAGATGTGGACTTTCAGGTGTAAAATCTTCCTGGATGAATTTGCATTTTCATATCTACCATTTTAAAGTATTATTATTTAAAAGAAACTATCAGACCTTTATGTTTGTAAACCATGACATCCACCACAGCCTATTTCTCTATTTGGGTGTTTAAATGTATGTGTTTGGTTGAGCTATAAACAATCACTGCAGACACAGTTCTTTTACTAAGAAAGCTAAAGCAATATCAGAAATATTGTATTGATATGTCTGGGAACCTGCTTCCATATCTTCCAAATGAAACCTTTCCACTTGCATAACACACTAATCTTCTATCCATACTGTGCTGCTCTAAGACGAATTTAAACAAAGCTTATTTTGCTGGTAACATACATACATGTGTATACATACATTATGAAATATAAGACAAGTTTTTCTATGACATGTATATCCATATAAATGCACAATAAAAAGATTCATGAGGTGGGGATTTTTCTGTGGTTCTGCCTACTGAATTTTCTGAGGATGAACAGCAAGTGTGATAGTATTCAAAGTATATTTATTCCCTATTTTTCAATGGGTTTCCTGTCTCGTTCACTACTTTTGCTGCAGTATTGTTTGAGATAGCCCTTTATGTCCACATTATTGGGAGGTTTTTAAACATCTTTGTTATGATACCATACAAAAAGATGACTAGAGGGAAAATTTTTATCCTGTACACTCACTTAAATTTTGTCTTCTCTCACTAATGTGAACTGAAGGGAAAGCATTAACTTCCTAGTAGAAATGGGTAGGAAAATTTAAACTCATTGGTCAAAATATTTTGACATTTTGAGAAATTTCTGCAATTTCAAACTTGATTGTTTTTCCTCATTTTATTTGCAAACCTATAAAGTCAGCATTCTCCCCAAAAGCAAGCAGGACAACCACCTACACAGCAGCCTGTGTCTGTTTCTGCAGACACAAATTTTCAAATTCTTCAGGCTCAAACTCTAAGGAAGGGCACTGTGAGCTGGTAGGAGAACTCAGGCACAAACTGGCAAAAATCTAGGAAAATTTCAGATGAAAATTTGTTTCCAGAGCATTTTTAGCATGAGCAAGGCTGTCTTCTGCTAAACTTTTCTATTTTTACAAATAGCTGAATTTTGAAGAAAAGCGTTAAGTCTGAAGTTTTCTGACCAAATACTTTTTAAAATGCTTGTCTCAGACTTGTTTAAAAGGATATCTTTTCTGGTTTTAATGGTTCTCAAATGCAGTGGGCTGCATCCTACCCTGTTCAAATCAGTTTTACTCATTTCTTGTGTAAAAATGACTGCAATGAATGAATGACATGTGGCCTGCCAAAAACAAATATGTGACATGACAACATCAATAACGATATCTAAATATTGTAAAGAGATCTTTTGCTTTACCTTTTCCTTGTGTCATCATTCTTAACAATACTAATTTAACACCATTTACTGCAAGGAATTTAATTGAATATCCTGGATATTTTTAAATTCTAAGAAAGATGATGAAGAAATTATATCATGTGCAGTCATTTGCTCAGTCACAACTGGATGTGAGTATTTCCCTGAAGAGCATGGGGACACCATGCTGAATGTGCACCTCAGGATGGCCCAACTTTAAGAAAGTCCAGTTTCCCTGGATTTATGTGATATTTGTGTCTTCTCAAACTAATGAACTGTGTATAGTTACAAAGTGGTCCCAGCCATTGTTTTCTTTTGAATCATAGTTCTTTGTTCCCTCTTGTCCAGCAATAGTCACATCATTAAATCCAGTCTATGTGCTTGAGTCAGACAACATTGAGTCAAAATTTATTCTTTCATGATTAAGAAGATTTTATAGGAAGCTCTATTTCTAACTTCCAGGTTTTGAGTAGTGTATAGTCTTTTCAGCACTGTCAAACATTATTTGCAAGAGCTTGGAGATGGTGCAGTCATACTGGAACAACTCATCTGCCCTGTTCACTTGCACTGATAACTGCATCTTCACTTTGTAAAACAGGAATTTAAATCCTCACAGCTGTACTGTGGTGGTGGTGTAAAGCAGGAAATCAGTACATAAAAAGCCTTTCTGACCTAGAAAGCTCAGGATTTTGATGTATAGCAAAAAGGTTTATATATTATACAACAGACGATTAATCCCACAAGATGCTTTGAATCCTGGCCCTATTCCAAAGTCCTTTATGTGTATGTTGAGTTTTAAGCAGACAGACAGTCTAGTGTAGGGCCTGTTTTATGTGAGACCGGAGACATGGAAAAAAAAATTAGTATGGAAGCTGTGATTCCTCAGGAAGACAACAACTATCTGTTAATGCTATCAAAACTCTAAAGAAGAAACTGAGGAGGCAAGAGCAGGCAAGAAAAAACAAGATGCTGATGTTTTGACTGTGCTACCAGTAGAATATGTATTCTCAGCAACTTCATGGCTCTTCTGTTTTGAAACAAGTATTTTGCACAGTGATTAGAGCACTGCTGGAAATGTGCTATTGTACCATCTGGTCTCTCCTATCCTAAAGTGACAAACTGTCCCTGTATTATCCCAAGGAACCTCCAGGGAACCAGTGACTCACGAACCCCCACTATGGCAATGGACTTACTGAATATGGCTATTTCTACCCATCCATCAATGCTGTTCTCCACACAGAAGAGAGACAAGGCTTACTGAGACAATACTATATTAAATTTATTAGGTTCTTTTCCAGTATTCCCCTTGTGATGTATGCATGGAACTGCTACTGGGGAGATAATTGATTTAGGTTCTGTGGCCTGTCAAGCACTGGCAGTACATTTGTTTTTCTGTCTATGAAACCTTAAACTGAAAGCTCTAACAAAGTTATACTCATAGATGTGTTGCAATGTCCACCAATTCTGAATAATGGCTCTACAGTAGCTTCTGGGCTAAATTTTTGGTTAGTCTGTTTAGTCCTTAAGAAACTGTTATTATGGCTGTGAACCTCAGAAAAAAGTTGGTTTATAGCCATGCGCAAAAGTCTGTTTCTTTGGGTTTGTGCTTGTGTTACCTGGATTCAATTATTTTGTGTCAGTCTGGCATTCATATCTCCAACTTTGAGGAGGTCATTGTTGAAGCTGTGGACATTTCCTTCCTTATACAATACGGAAATTGAAATATTTCAAAATCCAGAAGTATCACAAATTTTTCATTCTACCTGCGCTCACCTCTTCTTTGGAAAGATTCAAGAACAATATAACATATGTAATATCACATTGTTTATTCAGTCAGACTCCAATTTCATTTCCTTTCAAAGGCTGCTTGCAGTCCTGATCCTGCCCTGGGTGTGATTTTGGCATTGAATCCCTGCTGTACCATAGTTTCTCCACTGCAGCAGACTTTTTCTTGATTCAAAGCACCCTGAGATCCACGGATGGACAATATTATAAAATAGTTTCACTGTAATTTTTTTTTACATCAGCATGGGAAAAATATTGATGCTAGATATAGTATGGCTACTGCTTGTCGATCTTAAAAGTGTTTCCTCAAAACTTAAGAGATATATCTGTGTATCTGTTGTCATTTAACCCCAGCCAGCAACCAACCTTGCAGCTGGTTACTCAGTCCTGCACCAACAGAATCTGGGAGAAAACTGAAAGAGCAAGAGCTAGAAAACTGGTGGCTTGAGATAAAGACAGTTTAATAAGAAAAGCAAAAGCTGTGTACACAAGCAAAGCAAACCAAGAAATTCTTTCATTTCTTCCTGGGCAGGCAGGTGTTCAGCCATCTCCAGGAGAACAGGGCCCCATCACGCTTAATGGTGACTTGGGAAGACACACGCCAGAACTCCAAAAACCCCCTCTTTCCTCCTTCTTCCCCCTACTTTATATAATGAGCATGATGTCATATGGTCTGGAATACTCCTTGGGTCCCTTGGGGTCAGCTGAGTCTCCTCTTAACTTCCCATTCATTCCCAACCTCTTTGACAATGTGATAGTGCAAAAAGGCCTTGGCCCTGTGTAAATCCTGCTCAGCAATAACAAAAACATCTTTGTATTATAAACTGTTTTCAGCACAAATCCAAAACACAACGCTCTAGGAGCTCTAGGCTTTGTGGTTTTCTGAACCCTAACCCTAGGAGAAACCCTAACTCTAATCGGAGCCGGAAATAAAGTTTTGGGTTGAAGCAAGTTCCAAGCAGAAAGACGAGGAGAGAGCAAAATTGTGGCAGTGCTGCACTCCCCATGGCATGCCTTTGGCATACTAGCCACTGTGAAGAAAATTAACTCTACTCCAACCAAACCCAGCCGGGTATCTTACTTAAGAGATTGTTTGATTTAATGAGCAGGTTATTTTCCTCATCTGTACATTGAACTTCATAAATTACATTCTTACAATACCACTCTTAGTGCCTATATGCCTTGCCTTCAGGACTAATTTGGTGCCTATTGACAGGAAAAAGATGTCTCATTTACGAACAAGGCAGCTTTTCTAAAGCCAAGATTGTCTTAACTTTCTTGGTCTATGTAGTGTTCTTGATTTCCATTAGTAAATTTCATGTTGCTTAGACATATTAATGTGAAATCCACTAAAGAGGAGGTAAAGAAAAGCACGACATCATTTTTTCAGGAGCTGCCCAACTTTTCAAGCATGCCTTACAAAAAAGTGCTAAAAGAACAGGCCTGTAAGGCAGAAAGGTGGGCTGGTGTTCAGTAGGAGGAAGTGAGTCCTACGTGGCTCCACAGACTTTCTGCAAGACTCTGTGGGAGCTGAAGAGAAAGTAGGAGGAAGAGGAACATGAAACTGAAAACTCTGATCAGCTCTATCTTTGACCCAAAAGCAGCCTAGGACTGAGTCACGAGTACATTTTCTCTTCCCCACCATACTGTACAAGGAATTAAATGTGTTTTGATCACTGAGGAATTACATAAAAATGATTGTGTGGATGGGAAAGATGAGCATTTGCTGCTGCAATGTCAGAGAAGAACAAAGGGCAAAGCAAAAACAAAAACAACCAAAAAAACCTGAATAAAAAGCAAACAAAGAAAACACCCCAACTCCCCCATCTTAACATATGAAGGAAAAGCAAGATTATGATATCACAGAAATTATTGTGAGATACTCAAGGGCAAGCATAATTCTTTAAATTTTTTCTTCTTTATTTCAACATGCTTGATTTTCGACTGTATGCTGTTCCTTTAATTTGAAATATTTCATGATGTTCTCCTGAACTCAGCTATGTCTCTCCTTTCTGTTTCCAAAGGTATGAAATCATGAATTTTAAACAAATGGGGAAGGACTATTTTGATTATATCAATGTTGGCAGCTGGGACAATGGTGAGCTGAAAATGGACGATGATGAAATATGGTCAGAGAAAAGTAACATCATCAGATCTGTGTGCAGTGAACCCTGTGAAAAAGGCCAGATAAAGGTAAATATTTTCTTCATTTGCTTCAGTCTTGCACCATGCACAGCCTCAAAATTTGAAAGCAAGTTTTTTCTTGACTTCTGCATGGAGGCAGTATCCCACACCTTAATTAAAATGTGCAGACTTACGTATCTAGTTCTTACTCTTATTATAATCATCTCACTATTTTCATAAGCTGCCATTTTCTTGACTCCTATATGTGTGGACTGCTGACTTTTATTATTATTATTATTTATATTCCAAATGCTTTCAAACAGGTATTGTTTGGAGGCTTTTTGCAACATTTTTTTGCAGCATCTGATTCAGTGGAGTGCAAATCCCTGACTGGGACTTGTCAGTTCAATTGCAGGTAAATTATAAAGAATAATTGCTACTATTTCAGTGCTAGACATAGTCACCCAGACTGGAATATTATTAATCAGACCTTAAGTCTGTGGTATCATCAGAGAACATCAACTACTACCACTACTTCAAACTTCGGGAAATGTACGTAACGTATTTTTTAATCATACCTGTTTTACTGCTTCTTTTTTTCCTAGGTTTTTGATTTTTCCTTCCTTCCTTTCCATGCTGCAGGAAGTAGGGAGCATAGATGAATCTACCATGTATTAATTACACACTATTTTCCATCAGAATCTCATTACACTTCCTGCAGAACTGTTGAAATACTGCAAGTCCTTAGCTTACCTTGCAGTCCTTTACATAAAAGACAGTGGAAGGAGGGGATGGGCATGTTCAACCATAAAAAAATCAGGTGTAATTTCTGACAAGTCTCACTAGAAGCTTACTTTTCTCATGTGTTAGAACAGCATGACTAGAAATTGGGCAGCAGCTGCAGAGAGGGGTTGATGGGAGAATGATCAATCTCTGCAACACAAACTGAATCTCTTTAGTCTGAGTTTTACAGAATTTTAGGACACGGTCACCATGTTTTATTCACTAATTAGTCTTTGGCAGAGTCATTTAAGTGAGTTTCATCAGACTGATTGTATTTGTCTCCAGCATAAGCATAAGGAATTACATCAGATTTATGAATAACACACTATTCCAGATGAGGAGTCATCTCATCCCTGTGTAGGCTTTGTAAACAGTTAAGATCAAGCTTGGTGTAGAACAACTTCTTTCTCTTCCTTGACAGTAAAAGACACCCAGACAGGACAGTTGGTTGTGATGAGAACACCCCTTCTGCAGACACATAATGGGATGAGTTACTCCCACAGTCAGTAAACACGGGGCTGTTGTTAGCCTGATCCTGGCACAAAGTCACACATGGTGAGGACAGAGGTGGACAAACAGCTAACATCCTTAGAACTGAGTGGCTCTGAGTTCCTTTATGATCTGTTGTCACAACACAGGGAAGGGCAGTATCTTGTGATCTTCATTAACACAGTATCCTTGTACCTTCTGCCCATGATGCCAAGGATTCTCTCAAGAGGATTCTTCACTGTGAAGCCAAGTCATCACACACTTAAATACATGTTTGAAGTCCAGTGTCCGAAATGTCCTGTTTTCTCCTCATTAGGTTATCGATTATAAATCTCAAAGTTTACCTCACAGTCTTTATCTTCATGTTCTTCATAGATGGTGGTGGGAGCTTGACCCTCCCAAGCTCTGTGGTGGTTTTCCGGTAAACATCTGCATGACTGAGTTATTATGGGGGATTTTGAAACATTGAATGTAATGCTATCCAACATTCAGCAACTGATGGTGAATCCGTCCACAGGATTTGATAAAATCCAGATACAACCCAACCCTATGCTTTTGAAATAGTGTGGACATGTGATTATTTAAATAAATAGGTTCAAAGAATTGCCCAGACAACAAGGGGAAAGGAAAATTATTTTTGTTTTAAAGAGAACTATTTATGTTAAAAGGGACAGAAAATATTTGTTTAAAATTAAGTGATACAACAAAGAATTATTCAGGAAATGAAAAATAAAAGGGTGAATAAATTTCTGGCTTAGCAATTTAACACAAAAAGAGTCTGACTTTACTCTGAGTCTTGAAGAACAACCATCTCGATTTCTAGAGAAGGATACATAATCCTTCTCTGGTAGTGCTGGGTGAGAAATTATCAGTATACCAGTGTCCTGATTGATTAGTCAAATTCCAAGTATTTTACAGAAGATCTTCATTTGCTGGAAAGTTACAGGGAAAAGTGTAAATTAATCGTTCATATAGAATTTTAGGTGTTTTGATAATAACATAGGGTTTCTAGTTTGCCATTTAATTTTATGCAAATAAAATCATGGATTTTTATAATGTGTCAAGGTTATCAAAATATGTCTCTAAAAATCAGTGCAAGCTTTCTAAAAATTTATTTTCCCAAATACAAGAAATTTTGTCATTTCTCTAACTTT
Organism: Edolisoma coerulescens; assembly: GCA_013397115.1. Taxonomy (NCBI): domain Eukaryota; kingdom Metazoa; phylum Chordata; class Aves; order Passeriformes; family Campephagidae; genus Edolisoma; species Edolisoma coerulescens. The sequence continues at coordinate 2,389,807 of VWZW01002090.1, read as the reverse complement.
TTGTTCTATTTCAAAATGAAAGACACCTCAGGATATTATTTGTTCTGAAGAAGAGATATTCTGTTTTGCAAGTAGCTCTAGTCCCAGCTCTTGCAGAAGAAATCACTTATGCTCTTCTAGCCTTTCCATCAGTTTAGCTGTTTTGGTGTTGCTGGTTTTTTTTTTGTCATACTCTACAATTAGAAAAAAAAAACCAAACCACAAAATTTGAAGTTTTTGAAGTCCCCATATTGTTGATGAAAATTACATAATATACTTTTTTTTCACTGCAGCATTGCAAAGAGCAATACCATTATTTTTGATTATGCTCCTTTACATGTTGGGGTTTTTTTTAAATTAAAATTGAAATAAAGATATTTGGCTTTGAATACACTTTCTAAATTCATCATTGCAAAAGATAAAAAAGTCAACCTACTTCTTATGCTATAATTGGGAGTATTTGTTTATAAGCTGTTTGGGAAGAGCAGAGAAACTGGGAACACTTTATTTCAAAAGAAAGACATATTGACAGGAAGCACAGATGTTCCCAGAGATCATAAATAAGGATCTTGAAAAATCTGCATTTCAATCCTAAGCATGCAATAACATTTGATAGTAAATTATGAAATGAGAAATCAGGTCAGATGTTAGAATGGAGACAGATAAGATTCTCACACTTAAATGGTAATTAGAAATGCAGTAATGAAATAATTCTGGGAAAGGCATGTTCAGTTTGATGTCTGGAAAAATCAGTTTTAATAAATCGTTCACTCTTGGATGAAAAATAAGCACCCAAACGTCTTTGGGTAATGAACCCTTAGGCACATAATGCTGTTGACATGATTCTCTGTATGGACCACATTGGAGTGAATCATGTGTCTTCAATATCATGCAATGGCTTCTGTAGGCACATTGACATCTATGGAGCCTTGCAAATTCTAAGAGGGAAAAAACCATCTTTTTTGTCATTCTGTACCTCCACTTACACTTCTCTGGGATTGCTGGATTCTTTCTTCTGGTACATACATGATGGGAGAACTGAGAACTCTTGTCAAATTTTATCTATGAAAACATACCATGCAAAGGAATAATAAAATTTTTAAAACTCTTCTATTAAAAAAAAAAGACATTAAAAAATTAAATTAGCAGCTGGGGCAGCATGAATGTGTGTTTGTGCTGCTAAAGCAAATGTCAATTTTTGTCTCAGGTGATCCGTAAAGGAGAAGTGAGCTGCTGTTGGACCTGCACTCCTTGTAAAGAGAACGAATATGTCTCTGATGAATACACATGCAAAGCCTGCCAGCTCGGCTCCTGGCCCAATGAGGAACTCACAGGTAAATGAGATGAGATTGTGCTTGTGTTGTCAATGAAAGTGCTCATCTAATGAGCTGAAGAAGCAAATCGCAGATACAGGTGAGTATGGAGATGGTTTTGGTCAGAGGGAACACAGGAGCAAAGCTGATTTTTATATCCTCAACCTGATCCAGGAATTGTTCACATAGTTCAACCCCTTTCTAAAGACCTGAATTACTAGATCTCGAAATTAAAAAAATAAAAATAAAAATAAATTTTATAAAAAAGGTTCCAGTTTTGTATTCAGCCCTGTCCTAACCTCTGGCTGGTAATACAGATCTTACCCTTCCCCAAATAGATACAGAAACTAAGTGCTTGTCAGAGAAATTATTAAGGAAGATTGAATTTAAGAGTTTTGTCATCCTCCTAAGCAGGTACAGAGGAATAGTGCACTACCTTCTTTTTTAATCCGAGAAAGTTCTGAACTAGTTGCTGTACTTACTGCTGCTTAAAGCTCGAGTGCTCCAAACAGGCTTTGGTTTGCATTAGTCCTTTGTTCATCAGAGTCTGCTGAAACACAGTGTTCATCCTTGCCATGACATAGACCTCTATTCTCTTGCAGAATAACAGTTAGAACACCTTCTTTGGAGATAAATTACTCCAACTCTTGTATCCCACAGCCTCTCTTCTTCATGACTAATAAAGAGAATTCAAGTATTCAAACATTCAGAGCACAAACCACTTCAAAACACTGTTCAGGGATCTTGTTTTCACTGTGCCAGGCTTTTTATAGACAAGGGGAGAAAAGACAGGTTTTTTTCCAGAAGAGGTCACAGACCTGATTTGCATATAGTTTCTATGCATGAGGGGAAAAATTTTGAGGTATGAGGGAAGACAAAGGAAAACACAGTTCGCTGCATGAATTTATGTAAGTGGGAGAGTGTAAGGTAAGGGTTGGCCTATAGACAGATTTTTATTTATAAAGTCAATCTTTTCCTGCTTAAGGACTGTTGCCTTGCTGTGATAAATGAACTAGGCTACCAAATTATTGCAAGAATATCATTTAACCATGAAAACGATGGGGTATTTTTTGGAAAATGTCAAACATGACACTTACCCTGAGAAAAAAACTTTTCAACTGAGAAAAAAACTTTTCAACTGAGAAAACTGAAAGAGCAGTAAAATGGATTTTCATATTTGCTGTGTCTATGCTCCCATAGCCCTAGTCCCCCAGTTGTGCCTCCCTGGGCAACCAGCAATCAGCCAGCAAAGCCTTTTCCTCTCAGGGAAAGCTTTCTCGTGCCAGGAGAATGGAGAAGGGGAGAAAAAGAGAACAGACTGCATGTGTCCCCAAAAGCAGAGTATTGAGGGTGTGGCACAATGACAGGCACACTTCTCAGAAGCTTCCAAACCCACATTGCAGGGACCAGGTTACTGGACCAGTTCACAACTGGTCAGCTCTTCAAGCCTCCAGGGGTCTTGTCTGAGATGCTGTAGATCCCAGCTCATGCCCTCATTTAGGTGAGCACCTGAGGTTTTACTCAGCATAGATCAGCTAAAAAAGAAACTCCTACAAGTCAGTTGGGAGGGCATTTGTTCCAAGTGCCAACAGAGAAGCCAGAGAACGCTGGTTCCACCACTGGGTGGGAACTGCCCACTGACCTGGTGAAGTTTGGGTAATTAGCCCCTAAGCACCACATGTAAGGCAAAGTAGAGTGACCAGGCCACCAAGTTGGCCCTCAGGCTCTGTGCTTTGAGCTGGCTCCCCAGGACACACAAATTTCCAAGATTCAAGCGTGACATCGTCTTGTGGGAGGAATCACTCTTTGAAAGTCTCACTTTGCCTTCAGAACGGCAGAGTGGGATGCGTTGGCCCCTCAAAAGTTTTTGTAGGTTGATTTAATGGTTTTCCACAGATCAGTGATTGTTTTTAAGGAAATCAGTTGTATTTTTAACTCAAGCCAACTGATTTGTGTATTACATGAGCAAACATTTCGTGCTTGTTTGCAAAATGTAGTTTTGCAAACCATTCGTCTGGCTTCAGTCATGCATTTTATGCCTTTATAGGGACGAAAATCAATCTGTACACAAAAGAACCCTTGACATCAGTGCCAAGCAATGTTCCTCAGGAGGTCTAACACTTGTTCCTCAGCCAGGCACAAATTTGGCAGGCACAATTTGGAAACTGGACCCCCCCCCTCTTTGGCCTCCATGAGCACAGCTGGTAGAATGTGCCCTCCTAATAACAGAACACCCTTCTCACAGCTTCATAGCTGCCTAGTCCCCACCCAATTTATTACTGGCATGATGGCTGGATCTTGTCTTATTTAACTTTGTATCACAAAGAGATTTTAAAAAATCTATTCCCAGCTTATCCATACAAAATAGTGAGCTGTATTTTTAATGATCATATTTCTAGTGCCAACTTTTGCAGCTTATAAAAAAACTGCCTCTCAATCTTGTTTACAACATAGGATTTAGTAATAAATGTGCATTAAAAGTAAGCAGGGGTTGACGTATTTTGCATTCTGGCAAGGAAATTTCCTTTCAGTTTATTAAAGCATACAGCAATCTCCTTGAAATGTCACTACATCTGATACTGCAGCATGCTAAGTCTCTTTGCTGCTTGATAAAGCCATTTCCTTGGTAATGTCAGCTCCACAAGGCTACACATATAAAAAACTCATTAGAATAAGTCCTCCCTGCATTATCACCTTCAGATGAGAGTCCTGTAAATTTATCAGCCACACACCTGAAATGGGTTTCAGCACGGAGCTGCACTTCACTGTTTGCCAGAGATCTGATCTCAGATAAAAACTTATTTGGAACCCTTTCTTGGCTCACATAACAAAACATTGCTCCATCTTTCTTATGTTCAATGATCAGCATCAGTTTTGTGCCACAAACTTCACTAAATAAAATATGTAATGGCAGGGATGTTACTGACAGAAAGGAAGAGAGATTAATGTACTTTATCAGCCACCCATGGCATATCAGAATTCAGATGCAGCAGAGAAGACAGAAGGAATGCAACATGTGTAGGAAAACAAAGTTATTCTCAGAACAGAAAAAGACACTGAAGTTCTGAAGTACAGAAAGGCACAGGGAGTCCAAAGGAAGTGGAAAAGGAAAGAGGGAACAAGAGTTTCTCTTGATTAAATCAGTTACTGGAAAATGTCTCCATCTAGAAGTGAAGCTGAGGCAAGAAAGGGAATATTAACTGCCCATATTTTATTTCGTCACAAATTTCAGATTGCTTTTGCATGCAATATTCCCCAGGGATCAGGCTACTCCTTGGACAAAAACTTAGTAAGTCTCTTCCTTTTCTTCAGATCTATATGAACTATCCCAACATGTACCACAAGTAATTTTCTTCCTTCTGGTTTAGTATCAAGTAATGCTTCCCAATCTACTGTAGCTCCCCTATGTCCCCACATGTTGTGTTGGCAACATCGATACAATACAGCACCAACTTACCCATTACCATGGCCAGCATGGCTGAGACACAGACTCAGCTACAGCAGGAGGAACGCAGTGGTTTAAGTCCAGAAGTATGTGCCAGCCACTCCACTCTTCCTAAAAGCCCTTCTTTGCACTATATTCACAGCAGGTGGAAGAGAAACAGGTGCCATGCAAGTTTAGATACAAACAGAGGGATTTTCTTAGTGCTGAAGACCAATGCTGTTGCTAATTTTTCAGTAGCTTGAGGAGAATCTGAGGACGTGGCCTTCTGCACTCAAAAATGGTGCTATAGAGAGACCAAATAAATTTTGTTCAATGCCTCAGAGCTTTTCCAGTGTATGTAGGAACATCTTGGTTCAGTTACCACTATCATTTAAGGACATTTTTGAGGTGAGAAAGAAGCAATTATTCTCTCTTTCTGACATTCAGGGACAACATACAACAATACCAAAACCAAAGTTTTGTCTAGTGACCTCAGGAATGGCAAGAAAATTAGATTATACTAATTTCAGTGACAATTTGATTATTTTCAGGTGGTATTGACATTTTTTCTCAGTCTCTATGTATTCCAAATATGCAGACTATTTGATTTTCTTAATTGGATTCCCATGAGAATAGAAGCTTAACTATTTTACACCTCTTGAAACATTTTCTTTGCCATTCAAGGGTAAGAGTATATACCAGAAATATATATTTTTACTATAGCTACCAAAATGCTTTCACCAAATAAAGTAGAGTAAAGCCAGGATAGCATGATTTTGCTGCCCATCTGGAAGTCACAGATAAGAGCTGGATTATCCAGAGAACCCTTGGATAGAAAGGACTGAAAAATGTGCGTCCCAGCTCTAAGTGACACAACAGCCATTTCACAAAGCTCAGTATCCCATTTGGCCTGTGCTGGTCTGGATTCCTCACTGAGGAGTGAGGATGACTGCCTCCCTCACTCTGGGGGCATGACTGCTTGTACAGTCAGCAAGAACCACAAAGAACAGACCGTGCTGGGGGCTGCTGCTGTCTTGGCTTCTGGCACCGTATGGGACAGCTCAAATCTGTGGGGCCAAGGGCAGGGGTGATGCTTGACAGTGGAACTCAGTGGATCCCCACAAGGACTTGGTCAGCTCTTCCTGCAGTATGCTGATTCTGGCTGTGGCAGAAGCCATGGGGGTCTGAGCCTCAGTTGTCTCATAAGACTGGATTCTGCCCCTCACCCAAGCAAACGGTAGGTCATGTCTTGCCCAAAATATTTTCAAAGAACTGCTTGTTGCCATCAGGCTGCTTTCTTGTATTCCCTCTTGCAATAATGTTGCAGCCATGGGTAATTTCAGCAATTGTCTGACGTGGTACAGAACACAATTTAGTCTGTGTTGACACTGATTTTGCTGCTGAACCATTACCAGGATCTTGCTTTTGATCATAATTGTTAAGGCTGTAATTCAGATTGAGGGTAGGAGAACACAATTTTTATCTGGTTATTTTTAGTGTTATAAATGCACAGCAGCAGAGATAATGTCCACTTTTCACCCTGTTTTCTGTGCCCTTTATTTCTCTTTCCATTTTATTCCTTATTCCAAACAAAATGTAACCGTTGCCATAAGTCACTCTCACTCTCTTCCTCTTGGAAAAGGTATATGTGGATGAGTCAAGGGTTCAGGTGGCAACATTATGACCAGAATCTCTGTCATTTTCTGCTCCCTTGTTGCTGGGTTTGCAGACTTTTCTTCCCTCAAGTGCTTGTTCCAGGTAAAGTGTGAACTTCAGCTTCCAGTCCAGCACAAGCCACACAGCACTTCAGGCTCAATATTGCTGAGCTCAACAAGCAGCTCTTGAAGGCTCCTGAGCTGGATGAAGGGGAACTCGCCAACAAAGCCAGAAGGATCCACTTGCAGTTGTGCATTATGTTATGGAAAGTTTGCTTTCAGAACAAAACATTTACAACACAGAGAGCCAGGACTTTTCAGTGAAACTTAAATCAAAACAGTAGAGCTGGCATAAGGATGGACCTGATTGTTGTAATTCATCAGTTGTTCCCGTCATTCTGCACACTTGTGTAATTAAGGAATAATTTCCCATATGGTCACAAAGTAACTTTAATGTACTATTCTAAGATTCATGGCCTCACCTCTTACTGCAATGCACAGCTAAATCCACATATTCCAGTTAGTGGAGACTCAAGCCCCTGAGACACACATGCTCCAGCTTTCGTGGTTTAAGATGTGACCAGTCCCAAATCCTGCCCTGCAGAGGTGGCAGAATACACACATGCACAGTCATCAGCTGCATCCATTGCCTGTGCAAAGCTACCTTTGCTGATAGTTTCAGCGAATTTGCCAGTCTGGGAGCTGCAGCAGCTAAGAAAACACCTCTACATGCCCTGCTATTGTATCGAGTTCAAAAGGTCCCACCAGAGCAGGGCAAAGGTAACTATAATAATTTACCATAGCATCAGAACAAAGATCTGACATGTTAACATCCTCTCTCCCTTCAGGTGGTCCAGATTCCATGTGACGGTCAGGGGCCTGATATGTCCCTCAGGACTCTGGAGAGTGTAATCCTGTGGATAATGTTGGGGTTGAAAAAAAATAAACAAATTATAAAAGCTAGCCCATCAGCTTTATGCAGATTTTTATTCTGACACTGACATTTTTTGCATCTCAGCTTTCCATACATGTGGAAACCTAAAAAACTAATCAAGATATCCCTCTCCCATCTTTTGGGATTATAAGGAGAGAAAAATTCAGAAGCATTAATATAAAATATTTAATTTCATAACATGAATACACTTTGAATAATGAGTGCTAAATACCATATGAAGACTCATTCATTACTAAAATGTAGCTAGGTTGTTGTTTGAGTTTCAACCTTGATGTTTGAACTTCTGATAAACTTAGAAGGATGTCTGAAAAATTACCAAGAAAACCAAATCTTTTGTTAACAGGTCAAACTTGCTGACCAAGATACCAAATCCCACTGAAAAATATTTAGAACTTAGTAAACCAGCAGCAATTTTCTGCCAGCTCTAGTCTCTTTAGTCTTTAGTGAGCTTTAGCTCATGATGCTAACCTAAGAGAATTTATCGAATTACCTTCACTTTTCAGAGTGAATCCTATTCACAATCCCTATTCTGTCAAGTTTACCTTTGAAAATAGTTTAGTTATGTATTTTATATTGCTTACCATGGAAGGGATTTCTCAGTGCTAAGCTAATACATTTTTATGGATGCTGAAGGCATGGTAAATTCTTGTAGGTGTCAAGGCTATGATAACAAATTAAAACAGTGCTAAGATCAAATCCACAGAAAATATCGTCTATCATACAGTGCTTTATATCTGTAAACTCTTCTCCCAGATGAACTAATTTTAATGCAACATGAAAGATCAGAAATAAAGACAAATTTACCTCTACAGAAAGAGGGCAGTGTACTAATAGACCTAGTAAGGGACCTATTGCAGTGGTCAAGCCTTGAAGAGCATTTCCTCTCCTTGTTTATGGCAAAATTTAGTCCATCCATGAAGCAGCTGGATGCTTTTCCAAAATATCAGAAACTATTTATTTTTTCTCAGAACATCCTTAGACATCCTTATCTGTATTTTGTTGGCAATTTTTGGTGGTCCTTTGAGAAAACTTTTCCCTAGTGCGTTAAATGGAACTCCGATTTTTTCTATCTGCTCATCTTGCTATTCACATCTGTATCTGGTGTCCTGCTCCACACTGACTATCTTTCTGGCCAGAAGAGCATGAGGGTAGTTTTAAGTCAATTTTACTGGGGTTCCAGGCACCCCTGAGCACAGAGCTACTCAACACCTGCTCCAAATTGGACTGGGTCCAAACAGCCTTTCCACAAGCCAAAGATCACCTTAGTGCCTCAGCACACTGTGAGCACCACAGGACAGGACTGCTGGCTTTGTTCCACCTGTTTCTGAGCCAGCTAGGAGGGAAAACTTTCCAGGTGCTTGGAGATGTTGATAAAGTGTAAGAGGTAGGCTGTGGGGCATTGTTATGGCCATTGACAGGAATGAGTTCTTTTTGTGGTGCCATTTTTCAGCTTTTGTCTTGCTATAGTCCTGGCCATCAACCTAACATGAACACTCAAAGTGATGCTTTCCCATCTTTCTTTTACTTGATCTAGTTGTCCTTTTCTGCAAAGTGCCATTGTCAGAAACGATTACCTACAAAATTGTTATATAAAAACTTCACCAATCACTGTTTCATGAAGATTACCCAGTCTTTAAATCTTAATTGAGGAATAAATCATTGCAAAGTTTGGTGATCTCCTTGTAAAGTATATTCAGTGATGGGAAAAATGGGATAAGTTTTCAACTTTTTTCTCAGGTATTTCATCAAGAGAATGTAAAAAGAGTAATAAAGCAAGGAAGGCATGAAATAGTCTGAAACTAATAAGAAACACTTGGTTATGATTCACCTCTGCTACAACATTAGAAATGAGGCAAAATTTAGCCCCTATATCACTGTCTGCATGCAAAGGCCGGTTGCCTTTCTCTTTTCTTTCTCTTTCTCTGCTTTTCTCTTCAAATTTTCTGTCAAGAATACATAGCAGTGTTAGAAACTGGAAACTATTTGCTTCCACAAAATATTAATTATATTTTGCTAAAGTCAGAAATAGATTTAGAGGTCATTTACTTATAAAACTTCCTGGGGAAGAAACCACATTGGGATATCTGCACACAACAGAGGATGCCTTCTTGTTTTTACCCTTTTTCACCACTCTCACTTGTGTAAAATGTTGATTTTAATGATGTGATTACTGTGTTACTTTAAGCTTCAAAAAAGTGAGAAAGAAATACAATGTCTCCGTCACACTGAATACTGAATAAGTAAACCCATAAAACCAGCAAGAGTTAAAAAGGTATCATCAACTAATGTAATTAGAATTTTTCATAAAAGTCTAATGTCTTTCTTACATTTAGGTGTGGTAATAATTTTATTAATGCAAGAGAAAGCTTTTCACATCAAAGCAGTCAAATATGGATGGCAAATTAATCTGTATTCAGTAAGACACCCAATTCTCTTACACTAAAGTGACTGCAAATTTGTATCCTTTAATTGCATTAATGTCAAAGGCTCATTGACCCCAATCCTTCCAATTTTTCTGCTCTCTTCAAGAACACTGAAATACCTGCCTGGTACTATTGCCGCCTTATTGAACGTATTGTATCTTCAGCAATATTATTTCTGTAGAGATACAGACTGCAGAAATACTTGGAGAAGAAAGGAGTTAAGCCTAATATCTACCCATGCCTTTTCATGAAACGACTTTACTTCTAATAATGTCAGTGGCAGATTTGGAAAACTCTAAGCTCCACTCAAAATACAGGAAAAGGCAAACAATAGATCTCGCATGTAAAAATTCTCAAATTATAGTCCTGATATCTACATTTACTCCTGTTCATCAAGTCATTGAGATCCCAGGTTGCCTAATTAATTGCAATTACTTGGCATCCACATACCCACCAGATAGTCCTAAATACCCTCACCACTGAAAATACAGATGTGAGCACCTGGCACTCCATCTTCAAAGTGTGAAGTGCCTTGTCACGAGCCACTCCAAGTCAGGACGACACTCTCCTGTGTGACTTAACCAGAAGACAGAAACATGATTACAAAAACACAAAATTTTGAAGTAATTTAGATTTTGCATTCAAGTCTAGTCAACTCAATGCAAGTATAGGGGAAATAAAGGCTTTAGTTGCATTTTCTCCATTCCACCATCCACTCCCTGCTGTCCTGCACTGGCTGACCATGCCAGCATGTCCATGGTTTTCAGGAAGTTACACTCCAGAACATCAAGGTCCTCCCCTTTTTTATTACTGTATTGGGTCCAGCTGAGATTGAGTTCATTTTCCCCATAGCAGCCCTCACAGTGCTGTGCTTTGCATTGATAGCTAGAGACATATTGATAACACAGCAGTCATTTATCAAGGCTGTCTCTCCAACATTCCTCCCTCACCAGTATGCTGGGTATGAGCAAGATCTTGTGAGGGGACATAGCCAGGACAGCTGACTCAAAATGACCAAAGGGATATCCCATAGCATATGATGTCTGCTCAGCAATATAACCTAAGAGAAAGGTGTAGGTGTGTGCATTTTTTTGTTATGGCATTTTTTTTCTGGAGTAATGGCTGCATTTACTGAAGCCCTGCTTCCCAGGAAGTGCTTGGACATCACTTGCTGAGGGGAAGTAGAGAACAAATCTTTTTTTGGTAGGCACTGGTATAGTATACTCTGATGCCACAGGGTACATAACCCATCTGTATCTTGAGTGAAAGTCATGAAAAGAAGCAAGGTCAAAGGACCTGAACAGGAGATTCAGTTCTTGGGAATAAAATGTAAGGATGGATGCCATCATGTGCCTATGGTTGTAGTCAGCAAGACAGCAATTATGTCTGCCCAGAAATCCTGCAAGAGATCTGCCCAGAAAGCAGAAATACCTATCCAGGCTCTACAGTGCAAAAAGAAAGGAGGAAAGGAGAAGGGATGCCAGAAACAAGTTTTCTGACAGCTTTTACTCCTGTCTATTGATCTGTACATTGTAGAATTAAAAGCTTTTTTGACTTCCTATGACCCAGGTGCATAAAATGATTTACTAAAACCTATACAAAACTGAAAAACAAGCATCCTTAGATGGGTTGCACTGCTAATTCAGCTTTGTTGCTAATTTATTAACTTCAGTTTGAGTTTACAAGTTAGATTAGGTTTTAATTTTTCAGAAATTTCAGGAGGATGAATAACAGATAAAGAAGTGAGCAGATAAAGAAGTGCCATTCCAAATTACCTATTACTTGCAAGTCCAATTATAGAAAATTTTTGTTAGAATAAAGGTACCATATCTGGGAAAGAAACGCTCTCTCTTTTTTTGACAGTTAGAATCTGCAAGATGTCTCTCCACAATGATTAAGCAAATACCAATATCCTTCATAGTGTACAATATAATTAGTAGGATTGACATCTCCTCCTTTAAGTGCAAACAGGATGCAGGGAACTCTGAAGCACTTTGTACTGAGGTAATGCAACTTGCTGTGGAAATTTGTTCATAAATTCCTATATTCCATAGAATTTAAAAGGTAAATTTCCACTGTGAGAGGTGACTTATCTTAATCAGCTTGGCCATCATGTTCTATTCCAGATAAAGTGTATAACTTAAATAAGCTGTCATTGAAATGCACTTATTTTGCCATTATATTGACATTATTTCAACACAATTTGAGCCCACACTCATTCCAATAGCAGCTTCCTGAAAGACAAAAAGAGAAATACCAGGAAAACCTCTAACTATCATTAAAGAATCTCACATCTACATACTTCAGTTTACCTTTTTCTTTTTATTTTCTGTAGGTTGTGACCTCATCCCAGTCCAGTATCTCAGATGGGGAGATCCCGAACCAATTGCAGCCGTTGTTTTTGCATGCCTGGGTCTGTTGGCCACGCTGTTTGTTACAGTCATATTCATAATGTACCGTGATACTCCCGTGGTCAAATCATCCAGCCGAGAACTTTGCTACATCATTCTGGCCGGCATCTGCTTGGGTTACTTGTGCACTTTCTGTCTGATTGCAAAGCCTCAACAGATTTACTGCTACCTTCAGCGAATTGGCATCGGCCTCTCGCCGGCTATGAGCTATTCTGCTCTAGTAACTAAAACCAACCGCATTGCAAGGATCCTGGCTGGGAGCAAGAAGAAAATTTGTACAAAGAAACCTAGGTTCATGAGTGCCTGCGCCCAGCTGGTTATTGCATTTATCTTAATATGTATACAATTAGGCATCATAGTTGCCCTCTTTATAATGGAGCCACCAGATATAATGCATGACTACCCAAGCATCCGAGAGGTCTACCTGATTTGTAACACCACCAACTTGGGCGTTGTGACTCCCCTTGGATATAATGGATTATTAATTTTGAGCTGCACCTTTTATGCATTTAAGACAAGAAATGTCCCAGCTAATTTCAACGAAGCAAAGTATATTGCCTTCACAATGTATACCACCTGCATCATTTGGCTGGCTTTTGTGCCAATATATTTTGGAAGCAACTACAAGATAATCACCATGTGTTTCTCAGTGAGTCTGAGTGCCACGGTGGCCCTTGGCTGCATGTTTGTGCCCAAGGTCTACATCATCCTTGCTAAACCAGAGAGAAACGTGCGCAGTGCTTTCACCACATCGACTGTAGTCCGCATGCACGTGGGGGATGGAAAGTCGTCTTCAGCCGCGAGCCGCTCCAGCAGCCTGGTGAACCTGTGGAAAAGAAGGGGATCATCTGGTGAAACGCTTAGGTAAATTTTTTTAATGTGGGAGTGTGGGGAGGCGATTATGGTCTTCTGAGATTTGCTAATAGTGGAAAGAGAAAGGGAAATGTGCTAATTTCCTTTGCCTCTGCACTGGGAGTGGAGTGAGTCCTGTGTCCCTCATCTGCAAGTTTTGGGTTTGATTTAATCCAAATGCTGTGCAAAAACAGGGGACAAAGCAATGGGAAAACAAAATTGGAAGTACTGGCTGTGACAACTGTACGTGAACCTAGGGAGAAAAACAACATCTTAGGAGGAAAAAACCCCAAGAGAACAAGAAATACAACTCATTGCCTTGTCCTGAATGCACCCATTTACAATCTCTTTCCCTTAAATGAACTTCGTAGTGTCTGTATTTTGCCTCTAGTGACAGCAGTAAGACAACAGGGTGGCTGTTAGTGCTCCATAATCGAGCTGGAATATTAAACACAAGAGTCATCGTGAGCAGCCACTGTAAGGCATCTGAGGATTTGTTCAATATGACTTCTGTTTTCTCTACACATTTTATCTCCTGTTCCCTTGATTTTCCTTTCTTATACTATCTCTTCCTAATTTCTTTCTTTTTGTCCTCACCTATCTTCTCTTCCTTACCTTTTTCTGTATGCATCCTCCTAACTCTAACAAATTCAGCTGCTCACAGGCCCCTCTCTGTCTACCCTTCCTGCCACTGAACAGATACTCCCTTACAAGACATTTCTCTGTTTCTTCCTAAGGCATTATTTGAATTCAGCAGTCATGGAGACAACTTGTATGTTCAGTGTATAAAAATTACCTTAAGTGGACACTAAAGAGAAAGGAGAGCTCTGGAGTGGAAACACTGCCCTGCTTCATAGACAGAACATGTAGGCGTGCACCTTGTCCAGTGGTTGGTTTTCATCCTTTGATCCTTTCACTTTTGATATGGGTGCTGTGAGGATAATTTAGGTTATTTAACTTCTGGCATAAACAAAAATCTGTCAATATGAATCTGCAAAGAAATAATTTTGTCATTCCTCAGCTACGTATGTCAAGTAGTGTCTCAAGTAGTGAGAGTTTTCTCCTCACTGAAACACACATGGGTTTTAGGATTGATAATACGAACATTTCCAGACACATCATTGTTCACAACTGCAGTTGGGATGGAACAAGGACAATTTGTACTTCCATTTTTGTGGGAACCACAATTTAGACCTGAGGGAGGACTTTATTAGTAATATCTGCAGGATATATTATGCCAAAGTGATTATTTTTTTCTGTCAGAATATTACTAATGATTCTCTTTCAGAGACTTTGAAGTGGTACAAAAATGGCCGCTCAATTACAAGATATTTTATACTTATGATCAGTTAATTAGGTTTTTTGTTTTTTTCCTGTTCCTTTCCAGGTGCAGAGTAGGATGATATTTTAAAATGATAAATCCTTTTTCAGATTAAGTGATGGTAACCTGAAATATCCTTTTCTGCAACCTCTATCTGTATGCATAAATGACCTGAGGTATTTGAATTAGAAGCCCTATAGCAACTTTTGGGACTGTTAAAAGAGGCATTCTTCAAAATATGTCTTCACTAGAAAGCATTCTTCTTTGAGATTATTATTAATTTCCCTCACTTTTTCTGCAGAACTCATTTGCCATCTTGCAACTTCTTTACTCAATAAGATGAAGTTACAGATGACAGGAAGATCTTGGGCTTGGGAAAGAATTTTTTGTCATCTGTTCAGGTCTGGTTTGGAAAGACATTACTCTAAAATCTTTGTTTTGTTCTGAAAAGCAAGGAGCATACCCCATTATTAAATATTCTAAATGACAAGATGCATTTTCTTCTTTTTGAGGATTCTCTTTTCATTTCTTTATATCCCTCAATGGGCAGATAATACCTGCAGTAGGGAGACATCAGCAGAATACAATAGATCATCATCAACAAAGACCTCTTTTTCAATAGCACTGTCTTGGGAATCACTTCAATCCAAAAAGAGCTTTGAGAGTGCCCAATATGTGTGTGTAGGAATGAAAATAGCAGCAGAAAGCTGATACATTGACATATTTGCCTGGATACAAAGAACTAGAGTTTTGCGTCTGAAACTTGGGGAAAAACTTATATATCATCAGCAGTGTTCATCATTGCACAAAACTGTAACGAGGAAGATCCTCCTAACACATGTGTCTGAGTCCTCAGCTGATTAAACTGTGTTGGTGCCACTGAGTTTAGTAGTGCTCAGTCAGCATGTGCCTGAATGGTTTAGGCATCCAAGAGCAAAGTGATTCCATCAATCCTGGGAAATTCTCTCCAATCAATGCCAATCTGATTACATGAAAGAGAGTCCTAAAAGGTGATGAGTAAATTTAAAATGGTGCTCAGGACTCCACCTAGGTCTGGTATAATCTCAAAGGAAGAACAGAAAACCACTGTCAGCTTCAATTCCGTTTAGTGTAGAAAATGAGCGAACAGAGTTCCGCCATTTCACTTGATAATCAAACATTTCTTTGAAAAATCTGGTTACACAAAGCAATAAGTTTCAAGGTATTACCCAGTACAATGCTCAAAATTTTGTTTGGATAGTTATTCAAGTAAACACCAAAGTATTCAGAATCAGAGGAAATATGCACTAGAACTACATGGCGTTATTTAAATAGCTCAGAGGGGTTTTATTTAAAAGAGAGTGAGTCACTGTTGAATTTTAAAGAAACATGCTATTTAAGTCACCAGTGCATAGAGGGGCCTCTATCATTAGCATTTTGCTTCTTGACACTAATTTATACCACAGTGTAGTACTGCACCAAATCATTGTCAAACAGATAATGCCAATGCGCCATTCAGAGCTTTCACATCAGCCTCAAAATGACAGATAACAAGACTGCTTTTGCCCAAATAAAGGAATGCATCTGTTACAGTGCTAAATGACTTTTTGCATGGGGTGTTCTTCAATTAAGAAAACTCAGGCAAGCTGTGGTTATGTGTTGGAATGAATCTTCATATATTGAAATATGTAGAAGGCGAGAGTAAAACTACTCACTACCCAGTGAAATGAAAACCTTTTCATGGAGGCTATAGTGATTCAGCAGTACTCACCAAAAGATATTCTGTCCTCATTTAAAAGTAGGGCTAATGAACCTGATGTTATCAGAAGCGACTCCACAAAGGACAATACTATGCAGGTGGAACCAAAGCCATATAAGTGGTGTAGAGAGGCATCTGGAACTTCTGATTCCAGTTATCTTACCAGTTAGTTTCATAGAGACTAGGAAGGCCATAAATATATTTAGAAAATCTTACCTTGAAGTACCAGGAATTATTATCACATATGCCACACAGCCTTTTTGAAAGGGTCGAAAATACAGGGCTAATTTATCCTCTCCTCATTCTCAAATAACTCTCTATTCCATGTAAGATGAAGGCTGTATATTCCTGCTACAAGAGCTGCTATTATGATATTTCTATTATGATATTTCTAGTCAGGACTGCACATCAAAAGGTCTCAGTCCTGTTACCCTGACCTGGAGAATAGTGCAGATGTTCAAAATCACCTCTTAGTATCTTTCTAATATCATTGCCCTGGATTTCACACAAAAAATTAACCACTATAGTTGTTTATGTATTCTGGAAGGTGTCTTTAAATGGGCCAAACCACATGTGCTCCACTTTCCAGGCTTACAAAACTGACCCTTCAAACACACTCATCTCCCCACAATTACCTGCAGAAAAGCAAGATTTCTTTCCTTTAAGCAAGTAATAAACTGTTCTGAGCAACCAGCAAAGATTAAAAATAGCCCTAAATACTTTCTTTCACACATATATATATGCTATTTAAGTCTTTGCAATCCTACCAGTACTTTTCTCAAAAGAGAGAAGCTGATAGATGCCCAGTACAAGCCAAAAGTACCTTCCTGAAACAAAACAGGATAGATTATCATCTTCTTAATGAGTAACTAAGCCAGAAGGCTGAGCAGCACTTTCAATCTGTAACCCAGGCAGGTAGCTATGATCACTCAGAAGGAAAGAATCATCACCAGCTATGCCAGATAATGCTAGGTATATCCAAAATACATTCAATGTTTGCATTTTGTGCCTAATTCCTCCTTACAGCTGTGAACAGCACTATACTAGACAACAGAAGAAATATGCACATAAATTTCTTCACCTTATCATAGATGCTTCCCTTGCAAATCTTTTTGATACTAAAGCTTAATAACTCGGTGCGGCAGTGATACTTTATTCTACCCGGATTTACTATGTGATGAAGTATTTCCTAAGTATTTTAACACAAGATATGTCTGTCAAACTAAATGGATTACTCACTTGTTTTTTCAATGTATTGTCTTGTCCACTGTATGATTACAGAACTGAGCACTGCTCTGTATGCCATCTGCAGAAGTGATAGGACTGACAGCTTTCATCCAGGATTGGGGATCCCTTGTCCTAGTGAGCCAAACTCACCCTTAGGGGAACCACAAAATTTTTATTATATACATCACAATCATTTTGTTTTATCTGACTAAAACAAAGATGCTCACACACCCACCTCAGAATCAGGTTTTTCCCTCTCAAGTGGTACCTCACTGGTACCTCAGAAAAAGCCATCAGGTGTCTGGGCTAACGTGCTGTTAATTTCCATTCCATTCCATTCCACGTCTCCTATGAGGGAAACATGGTAAGCAAGGTAGACTTTTTCCACTGAATTGGATTCAATCCCAGACCACCAGTGTCTCTAGTTAGTGTATAATTAGACATCAGGCAGTCCCAAACTGTGCCATAATGAAGTATTTTGGAAACAGGTGTCTACCATCACACTGGATGCTCTGTTTCTGCAAGGAACAGCTGGTTTTCTCCCTTATCTGTTCTATCTTCCCTCTTATGATTGACTATATCTGTTTTGTTACAATTGAAACAGGAGCTATTTTGGACCAGAAAATAAGAAAATGTGCTTGGATCAGCCTAGAAGCTGCCATTCATGGTTTAGAAATAGTCCAGTCTAAGTATTATTTCATTTATCAGAATGCCATATTTCAGCACCGAAATCTTGGGATGAGGTTTTTCAGAAGTCTGAATTGAATTTTCTCCAAAAGTCCACTCTTTTTCCCTCTGGAAAATTTTAAAACAGTACTTCTAATGTTGAATATGATTGAAATCCATATAAAGTACTGAAAAGGACCAAGCGAATTAAAAATGTGAGAAACTTCTTCAAGGTTTCACTACTGCTAGGTTACATTATTAAGAAAGTCCTGGAAAGACACTGAGTTTCCAGACAAATGGGAATCCCCATGAGAATAAACTTCTGTCTCGGCTACGTGCCCAGGTCCCCAAGATGCAGCTCATGCAATTCCCATTGCCCAGATATTAAATTTTCACTGTTTGAAAGCCACATACATGAAAAAGCAGATAGATTTGAAGTCGTGGCCATCAAGCTGTGATCAATTTTAGAGTATGTGTGTGCATTATCGGCATGAGGATTTCAAACGTAAATGGGAAAGATTCAAATTCCCTATACCTCAGCAAGATAAGTTGCCTGAGATATGAAACAGGTCTGCTGTTTGACATGGAGCTTTCAGTCCTGTAAAGAAGATGGAGTACAAGAAAAACTGAGGTATTTTTGTGGAAAGCTGGAGCTGGTTCTCATTCCTCATGTGTAAGGAATTGAGAAAGATACTGATCCTGAGCTTCTGCCACAACATATTCTATTGGGACACATTTTTATAGTGCAAGTGCCAATTTTGTCTTCATTTATATGCAGCTTGAACAATTTCTCTGACACATTTTTAACCATGAAAAAAGAACACTACACCTTACTTCCAAACTAATTTTTAAAACTTTTTACTCACGAGACTTTTCCAGGGCATGGCTTATAGGTTCATACTCACAGTTTTCATAACCAAAGGGCTGAGATACTCCTGGTGATGTGATTGGTCATACAGTACACTAAGACTAACACTCCATCAGGCCCATTGCCTGGCAAAACAAGGCAGAACACAATGTTCCTAAACTCTAGAACAGTCACGGATTTCATAAAAGTCATTGGTTCTGCAGTTTCTGCAGGTAGTTGAACTCATTTAAACATGGAAAACATGAAACTGAATGTAGGAGAGGTGGTAACCCCACAGTACTGAGCTCAAGACTGGTGCATAACCTCTCATATAGAGTAATATCTGCAGCTTGTGAGATATGACAGCATGGCTTGCTTTCCTACTGGAACTTGGTGGAGCCATTCTGTCCTGTATAAAATAAACACTGACTGGAAAAAAATTTAAAAAGAGTTATTTTCTAGCCTCATGAAAAGTAAAATGATTTTTAATATCAGTCAATGACAGAGGAGAGGTTTCAGCCCACCTGTCTTATACCCCACAAGTATCCCATCAGGCTGTTATAACATATTTACATGAAAAGACCTTTCCAATTAAAGTTTTATTTCACTGTGGGAAAAAAAAAATAAGAGGTGGGGGACATTATTTGAAATCCTGAATAGAATAGTTATATAGAATAAATAAATAATTTAGAGGTGATTTTTGGTGTTTCTAATCAGGTCTTGTGTGTACAGAAAATAAATTGGGATATTATCAAAGAATGTGAATTGGGAGAACTAATGCTTAAGAAGTTACATTCTAGAAATGACCGGCACCATCTTTGAACTGTAACAATGATGAGCTTTTAGCCATTGCCCACCTCAATGCAAGAACACCTTGTGGAAAACGGAAAGTGGAAAAGCTGCTCAAAACAGGACCACATGCTAATGTAGGGCAAAAGATGTCACTGAAAACTCATTGCGTACCAAAAAATAAGATAATTTCTCCAGAAGCTCTTTAATGGGACCATTGACTACAAATTGCACAAAAGTGGTGAGATGCCTCTGTATTATGAGTTGATGGTAAAAAAGTGAGGGGTAAGCTTCCTACATGACTTAATGTAATTAGAGCAGACAACAATTTACATGAGGTGAAGGTTTGGCCCAGTGGGTATTGTTTTTATTTAAAAAAATAAAATCTAGGCATACTGATACAACAAGATATTATCTGTTTGCTTCATTGCCTTGCTAAAATTGAATTTTCATGCATGCAGGATAAAAAAAATTCAATCTTCAGAGAAAGCCATTATCCTTTTGATGGATTAGTCTGCATTTATTAATGAATCAGTTCCCAAATGGATCATTTGGAGTTATTTTAATCTAATATGCTACAAAAATTTAGACTGAGAGATTACTGAATGGTTTGAGTCCTTCACTTTTCCCTAAATAATTTAGTCTTGGTGTCTTTTTGGACAAGCTTGATACTGTGATTAATTAAACTTCAAATACTTTGAAATGACTGAAGAATATTTTATAAAACTCAGTGAAAGGTGTTACTGAAAGCTTTTGATAAATTGCTGCTAAAACATTCCATCTGTATAATGAATTTATACTCTTAAATGACCTTATTACAATGGTTTTTGTGTACAGTGATAGTGTTGTTGTTTTGAATTTTCCCCTCAAATTTAATTAAAATTTTGATTGATTGATTGATTGATAGATATAATTTTTTGGCTGCATTAATTGATCACATGTCTTCAAGCCTAATATTTGGCATTATTTATATTATTAAGACACTGTTACCATCATTTTGAAACAAATATCATAGCTGAAGTCTGCAAATTAACTGAGATTGCGAACACTTCCCTACCTAGGGTTACCCAAATATGCTCTAGGTTGCAAAATGCAGTCTTGCTAGTGTATTGCAAAAAAGAAAAGGAAGAAACAGTGAAGATGAGACCCAACAGTTCTATATTTATTTACGGAAAGAAAGCATTCCTATCTTTTAATAGCAGTGTTTATCCTTTTTACATATTTTTTTTTCATCTTCAAGCCTGTCTCCCAAAATTCTGATGACAAATGAATGCCACCATATATTATATCACTGCTATTCTTGTCACACATTCTGGAGAGCACCTGGAGAAGCCATGCAGATGGTCTCATGTTCATTGGCATGCACGATGTAGGTCCTGTCTGCCAGGTTTGTCTACCAAAGGAACTTCTGCTTCTTTCTAGAGCAAACTTTGATACGAACTGGCATTGTAATTAATTTGATACACTGCAATTAATCTGATCAACAGAAGACTAGGACATGCACCCTCCTTCCAAGGTCCACCAAGTCACGAACCAATCTGCCACTGTGGAAACACCTATATGAATTATAATGAATGGTGTTTGTACTCGTATCCTGAATGTTGATGTGGACTAGTGGAAGTGCTGGCATTTCATCTGGCTGAGAGCGGTGTTTGGTGACATTTTTTCATGATGGTGACTGAAATTTAAGGCAGATGTCTGTTAAAATATATAAACACAAGGCTCTTTTAATCTGCTGTAGTTTTGACTGTAGCGTTATATAACGAACGTTTATATAGGTAAGATCCTACGGCACAAAAATCCTATACAAATGGTGTGTCCAGCATTTCAGAAAAACCCTTTCTGGAACAACGGAGATAAACAGACTGGTAGTATTTTGCTATCAGTCTAATCTTCCCTTGAGCCAGTATAATGCTTTGTATATCATTCCATCAAAATTGTCATTTTAATTCACCAGCTGCAATTACGTTTGATTGCTTAATTAGAATAAGCTTTTAAAAAAAAGTAAAATATTATGCTGCACTTGAAAAAAAATTAATTGTAAGTTTGGCTCTAAAGCAATTTTACTTGCTGAAATTGTGCTAATAAGCAAGTAATGTTTATATGTTGATTTTTTTAAAAATGAAAAAAGTGGCATAATAATATACAATTTATTTTAGCCATTACATAACTAGGAAAATTTCACACAATGAACAGAGACCCTTTCAAAATATTCAGTGCAATATACTGCAATTTCAAGATAGCATGACCAATCTCAGAGAATCAATTTTCAAGAACACAGTATATTTGTAGTTCAAAGCAGCTCCTGCAGTAACAACACTAAATATTGTTCATATTTCATTTTTTAGCTTTTATGCAGAGATCATCAAACATATATTGTCTTACCTAATCTAAAGGCTAGCTTTAACTCTGCTGCCATGAAATGTAAGTTCTTCATCATTTCTTAATATCAAGACCAAGGAATATTGCAGGTGAAAAATACTACTTGTATGTAAGTTAACAGTGTCAAGCACACATTGGGTGCTCAATAACTAATAACACTTCTGCATGGCAGTATGAGATTGCATTTGAAATAGGGATTAATGACAGCTCTCTGTCTCCAACACAACAAATTACCTTTGCTTTGCATTTAAAAAACCCAAAGATACCCTGAGATACCTTCATTTAGTTAAAATTTTCACTGAAAAAAGGAGAAACAAAACCCCCTTTTGTCTAAGAGTAAAAACCAGTTTCTAATTGCTCTTTTTTTTTTTTTTTTTTTCCAGAGGACATATTGTTTGAAACAACTACTTATTGCTATTGCAAGCTCTTGTCTTTTGGGAATTCTTTCACCCTGTGTAGTGTGGACATTTTAGCAGAAGCTGTTCATTACCACCCACAGTCTATCCATAGATTATTTTTCAAGGATTTCACAATGTCTTTGACCAAACTATACACAAATGTGGGCTATGGCACAGCTTCTAGGCCTAGCCTGCCAACATCCTCCAGACAGGGGATGTACAGCCATACAAAATGCGCTATCCAACACCTTCTGCATAGAAACTGGGAAAGAGCAGAGGGAGGAGGGGCCATGAACACACCTGAGTCTTACCCTAACATGAAGTCAAGACCACCAGGATACCAGCACCTGGATCTACTGTGAAGGCATAGTCTAAAAAACCTCATATCTAGAGACCCTTGTCAGGAGGANAATAACGATAAATAATAAATATTAATAAAAATAGTGTAGGGACCTGCACTACACAAATATAAAATCTGATTTCTACAGCATTTTAGTGAATCACTACTGATCTTATTCAGGATGATGATTCCCATATTCCCCCTTTGTTTCCCATGGCATCCATTAGCATTGGCCTACAAGAGGAGTTTTGTTGGAAGGTGAAGAAGGCAAGAAAAAGGTCTAGAAGTCCTTCAAACCTGAGCAGTTTCACTGGTGTTTCCTGCCATTTACCACATGTACATTGAGTTCACTAAAAGCCAAGGCACTACAGTCATGGTTTCTCAGCCCAGGAGTAGGTTTCTTTCTCTCTACTGAGGCCCTCTGGAGAGAGCAGAGTGCTGCTATGCAAGATAGAGTGATGTGACCAAGTATTTGGCAAATGGACAAGCTCTGCAGTAGCTGAGCTACTGGGAATTACTTCCCAAATTTCCTGTCACTAATCAACACTTATAAAACATATTAGTATTTATCATTAAATATTTTCCCTAAGACAACTTGCTCCTGTGCAAAAAAAGTTACACATTATCACAATTCCTCACCAAAAGATGTGAAAAAAAGCATTAAAAATGGCCCAAAATACTATAAATCATTTAACAGAATTTAGTATCTGCCTTTCTGCACAGAATCAAAGCCTTCTCTCTCTTTTCTAACCAATTGGAGAAAAGCAGAAAAAAAATTTGTTCTTACAAATACTGTTTACATGGTAGTGTTTTATGCCTCCTCCATAAATACCATAAAGCCAAAATACCTTTTACTTTTCACTTTAGTATTTCTTATGTCAGCTGCAAAGAAATGTCTGAAGGTTTTCCCTCTCAAAGGACTGGCTCTTTTAAAGCAATCCTTGGTTTTAACAACCTGGAAGGAGACATTTTTCTAATGCAAGGCATTCTGAGGCAAAATCATTTCCTGTGTCTTTTCTGAAAGCTGAAAACCCTTTTTATGCAGAATCTTTTCAGAATGGTCACTCAAAGAATTTTGCAGCTTCCGTTCAACAGTTGGATGCACTTTCCACACCAGGAGGATTGATTAGAGTTTGGTCATTGTTTTCATAATTACATGGACATTTAGCACTGAATGAATGGCAGCATAGCAGTTACTATGGTTAAAGACTTTGAGGTATTATGAGACAACGTATTGTTTCTGATGGTGCAATTTGCTCTTGAGTGGATGGATAAACTTGAGAGATTCACAGCAGTGCCTCTGCTGATTTTCATGGTAGTGAAATTTATGCTAATGTGAAATGGACAGTTGTTGGGGTTTATTCATCTGGGTCACATCCATTCTAACCTGGGGTTCTTCAGGATGGAGTTACCAAGGACACTTACCTCTTGTTTCCTTTTGTTGACTACTTTCTAGAATCCTGCTTATTGTGAGCATTTAGAGTCTCCCAGTTTTTCCCAGTTTTGATTTTTTCCTTCTGCCTTGCTAGGCAAAATATCTCTTTTGGTTATTTAGTCTAAACATAACTGTGTTTCCATCCTGCTCCTCCTAAATTCTACTTTCTTTGATGTCTAACACCTTCACTCCAAGTTGATTTCCTTTTCTTTTCTGTGAAGTTTCTACACATTCTTTTCTCTCTGCTCTTTTTCTCTGGCTATCCCAATTAATTTTGTATGATCCAGTTTTACTTCATTTGTATTTTTCAGTAAATTTATCTACTCTCTAAGGCCCTCCACTTTTTCCTCTGCTCTAGGAATCAACTTCCATTTAATACGTATGTGTCCTGTGCGAGCTTCATGCCTATCTGGGAGCACAACATATACCACACTCCGGATTGTCTTAAAACCTTGGTAGCCAGTCTGAAAAATTGCTGGTTTTCCTCCTTTCAGTAAGGTTATAATTTGTAAACAAAAGGACTTTGCACTTATACACCTAATTTTAATATCTCCGGTTCACTCTCAGTTTCACTAAGCTTCTTCATCAGTGATTTATGTAACACACACTGCATCTGAGGGTCTACTACAACTGCATCCAATATCTAGTCTGACATTCTCTGTACTCAGGTTATTTCTCTTTTACAGGGTAGTTCTCTTCAAGGTACTTTTATTAGCTAGATCAGATTAACGAATGAGCAACAAAAAAGTCCTTTATTCTGTGATTTTAGCAGTGTTAAATGCACAAGCTTCCCCCCAGAAGAGTGCTAAATGCCCACAATGCAGCCCATAGGATTTGGGGGTGGGATGTCACAAATTCTTTGAGAAGACACATGCAGGTATTTTGCCCAAATTTTTCTTAAAGGACTTAAATAGGTATTTCAACACCTAGCACAAGAATTTGTACAATTAGGGTGAAGTTCACTACTGGGAGGAAAGACAGTGTGAGACCTCTACATTACTCACATCCCAATTGAGTGCTCAGTGAGTAAGCAACGACCAGGTCTTATCTTGTATCCTATCCAGGGATTAATTAGATAATCAAGTATTAAACTGTTTATCCAAGTGAATTTTCCATCCAAATGTGAGGTCTTGTACGTAAAATATGTGTAGTACTGCACTGGGCTCTAGGGTTGGGGTTGATTTCACTTGACTTTATGTCTAGACCTAAGCAAGTCATCCAGCTTCTACTAGTTGCCAATTGAGAGAGGAAGTCCCATTCACAACATGAACTGTGAGCCCACACAAGTTTTACCTAACCCATTCACTACACTGGTGCTTGCTCTGAAAAGCGGAACAAGCCATGTATTACAGAGATGTACGATCAGGGAAATAAGTTAAGATTGAGAACACGGCCACCAGATGATTTCCCACTGATTCTTAATTTAAGTGCTGCTTCCCTTAAACTGTTTCACTCTAACTGTTTTGGTCTAACTCCAAAAAATATTAAAGATAAAATGTTAGCATGCTATTTATTCTGTAAAACCATTTGGCTCTTCCTATATGGAGATAGAGATATAGATAGATATATATAAAGAAAATGGTGAGCACGTGTCCTGCATAACCCTGTTTGCTTTAACACTGGTCTGGGGTTTTATGCAGCTATTCCACCTCTCCCACAGCTGCTTTGCACTCTTCTCTACCGCTGCCACAGTAACATTCATGTGCATGGCCCTTTGCACAGCAGCTGTCAAAGAAAGCTGAGCACACAATCACTTGTCTCTGTTTGCTCCTGTTGTTGTCGTGATTTATTAGGTACAAAGGCAGGAGACTGGCCCCCCCGCACAAGTCGGAAATAGAGTGTTTCACCCCAAAAGGGAGTATGGGGAATGGTGGGCGAGCTACAATGACCAGGTAAGCAAAGAGCAAGTGGCCTTAGGTCAGTGTGATATGTCTGTGAACTGAAGGAGCAGCCCTGGACAATTCCAGGCCAGATCCTCTGTCTGTAATTCCTGTGTATCCCATAAAGTATGTTTAGAAAAGAAAAAAAAAAAAAAGAAAACATGTTGCCACTGCCAATTTCTGTGTTCCATCTGATTGCCAAAAAATCCCTGCACCATGTTCATTCCAGTGATCTGAACCACGTGTCCTGTGTGATGTTGTTGTAATATGGTGCTTTGGGGAGGAGAAATCTTACACAAGACTCATTAAGCCAGTCAGGCAGATGAAAAGAAATAGCATTCAATCCTGGAGTAAGGGTAGGCCCGCTGTACATTAGGGGTTACATTAAGTCTAACCAAAAGAACTTTTAAAAAGGGCAGAGAAAAACTGATTGATGAAAACATTTTCAGTATGAAAATGTTGGTTCTTCTCAATCAAAATATCTTGTGGAAAAGTGCTGAGTTTTACAGCAGTTTTAAGGAAAGGTTTCAAAGTAGTTTTAAATATAGTTTAAAGCATCATTTTCATAACTTTCTCCATTTATTTTAATTTATGTACTTATTTTCTCTTTTTTTGCCATTATATATTGCATGACATTAAGCATCAACATTACAATTTAATGAAAATCAAATACTAGATTTTTTTTCAATGTTACTGGGATTAACTGCTTTAGTATGGCCATCTTGATGTTTTTCTATTGAAATATTTCGAACTACATAATTCTGCAAAATACTTGGAGATTTCAGCTATTCTCCTCGAGTGCAGCCAGATTTCCAAAAGTTGAACTCTCCCATGGGACAGAAATTTCATCTCTCCATACATTTCCTTTCATAAATAAATAAGCACGTACATGTCAAAGATGGTTATACATCTTGCATGAAAAAATGCTCTTAAGAAGCAGTGTCATTGTGTTATGCTCTGCTAAGTGTTAGAATCATTTTACCATCTATTAAAAGACCTACTCATTCCTTATCAACCTCTGTAGGATATTTATAAATGTAACTTTAGAGCAAAGGGTGATCAAATGATACCTTCACTTTTCCCAAGTGTTACATTACTTGCAGAGCTTTGTGTTTCCCTTGGGTACAGTATTTATACACATACATAGGGCCATCAACACTCACACCACATAGCACGCACCTGAGGGCTCCTGCAATTTAAATAACATCAGAAACATTTATTGCTGAGTGTTGTACACAAAGTATATTTCTTGTCAACTGGAATTGTTTCTTGTCCATATGCCGTCTTTTTTTTTTTTTTTCCTTACATTGCATTGCTTTCAGAAATATTTATTCTTCATTTAAAAGCTATCTGCAATCTGCACTATATAATTAATTTATTAAAAGCTATCTGCAATATATAATGGAATTTTGAAGCATGGGAAAATACATGTAATTGTCAGACAACTGTATTTTGTTGTACAGTATTCAGCTCTGTTTTGCCTGGCCATATGTACACACTTGAAAAACTTCTTTTTTATATCTTCACAGTGAAGAATCTGTTTGCATTCCAGACTGTAATCGATCTGAGTCAAGTAGAGAGGAGAAAAAGGTTCCTGTTAAAGAGGATGCCCTAACAGTCAAAAAGACTGGAAACTGTGTCAGTCTAATAGTTCCACAGCAAGACTGTCAGCTGCAAGACCTACTCAAACAGTTAAGAACACCTGCTGCTTAACAGGGAGTGCAATTGCATTTGATGGCTGTGTTTTGTTGTCTCCAGCCACAATGTCCTGGCCAATGGTCCTTGTCCAATTTTGTGATCTCAGTAGAGTTGCCACTGAATATCCTGGGAATCTCCCAGAGAGAACTCAGACATTGCAGGACAGAAAGTGGGCACCATTCTCGTGTCTCAGTATCAGACCAGTGCTAGAAGTCACTAAGATGAAGAACAGATGGAAAAAGACAGATAAAGGGGCCTGACCACTTGTGAATGATGAAAAAAACTCATCACGTAATGGGACAAAGAGGTCCCATGATACTCAGCAAATCCCACTTACAGTCCTTCAGTCTAAATAATGCCATGCAATTCATACTGGGTGGGGTTGTTCAGCTCATATCCTCAAATCCCTCATGCAATATTATATTTGTGTTCCAACCCCAGTGTGGACATTTTCCACATCAGGGCCTAACTACCCCTTTATATTAGTATTACAAGTGGCTTTGGATTTTTCAAGATGAAAAGTGACACAAAAATAGAAGTAGTGGGTACGTTATGTGATGCCTTATAAGGCTATTTCTAATTAAGACAAGTTAACGACATCCTGCATCACCTGTGAGTGTCATTCACATATATATGATAAAATCAACTATGGAATGGTATGTTTTAGGAAGCTTTCACAAAGCAGGCATCACGGCATCATTTATTTTGCATTTCTTGCATCATTTTGGCATTTCTGATTTGATTAAATGCAATGAATAAGAAACTGTTTAATAATTCACAGGAATAATGTTCCTGCTGATAAGTCCCATATGCAAAAATACCTCTGTAATTATTTATCAGACATGACAAACATCTAAAATTCCTCCAATTCAATGCTCTTTGCAGAGGATAGAAGTCAAATCAACTCTTGACTCTGGAGATACAACTGGGAGAGTTAATTTTTTTTTTTTTTGGTTGGTTGCTTGGTTGGTTTTTTGTTTGTGTGTATGTGGTTTGCATGTTTCTTTTTCTTGTGCACTGCTTGTACACTTGATTTCAGTGTCAGGTAAGGTGACAGTTTCTATTTTTCCCAGTTTCCATTTCATACCTTTAGCAAGGAAAACAATGAATAATCATGTTGACCAAGTAATGCTGAAAACACCTTAAAGCGTGTAGCTGCATCAGGAAGCAGAACTCAGAGTTCAAGAGGTGGCATTTTCCTCTCTCCATCCTGTGAACAGAATGCTCCAGTGTAGCAGAAATGTGCTCAGAGATGCTTGAAATGGCATTTTTTGGACAAAGAGCATAACACAGCTCTAGTTACCTTAATTTACAATTGCAATGAGGTCATGGGAGCAGAGGAAAGAAGATACATTTGATACCAGGATAATTTTTGCATTTTGGATGACGACCTTTGGTGTACTAGAAATGTTTCATTCAGATACCAGACCCTCTATTTCCCACTCTATCCACGTATGCTGCTGAAGCAACTGCCAGAATTAGCATCACTGGTGGCTGCACTGGGAGGTCACTAGCAAAGGTTTTGTCCATCAACTCTCTCTCACTTTGTAGTTTCCTTTACCTTTACATATTAAAGTCATTCATATAAATGTCAGCTGGGATTTTCATGAGGAAAGGAGGTATCAACAGATTACAGTTTGTGGAGTAATATAAATGCTCTCGCTGTTGATAACAGAAAACTACTCTGACAAATAATTGCAAAACATTGTCTATTTCTATAACTCAGGACATGACAAAATTATTTTTCGCCCTATATCATTCCTCTTTTCTGTTTTGTTGTCATTTATCTCTATAGGAAAAGCAGTGTGAGAATAATTTAAACTAAATAACTTGAGTGATATATCACTAGCAGGATATTTGTGTGTGGCAGAATTGTCTTTTACCTAGGGAAACAATTACATAGGCATATAGAGGTTTCCTTAAAAGCTTTTTAAAATTAGAGAAAGAGCAACAACAAAAAGCATTACAGTGGTAGAACTGACCTAATTTAGACATCTTTGGTTCTGCATCCAGTTATCCATGTTGTCCTGTATTTCTGGGAGAAACTAGGACTTTCTTCTTCATAGTTGTATACTGGAGTTCACCACTTCTACCACTTACATAATTTCATTGTTTTAGCATGTTGCCAGGGACTTGCATTCTTCCAGGGATGATGTACTTGGGTCACTACAAGCAAAAGGAATAATGATCTGAGATTGCAAGTGACAAGATGAAAGAAAATGTATATGTGCCTCAACTTGAATGCATCACAGGCACACACACAGACATCATCCTTGTGAAGAATCAAGTTTTAATTAAGCCTACAAATAGCACACAAATCATTTTCAGGCAGAGTAATTATATCATTGAGTCTTTAACCAGGTTTCAGCAAAAGAGTCTAAAAGGAAAACAGGTTCTTACTATTTACTTTGAATAACAAGGGTTCTTTTTGGCAGAAAGTTATATAGGCTGAGCCAAGTACAGAAGTTTATCCTGCTTACCACTGCCAGCTGCTTCTGGGGATAACACAGGAAGACTTCTCCCTTAAATACAGGAGAAGTCTGCACAGTGTTGGAGCTATATCTTAACCACAACACTCCAGCCATTGAAACATCTGGGCATAAATTTGCCACCAATTTTAGCTCCATAAAATTTAGACCAATGTTCTGAAATATGAACTTTCATTCATGGACTTACAAATTTAGGAATTTGAAATCATTCCCTATCATAGTCACATGAGGAGAGGTTGCAAACATATCATACATGTCTCCATCAAGTTATTGTCCAGTGTCTGTTTGGAGCTATATCATTTCAAATCTGGAGTTAGATACCCATATTAGTATGTGATAGAGTACAAATATTCCCTTAAATGTTTGTATTAATCTCTATGATTCCAATTATACTTTGGTTTTCACTGCTGAGTAATACTATAAAACCATGCATTCTAACTTTCCTTAGAAAAAATTAATTCCATCATTTTAAACTGATTTTCCTAGTTCAGTCAAAGATATTAAGAGAACAAGTGACTTATTTTCAAATCACATATGCTTTCAGTAACTTTTCCCAGTACCAGTCCCCAGGCACTCACCATCAGAATTAATTTTAGCAACTCTAGGTAATTAATTAGAATGGCACCCTTGTTAAAATATGAGAGTTTTCAGCTCCTGTGTCTCTCAATTCCTCTTCCTGTTTTTCATTTCTTCTGCATTTTGAAGGACCTTACAAAACAAATTTGCTTCATTAGTACCTGGCTAAAGAAACACTTGTGGCAGACCTATGCACCATCTCATAAATAATCACACCACAGAGGAAAAAATGCTGCAACAATACTTCTACTACCTCAACCAAAACAAAAGACAAAGTGATCTATTCCAGACAGTTAAAAAAAAATATGTGTAAAGGGAGGGGAATACTTTTTTTTTACACCTAAGTGTATAAAAAGCAGTTAATACCTCTCATGGATACAGAAAAAAGCCTTAAAGACAAAACTCAAGTGTCTCTTAAGAGATTCAGTAAGGGAAAAAAATGACAAGCAAAACTAATTGCTATTCTGTCATCAAGTGGACAACTTTGGAAGAAATATTTGAAACAGAAGCTACTTCAGAAGTTCTCTCATTTATTCCAATTTCATTTCTTGTACATCTCATAGCCTGGTAGGTCTAGCAGGCAGGGAAAAAGCTAGTCTATAAAAATCAAAGCAGCTTTTAGTAAAGATGATGGAGAAACAATTACTATGTCTGGTTCTCAGGAAATCCCTTGTGCATAAAGCTGAACCTAATTAACCTATAGCGAAAGAAATTAAAAACAAACAAATGTGCTGAAAAAGGCTTTGTTTTACCAAAAAAAAAAAAAAAATTG
This sequence comes from Edolisoma coerulescens, assembly GCA_013397115.1. Lineage (NCBI taxonomy): Eukaryota > Metazoa > Chordata > Aves > Passeriformes > Campephagidae > Edolisoma > Edolisoma coerulescens. The sequence goes on along the minus strand of VWZW01002090.1, from coordinate 2,358,237 downwards.
CTAACATTTTGGTATCGCTGATAGAAGTTTGCCGCACTCTCCTCTGCTGTATTCGTGCAATGTGCCAGCAGAAGAGCAGAGTAGGGTAGATACATTTATATTCAGCCAAACTTCATAGTAGAATTCCTTTGGGAGTTCAAAAGTGCAATTCTTCTGTTTTCAACTGAGGGAGCCAAAATCTGTTTAAAAGAAAGATCAAAAATTTCACTCTCCTAAAGTTTCCCATCATTGAAGAGTCAAGGCAGAGCTGGGCGTAGTAAATGTAAACAATTCCATTGCTAGACATCCTACTGTATGTTTGTGATCTATCTTTATTTCTCTATTTTTAAATTGTGGGCATTGCGTGGTTTCCAGTTAACTTGACAGAGTTCCGATCAATATGCAGTTAGAGCAGGATCTTAAAGTATTATCACTGCAACTTATCCACAACCCAGTTTCATGCCAATATAAGAAAACAAGTGGTTCTCCTTTCACAAAGGCAATAAATGATTGCACACTTCAGTCCAGTGTTGACTTCCTAGAAAGTAGGTGCAGCATGACAAAGCATACGATACATTTCTGACATAGAAATTCTTATTATTTCTGGGAAGGTTACTAGGACTTTAGCTGTAGGGCTCACTCCTTACTGATAAATTATTGAATCAAAAAGGTTGGAAAATACCTCTGAGATCATTGAGTGCTACTGTAAACCCAACATCACTGTGTTTGCCACTAAACCATTTTCCCAAGTGCCACCTCCAAACGTGTTTTGAACACTTCCAGGAATGCTGATTCTACCACTTCCTTGGGCAGCCTGTTCCAATGCCCCACCCACCCCCTGTTCAGTAAGTGGACCTTGTGTCCCATTCAGTTTTTAATATCAAGGAATTTGCAATGAATAATGGTCAAGTCTTTCAGGCTTTTGCACAAAATTTACATTAAACAGTGACTGGGTCTCCTTTAGAGCCCTAGGATCAACATGAGAGTCACATGCACAGATTACTCTTGGACAGAGTAGGAAAGCACTGAATGACTGTATCAGCCAGACTGACCCAAACCTCAACTGAGATTCAGGGAGGCTGGTGACTTGCTCCACTGAAGATTTAACTGTTAGCTGTCTTTGCCAAGGGCTCAATGCAACCTCAGATTTCATCCTTTCCCTTTCCCCACGTTCTTCAGCCTCATATTCCTCCTTAATAATTATCTCTTTAACTGTGACCAGGGAGGCGGGAACATGTTCCCTTCACAAGCTCTTATAATCTGACCTTCAGGCCATGAAAATATCTACATGCATTTAGCACACATTTAAAAGGTTTGAACATCTCTACTAGGCCAGTGCTTGAAGTCAGGAGGGGTGCTAGAATATACCACTTTCTTTGGGCAAGAATTTCTATTTGCATTGACTAATCCGTCATGTTAACAGCATTTATTTCACCCCTGTGGCAGGCAGGTCTGTCACAGATCCTTCTAGGACCTCACCAGCAGGACATCCAGGATCTCTGTCCTCTCTTCCTGTCTGATCAAAGTTACAAGTGCCAGATCATTCTACCTCCTGGTCCAGGTCAAACTCAGCAGCACCTGGGACAAGGCTTCATGGTCATCATACCAGAACTAGAGGCAAGATCTCATCTGCCAAACAATCCAAATTCTGCTCCTGCTGCTGTCACTGAGCTCACACTGGGACTCAGCATGACAAGCGAGCCAGGGCTCTCAAACAGTTCTCAACACCCATTGAGTATGTGTTGCAAGGAGACAAGCGCATAGTCCTCAGAGGGAACAGTTTTACTCTGGAAGACATTAGTGACCCTGTTCAGTCCAGAACCACACCCACAGATACTCAAAGAGTCAAAGTGAGCAGTGCTACAGGTTAGACTTTGCTTTTCCTTCTTCCTCTGATTGAGGTGCAGCAGAAGGAAGTGATTGTATGAATAGCAAGTTACAAGCCACCAGCCATTTTGCCTGGCATTTTGGGGGTAGGGGCCTAACAGTCAACTTCCAAGACCCAAAAAAACCATCCTGGTGATCATTGCTGCAAAGGGGTGAACTCATATGTACTTATACAGATCATTTCCCAGTCTACCCTCTCTTAAAGTACCCATTGTTTTACATTGTGTTTGTCTACTGGATTCTGTCATGCTGCTTTTGAAGGGGAAAGCTGTTGGCATATGTTGTGTTACATGATCCATCGTAATTTCGTGTAACATAATCATGGATGTGAACCCGAGGAGGGTTTTGTTTTACACTCAGCATGCAATTTTTTCTTTAGATGACCAGAAGAGCTATTAAATCGATAGTTTGAGGCAAGCCTCCACATGAAGGCTGGTATAAAGTCATCTGATTTAGTAAACTATGTGCTTTGTAAACTGTTATGCTGCAGGCGAACATGTGAGGACATCTATCACAGACTTAAAAAGCAAACAAAAAACAAATTTGCAATAATCTGCCAGGGTGCCCAATGTTGTTGTCTTTTCAAAAATCCTAAATGGCTATAGCAAATATTTAGGAAACCAAAGCAAATCGTCTAAGGTTTTGATGCATTTTATACATAACACATGTTTATTTGTATGTGGAGACTGTTTTTCCTGTTGACATCATTTCAGAGTCATTGCCTGTTTCAGCTAAGAAATATTTCTAATATCCTCCTTATTTCCAAGAACTATATGTTAATGTATGTGTGAACACCAGCTCGTCAGACTAAAGAAGATGTAAAAGGAAATATTGTGTGTTTATAAGGGCCACAGCTGGCTTTTCTTAGGTATCAAGAGGAGAAAAATAAGCAACTTTGATAAGGAGCAGAGTATGCCGGGATCTGAAGAGAATTTACCCTAAGAGGACTCATTTTGCAGAAAAGTGGAGTAAAATGTTTATTGCTGTCTCCAAACTCAGGTTACCACGAGTTGCTGCTTGTATAGGTTGTCTGGTATTTCTTTCCTACTAGGAATATAGTTTCATTCTCTGAGCTGACCTGCAATTCAAAAACAAAATAAATTATTTCTTTGATCTAGTGGCAGCTAGCTTGCCAAGTACCTCGATGAAGAAGAAGTTACCCATTGGAAGTGTCTCTCTATCTACAACCAGTATAGCCCCTTTCTGTGTATTGCTCCAATACTTCCAGGTAGTAGGATATAAAGAGATTTTTTTCTGCAGCCTTAACAGATTACACTTCTTCATCTCCCAGCCTGTAATCCCTACCCCATACCAGGAATCCATGTTCAGAACACTATACAAAGCTCCTTACCACTGAAAGCTCCCAGGCCGGCCCACATACCTGCCCCCTGCAACCTAGCTAGTCCAGGTCTCTCACTTACTCTCTTTAAACATTTAATTCTTCCTTACTCCTCCATGCATCCCTCAGTCCCACAGCCCCACTTCCTGACACCAGTCCAACAGAAGGGAAGCCATCAAGCTTCCCCCTCCCCGAGGGTGGACACTGCCTATGTCCCAAGGGCCTAAACAGAGGGGTCAGCAGTGGCCATGAACTAGCACAGGACAGGTGATGGCTGGATGCACAACTGGCCTGTGAAATGATCTGGCACACTGCTTGTTTTCCTAGAACATATAGGTATAAATGATAGATATAGATATATTGCAATAGACAGATATAGATGAAATTACAGTCAGCTTTGTGATGACTATAAGGTCTGAAAAACCATATACCCATGGTATAGGTACAGTGATTATATTTTTAACTTTGATGCAAGTTACCATCTTATCTTGTTTGTGTTTACAGCTCTAATGGGAAATCAGTTTCCTGGGCCCAGAACGAGAAAAGCAGCCGAGGAGCACACCTTTGGCAGCGATTGTCAGTCCACATCAACAAAAAAGAGAACCCCAACCAAACCGCAGTGATCAAGCCTTTTTCTAAAAGCACAGATAGTAGCCGACAGAGTAGCAGTGCTACATTTCCCGAGGCTAGTGCCAAAACACTTTACGATGTTTCGGAAGCCGAAGAGCAATACCCAGCTCAGTACCGACCACAGACTCCCTCACCAATCAGCACTTTGAGCCACAGAACTGCCTCTGTCAGCCGAACAGAAGATGATGCCCCTACCTTCCAGTCAGAACCTCCTCAGCGAAGTAGCTCCTCTCAAGGCTCCCTCATGGAGCAGATCAGTAGTGTTGTTACTCGCTTCACAGCCAATATCAGTGAGCTGAACTCTATGATGCTTTCAACATCTACTCCAGGGACAATGGGGGCTGCTCCTCTCTGCTCTTCATACCTGATTCCACAGGAAATCCAGCTCCCTACAACAATGACCACGCTTGCAGAGATCCAACCGCTTCCTGCCATTGAAGTCAATGGCGCTTCGCAGTCTGCTAGGAAACCTTCAAATGACAGCATCAAAGAAGGCCCTTCAGAGACCCCAACAGCCAAGCAAGACCTGGAGGAGTTGGTGGCTTTAACTCCTCCTTCTCCTTTTAGAGACTCCATCGATTCTGGAAGTGCATCTCCCAGCTCTCCAGCTTCTGAATCAGCTCTCTGCATCCCGTCCTCCCCCAAATATGACACACTCCTCATCAGAGATTACACTCAAAGTTCTTCTTCGCTGTGAATGTAGTTCAAGATGATGTTGGATCTCAGCAACTACAAGCAAGTAGTGAGGGGACAGCCAAGTCTTCAAGATCTCCAGTGTTTACGCAGACAGAGCGAGAGGCATTAGGTCATCTTGTGAGAAATGGAAAGGAAGAAGAGGAATAACTTGAGAAGTGGAAACATCAGATTAATTATGCTGATTTAAAGACAAAATGACTCTTGGCAGATTATCGTGGCCTTAAAAAAACATGGGCTTTTCAGAAACACTGAATCTATTTTTGAGGGCTTATAAGGAGTCTGTTAATCCAGTTACATACCAAGTGCTTTGCTTTAGTATTACAATGAACTGTGTGTACAATATCGGGGACGGGGGGAACTAGATTGTAAACAACTGTACAATGGTTTGTTTGTTTACTCTGATCCCTTACCCAGAAGTGAACCTTGATCTTTTATCAAGAATAGAAGACCAAACGTTGAATGTACATTTTCTAACAGACTCAAATCTGGGACCAACCTGTCAAGCTTTCTTTTTTTTTTTTCTATGAAGATCTCAAAAAGCAGTAATGTATGTTCAGTAACTACAAAACTTTTTGCTGAAGAATATTGTGTCTGTGATACGTTACACGTGGATAACACTAAGCTGAGGCTTTGCAGTGAGTGACTGCAATATGGAGGGCTTTACAAGTGACTTCTCAACCTACACATTTGTTTATGAAATTCTCTTCTATCAGTATCAAAAGTTCAATTTGTTAACATTGGATTCACCTTCACAACAACAAAACCCAAGGAAGATTTCCTGACTATTTCACCATGTTGCCAACTAATAATGAAGTAGCAAAAAATATTTTCTGGAGTACTGTTTTGTAATTCCCTTATCAGGGCAAGTTGTTGAGATGAATATTCTCTTTCTCGCAGCATTACCAAGCTATATTATAGCTGCACTCCCTACTGAAATTAACATATTTTTATGGACATTCTCGTGATAATGTTACCAGTTAAAATACTTACTCAGATTCCCATCTTTGCTTGTAAGGAACAGGTAAACACCCTAAGGATTTTCTCCATGCTTTGAACAACAGAATTCTAGGATACCAATTTGGATTATGACGAATACTAGCTGTCAGTGGAAGGGTTGTCATAATCATAATTAATATATACACATACAGGGAAAAAAACCCTGTGTCAAAGTCTGCTTAGAGGTTATTAAGCTACTCTTTAATAAGCAACAATTTTAAATTTTGTTTTGCTGCTGACGCCTTGCAGCTATGAACAGTGACAAAAAAAAAAAGAAGAAAAAAATACATTCAAAGCAATACACAGTAAAGGTTAAAACAGAGAAGACCTAATGAGATATGAACCAACAGTCTTTGTTTCTTAGCAACTCACAGAAGAAACAAGGGGATTCCTCTTTTTTTTTTTTGTTATATCAAGGTAGTACAGTTTAGTGCACTTCATATTGTCACAGCACTTTTTTAATACAGGCAGGGAAGAGTTTTAAAGTTTGAATAGTAGCTAATTTTTGATAGGTGTAGTTACATAGAACTTGTAAGTGAGACCCTAAACGCACACTGTATTGGCTCTCTTCTTCATGACATAGCTGTCCTCAGGTGCCAAACTTTTATGGGTTTGTTTTATTTTATTGAAGGATAGCATGAAGTGATGAGTAATGTACTTCAATTCAAAGTTGAGTTGATGTAGCCTTATATAAAAGACAGCCTCAAGGAAGGGAGCCTTGAAATAAGGCTGCTATATTTTATTTTCAATACATTTAGATCTTGTTTCTTCGAAGATAACAAATATTTTGTAATCAAAATTCATACCTCCTTTTTCTCCCCCATGTTCAAAATAATAAATAGTTGATCAAACAAGTAAAAGATGAAAGCACATTCACATACTTTAGCAAAGAGCATTTTCTATTCCTTTGGGATGCTTGTTTCACTATTATGTGTTGCACCCCAATTTGCTGCTCAACAACATTTAAAAACAAAAAGTAATAGATGACTGAATCTAGACCAGCACCTCACAGAGATACTCTAGTGACTAGAGACAGGCAGTGTTATCCAATTGCAGTCTGGGCATGCTTGTTTTGTCAGGTACAGTCATTTATCAGCTTTGCCTATAGCATGAACAGGCAGGTCACAAAACAGCTCTACTCCAGAAGGCAGATCCCTACACTAAGGCATGACTGAAGGTCCTTGTTGCCCATACGCAGTTCTTGCCTCCTCGCACGACTGATCAGCACGGACTCAGTTCTGTGCAGCTGCATGGTTCCCAGACTAGAGCTCAGTTTTGCCCTCTTGGTTCACAGTACTAGCATGTCTCATCATTCCCTAGCTGTCCATGTCTTCAGGAGAAAGCACCATCTGTCACAGGTTACAACCCACATTTAAGGGAAAAGCATGTCCAATCAGTCTGTAACACAAACCTTCTCATTAAGAGGGTTTAGACCACTTAAATGTTGTTCGTGGAAGACTTATATGATAATATTTGTCTCCCATCAGTGCAATATTGTTTTAATATAAACAGAGTGTACTGAGATAGTTAATGTGAATTTCAAAGGGATGCTATTACTATCCGTTCTCTTATACTTCAAACTATTGACCAATGTTCTTACAAGAACATCCTCCACCTTGATCTTTCCCTAGCATTTCAGGTCCCTGTTCTTGTAGGCTTTTCTTATGGTGGTGGATAATTAATGTAATTGTACTCCTGCTAAAATCTGTGGGTTTCACTGCACTGTGAAATAAGCAGCAGTGGAAATAAGGATTATACAGACAAACATAAAAATGTTTCCTTAAACACAAAACTAGTAAAAAGGAGTGAAAAATAGAAACTGTCAAGCTCAGAATAAATATACCTCTTCTGCTCTCAAACAGCACCATCCTGGCCATAGCTATTGCTCAGAGTTTCCTGACAATGTTTATGTATACTGTCATGATAATATAGGTATGAGGATGCACCATGTGCCCACACACACAAAATCCTCAATCTAACACCTGAATGCATGTTTTAAGAGCCTAAAACCCTAATGTCGTGCAACCCAAATTTTAAACACTTTTCCCCACTCTCACTTTCAGAGGAGTCATGTATCTTTTGCATATCTATAAGGCACAGCAGAAATTTTAATTGCACAAGGAGCCATGGATGGACCCTGCTGGGATAGTACCCTCTTGGAGTCAGACTATTTTTAATGAAAGGTAGGGCAACCTTAGGGGCATTTAAGAAGGCAGAATCCACTTTAATTGTGCAGACTGGAATGCATCAACATCACTTTGTATGATGTGTTTGAATTTCAACAAAGGGAGGAAACATTTCCTGGAGAAGAAGGCACAGTGGTGCAATGCCTGTAGTAATTATCCAAATGAGCCCAGTGGGAGATTTGCAAGACTGGAAAGTTCTTTGGGAGAAGCCAGTGGTTTTGACACAAGAGAAAAAAAAAAATATGAATGACAGACATCATGACTTCATCATTCTGTTCGTATGCTAGTCTCTGTTTAGGACACTAAGATACAGTGGCAGGGGTTTTCAGACATAAATGCAAAAGTTACAATCATGAACACTTTTCAATCTAACTAAAGAATGTGCAAGTACCAACTGAATGGCTTGAAATTTGCCTTCCAATTTAGTGCTGCTGCCAGAAAGGGAATTAAAGGATTTGAAACTATTGTCATTCTTGACCACAGGGACCTCAAAAAAAATCTCTCATTTCTTTTGTGCTTGAGGCCAACCCTAAAGAGTGATGGTGTAACCACCTCTGATCTGTGCTGTTGAAATAAAGTGAGTCACTCTGGCAGGCCAGTTGGGAAGAAGTCTTTGCAATACTGAATAACTGTATTTTTAAATTGTCTCTGAAGAATGATTGCATGACTTTGAAGATGTGCTTCCTTGTACTTCTATCTGAACATTTGGTGCCTAGACTCATGCAGATACCTTAGACCAGAGATTTTTAGACCACAGTCCACAAATCACTTGCTAATGTTTCATGGGAGCCTGGTTGATCTCCAGGTGCTGGCTTCCTCCATTGATTTCCAGCTACAAAAGTGAGATAGAAAATAAATGCTAATTAAAAAACTGTTAAAAGTTCTAAAAGAAAAGAAAAAAGTTATGTTACTTTGCTTGGATGTTTATTCAGTCGCTGTGTTTGTAAAGGAAAACTTTTGTTAAAAACTGGGAGAATAAGATATCAAAAGAGAGTATATGGGAAGGCCAGCTCATGATTCTCACTCTGGATGATAGCAGAGTTCCCCTGGGAATGCTTTCTTTAGTGTGCAAGACCAACTGAAAGACAGCATAGCTGCAGGTGTGAGTTCTGTAAAGTAAAGTGTGCAAGCTTGTTATTCTGCTTAATATATCATTTATGAGGTGAGAGGGTAAAAGATGACAGCAACAGACAGCATACAAAAGAGTTGGTTCCTTAGGGAAATCAGAGCACTATGCTCAGGATTAATAATGTGACCAAGACTTTTTTATTGTATTGGAGACCAGTGCCAGGGCTGACCCAAAAAAAAACCCCAAAACTTTGGAGCCTAAAGTTAGGATTTCAGTAGAATTTAATACCTATATTTTAAATTCAATTTTAAAACAACTATTCAAATGACCACTTACTCCAGCATCTAGCATGTCTGCATATGCTCAGAACTAACCTCAACATCAACACATCTAAGGATCTTTGTACCTAACTCATGCTAAAACCCATCAGGGATGCAGAAAACACTGTTTCCTAGGTTAAATCCCCATATATCCCATGAGAGAGCACACACAATGCACAGTATAGTTTCCTGGCTGGAAAGTGCTCTAATGACTCCGTGTTGAGATACCCTCTGTTCATTTCCCTTCAGAGGACAGAAGCAAATTCAAGAGTATTTCAGTGGAAAAGGAACAGTGCAACCTGATAAGATAAACACTGAATAAAATTAGAGATCATATATGACCATTTAATATAAAACACTTTAAAAATCTCTGAAGCAGAGACAAGGTGAGTATTTTAACTCCAAAGATGTGGAGGCAACCTTTTGTCTGTGCTACATACTGGCTAAAAAAAAAGTTAAATGCCGCCCTGAAAAGTGTTTTAGCGACAGGAGGGAAAGATGGGCCCTCCTATAACTTTGTATCTGCAGAAATCTTGTCTTCCATCTGGAATTCTCAGACCCCTTCACGGAAAGGAGAGATTTACTCTTCTTGGATAGGTGAAGGAATTAAATTTGAGGTTCCTACTTCTCTGACACTGCAGAAAAAGGGACCCATTTCATTTTCCTCCAGCCACAAAGGCAACCTGACCCATCTTTGAAACAAAATGTACAGTTGTCTCCAAAAATTGATCCCAGTGGGAAATAGCATTTTCTGCACATTGCATTTCCATACTGGCTCAAATAGAGTACTCCTAGAAATCTCTTTCCTTGTTGTGTTGCTTTCTTGGGCACTAACTCTTCTCACAAACTCCACAGTAAGGTTAGATATCTAACAAAAGGTCCTGACCTCCACACTAGAGCAAAAAAAATATTTATTACACTGAATAATTTTAAGTGCTGAAGTCCTTTGCTGGCATTGGCCCTTAATCTATTGAGGTCAATGGAATCATTCCAGATTAACACCCATGTAAAGAAAATCAAAGTTGGATAGTGGCCACTGAAGACTAGATTTTGGTTATTTGTTCTGGAGAGAATGATAATGACAGGATGTTCTTCCCACTCGCTTGTGAATCAAACAGCAGATGGATTTTATTAGGTTCATTCCTGAAGCGCGGCTTGGTGAATAGGTCCTTCCTACCATTCATCTTTATCATTCCTACTTTATCTCGTAGCCCAATGGGAAAATCATCCTCTAACTAAATGTGTTAAGGGATGTGAGAGAACATGTCCAAAAATAAGCAACAGGTGACAGTTTTCTGGCAGTATAATGAATCTCCTAAAAGGAAGTCAATACTCTCCAAGAACAAGAAAATCATTCATCTGCTACCCATTTGAGTGTGCACTTCATTTAGTAAAGACTTAAGTTGAATTACCTGAATTCATTTTTTTTGCGGTGGTTTATTATTATATCCTCAGTTTAAATCTCTGCAATTGCCACTTACAATTTTATACTGTGAAAAGAAAATGAGATACAGACCAGTGAAGCATTAAGGTAAGTAAAAAATTCATCTGGGTGATGAATTGGTCTATATGGCTGGTTTTGTCTCACCTGAGCAATGACAGTACTAATAAACAATAATCATTAAGTCACTCCAATCTGCCAAATGGGAACAAATATACTATGTATATTACATGTACTAATAGGATTATATGGCAGCTGCTGGTGGTATTTGTAATTAGAAATCTATATAGAATATAGATGTTTTAGAGAGACGGTGCCAATTCCAAAAGATTTGTGTGGGCTACAAGTGCTTGTAATTTTTTTTTTTTTTAATTTGCTAATAACTTATGAAGAACTGGTTTCAAACATTCTGTGACCGTTTGTTCTTTTTTATGTTGTTGCTGCTTATACTATTAAAACATAGAGAATGTAAAGTAATTATTTTGATGTGAACTGAAAATGATTTTTCATAAAATTTAACATTTTTATCAGCTTTGGTTTGCTTTCTACCTGTACAAATGTAATTTATTTTAGCATTGAAGAATACACTTGCTTGTTTCTCAATTGTCTACATCATGTTATAGTTGGTGTTTATGTAGTCAGGTACTTTTTGAACAGTATTAAAAAAAATCTGTGATATGACTGAAAGGTGGATATTTTTTTTTTTCTCCAAAACACTTACAGATATGTTTTTAGTGCATTTTTCTGCAAACCAGGTATGCCTATACACAAACTCTTGAATTATAACCTTTCTCTCTCTTTTTCTCTCCCTCTCTGTTGTTTTAAAGGATTAACATTAATGGTATCATAGTCACATAACACTCTAGTATGGTTTGATCTTTGTCTTTTGAAGCAAACACACTCTCATTGATGAGGCATACATAGATTTGCAAATTGAGAGGAAATAGTAAAATAATCTAGTCTTGATCAGTAGAAAACAAAACTGTTCAACTTAGAATCATATATCAAAACAGTATTTTAATAGATGTTGTAAGAAACTACTTTACCATTGTAGATTCACATCTAATCTTGAACAGCAAAAAAAATCAGAGAATTTTTTCTTATATCCTTTAGCCATTTGGTTTTTAGTGCTCTGCCTTTGCGATCACTAGGAATAAACGTCTTATCTCACATCTGGCTACATTCCGTTTCCAGCCAAGAGATTTTGTTATACCTTCCCTGCTAAATGCTAAAAAAAAAACCAAAACAAAGTCACAACTCAAAAAACCCCAAATCCACACCAAAAAAACCCAACCAAAAAACCCTCACAGAAAACAAAGCAAAAGAAAAAAACTCCAAACCAACCAACCAACCAACCAAATAAACAAACAACAAATAAACCCCACAGAACAAAACCAACCTTATAGTTTGGAAATCCTCTCCATCCCATTCCAAAATCTGGGGTTTGTAATAGTCTTGATATTCTTACATAGACTGGCATGAATTTGGAATAATTACACTGCATGCAGTGAAATGCAGAGTGTGAACTGCAGAATTCAGATAAAAGACTATTATACACATTATTTTCTAAACACATCTCTAGGGAAACTGCTGAATCGGTTTATTTGCTGTTGACGAACTAAGGGGAATAATTCATAACACAATGGAAGGTAAAGTGCCCAACTCCAGATAAAAACAATGTGAATTCACATCATGTCTTTGAACCACCTAAAAGTCTACAACCCAAAGTAAATTCTTTCAGTGTAGAAATCCACAGCAATTGATTCAGTGAAATACACTGCTTTAGGTGAAGAATATTTTACCAAAAGAAGCATTGCAATTACATTGCAATTTGGAGAAAAATACTTGTAAAATCATATGCAACATCTTGTTTTATTGGAGAATATTTTTTAAAGCAGTCTCTGGAACACTAGGTCAAATTTGTTTCGTTTGCAAGAACAGTTAAATTATGCCATGCTCTGTGACTACCTCTCAGCTGTGTTTCTTCAGAGTTTCTGTTATCACTACAGATTGATGACATTCAGAAACTAATAAACTAATAAATCCTATTCCAGCTTAAATCACTAATCAATGTTTACAATGATTAAAAAGAGAGGGGTGCAATTCCATAATAAGCCTTCAGAAATATCAGGGTAATTAGTAATGAGAAAAGCAAAAGCTCAATTTCTTAAAAAGTTTGGAGTCTAATTTCTCTGCCTGTCTGGAGCTTGATCTTTCTTTCGTGTTTGGTCCATAATTGCTCTCTGATACCAGAGAAGCCAATACTGTCCTCCTCAGCTAAACTAATACATGGACTGGGTGCTCCTTTCCTTTCCACATCCTCCTTCTGCTCACAGAATGGATGAACATCGGGAGAAGGGCTGGAATTTTAAGAACTGCAATCTTCCTTTGTGTCTGTTCAGAGACTATTTACTAAATTTGTTTTCCTACTGTAGGAGTTCAAGACAAAAGCACGGTGGAGTGCATGAGGCATTTATTATGGCAAAAGAATCAGATGAGCTTTCTTTTACATATACACAGACATTTGTGGTGTATTTACATTTTCTTCAGAGCAGTAGGTTCAAATCACCATCTGCTTTTATTTGTTTGCTTGTAAGCCAAGTCTTAAAATTTAATCAATTTTTTAGACTAAAACAAAGCAATCAACATGATCACTATGATTTAGTTTAACAGGGATTCAAAACTTATTTCCACATAACTTACTACATTTAACTTCTTCCCAGAGATCAGCAAATGAAAAGCTTCACTGTTAAGTGTTTACTGGGCTTTCTCACATATGTTGTGAACACATAGAATCACATAATTTTTTATGTTGGAAAAGACCTCTAGGATCATCAAGTCCAAATGTTAACCCGGCATTGCCAAGTCAACCACCAAATCTTGTCCCCTTGCCCCACATCCATAAGTTTTTTGAACATTTCCAGGGTGATGATTCCACCACATCCTGGGCAGCCTGTTCCAATGCTTGAAATATGTGCACATGTATATGAAGAGTGAGACATCAGATTTGTGCTTGTTTGGTGAGGTGAAGAGTAGGCTCAAGTGCTTGTCACAAGATTGTTGTGGTGTGTTACACACCCACTGCAGGGTGGTCCTTGGCCCTCAGGAGAGTAATTCCCAGAACCTGGTTCTCCTCTACTGATCACCTTCTGCGTAAGCCACTCCTGAGGTGCCCCAGAGCTTCAATTGTGAATACTCCTAAAAGTGTGTGTAAGCACCAAGGATGTCACTTGAATCTCAGCTTAAAAATCACTTTAGACTGACATTTAACTAACTGTGTAGACACATCACTGATGAACCCGAGAGAAAGCTGCCAAGAGGACCTGGAATCATAAAAATCTCAGTCTAAGACTAGGAGGATGATATTTGCTTCCAAGTAGAAGATGAACACTACAGGGTGCCCCAAATTTTAGGTGTCAACTACAAGCCTACAAATGAAATGCCAGCAAGATAAAATATGAAAATAAGATGTCCCGTATCTATATAGAAAGAATAAAAGCAGCATGTAGAATACTGAGATAAATTGAGAAAGATAAATAAGGAAAAATACACCAAAACCAAAAATTCAAGACTGTAATAGAAGTGACATATTAATGGAAGAGTAATCATGAAATTGTGAATTTAGGAAGCAGCTAAAAGGCCAACAAAACTCTGGAGCCCCACCTTAAAATAGACCAGTCAAAAGTGCTAAGTCTCAAACTAGAATAAAGCAGACTTTATGGATGGGAGAGCAGTAAAGAGCAGGAAAGAAATAATGTAAAGATGTTATTGAGGTCACTGGATTCCAATGCTGGCATCATACTGAAATCCTATGACAGTTATAAACTGTGTGAGATGACATTATTTCCTGATAGATTACTTCGTCCCATTTCTGTAGCACCCTGAATCGTGAGTTCCCATAGCCCCTCACAGCTCCCCTGCAGCCCTGCCCTCAGTTCCCCATTGGTCATCTGTAATCCCTCCCCTGTTCCATCCTCACTGGCTGTTTCCCTCTTGATCCCTCCCATGTTCCCTTTCTCTATTGGATTATACCCCTCACCCTGCCTCCCTATGTCCCAGTATAAAAATGCCTGTAATGGCTCTGTTCTTGGCTTTTTGCTGTACTCCCCGTGTTCGGAAGACTGAGCCTCCTGGAACCAGAAACAGCAAAGTTGCTCCTCTCCTCCTTTGTCTCTGCCGGAGTGCCTCATACCTGCCTGGGGAAAGCCCCTTCAAGTGGAAGCTGCGTTCTCGACCGCTTTTGTGTGTGTTCCTGCTGTGGCAGAGTGTAGCGCAAGACCCTGGGCTTCCTGCATCCAGGCTCGCGCGCCCTCCCAAGCAGCCGGCCTGGCAGAACTGCTGAGAGCATCCTGGCAACGTGGCCGCGTAGCCACACATTTCCTCTTCTGAGTCTTTGCTATTTGATGACCAGGAAGATGCTGAAAAGTTAGATAATGGTGATTGTAAAATCTGGCACCAAATTAGTGCAGCAGAATTGAAAAATCATAAACTTGCCATGTTCCTTGGTAGGACAAGGCTGGCAAGCACTGCCCGTATGTGACTACCAAATATGAGAGTGTTCATCCAAACAGGCTTTACCAATCTTCATCTTAAAGCAGTATTACAGAGTGCCTTAGCTTGTGCCACTTACAGTTTATCCCAGCTGCCTTGCAAATAGCCCTGGGAGGCTTGGTCCCTTAGGTCACAAAATACCACGCTTCTTGATTGCACTGCTGCTCCAACACCAAACTGTATCTTCTCAGGCTAAGGAAAAGCATAATAGCCCAGTTATAACACATCACGCATGTCTCCAGTGAATTAAATCTCCCAACTACAAATGAAAATCCACAGCTGAGAAGTCAAATCTGCCACAAATACCTACAGAAATAGAGGGGAACTCACTGGGCAATAACAGCTTGAATTCAGACCAAAAGATGCATATTTCTTGTACCGTAGAGCAAAACTCTGCCTGTAGCTTTGCTAGAACAGTCTGAATACCAAAGGAAAGTAAAGAAATCATATAAAATTGCATAGAAAAGTCCAATACTGCTCCTATAGATTACACGAAAATATAGGAATTACCTTTGTCTCTATTATACCTCAGTTATCTGATGACAGACCATGGAATAGTGAGTTTTTAATTTCTTCATCATTCTTTCACTACCCCAAGCATACAACAAATACACAACACAATTACTGACAGGGATGTTCGATCATCTCACACTGCATCAATAGCAGCTGTCCTCCAAATAGATTGGGAGATACAAGCAATGCATCAACGCTGGCTGAGAGGGTACATGCAGTCAGCTGAAGGGAGGAAAATGTGTTTCACCAAACAAGGTAAAAAAGAGACTCAGGTTACAGTAATATCAATCCTGAATAATTTCACTGAAAATACTGGTGATGAGTGTGAATGAGACTTATGAGTGTGTAGCAGATCAGAGTCTGAGGCTGTGTTCAGGATGGCTAGCAGTGTAATACTTCATTTGTTTTTTCTTAACATGTTTCCATAGGACAATTTTTCCAGAGAATGTGCATATTTTGTTAACTAGAATTTGTTTTCCCAGCTTCTTCATTTGATAATTTTAACTGTTTTCTTGGCTTTGAATTTCCTCAAAAAGTTATCTACAAAAAACCAGGGCACCTGAATTCAGTTGGAAATCCCATTAAACCTTTTACATGCATTATTTTAATCGATCCTTGGTAATTTTGTATTAGTACTGCCCTTACTGGTTATTTTTTACTTAAGCAAAACCACAGAAAAACAACTCCCAGTTCTAATTAAGCGAATGGGAATTCAGCCACAGAACTACTTAACCAGTGAGTAAGTCTGGAGCTCATTGTTAAACCCTCTCTGTGCTGGAGCTGGTAACAGCCCATCTGCATCAGCAGGGGCACTGTTCCTGGCCAATAACTGCTGAAGGGGGTAATTTTCTGCAGATTGCATGTTCACAAAAATACAGCTCTTGACTAGAGCTGGACTTCCTCCTGACTAATTCCCTGTTTTATTCTGCACCAATTACCTTTAATACAAAGCTACTTTTCTGGGATAATAAGTTCACTAGGATAGTCAAAGGCTACATCATACCAGTCAATCTCAGTGTCAGGAAATGTTGCCATTAATCTTAAATTTGCTAAAATAGAGTAGATATAAAGCCATGTTCTCTGTTTCAGGACTTACTTACATTTCAAACATGAAAAGAATCAGGGTAGAACACCAAGTGTTCAACACAACTGGATCAAAGATGAATTATCACTCTCTTGTCAAAATCTTTGTCAATTATACAAATTTCAAGTCATCTCTTCTTTTTCCTTTGGGAAAGAGGGGAAGAGCTCCAAACCAGTATTCAAACCCAGCCCCAAGGACTTTTTGCTGCAGCTGCTAGAACATAAAACTGCAGTCACCAGTACAACAGTTAAATTTCATTCTCCTCAAGGATGACAATATTTTCATTGCAGATTTCAGGCAGTGGGAGGGTATTTAGCTGGGTTAAAAGCATTATTAATTCCTAATACCCGTGGCTCACTCATAAACACGTAGATTTTGTATATTTTGTATGCTTTTTTCACTGGGGGTTTTGGTACACAACTGGTCAAGATGGCATTTTATGCAGCCTTCAGCAAATAACCAGCGCTGGTCTTTCTCATAGCACTTTGTGTTTTCCAAACTTGCCATTTATGCAAACACTAAAATTGACTTTTTTAATTTATGATTTTTTTTTTTTTTACACTAGACAGCAGTGAAAAGATTCCATTTGTTCACTGCTCTTTGTTTTCCTGTCTCTCTTGACAACTTCTTACCTGAGCAGACTGGTACTTCTGATAATCTCTGTTTCTGCAGTGAGTCAGCCCACATTGCACAGCACCTGACAGGCAAAGGATGTGACCTGCACACGGAACCCAGGGGTTTTTTACTCCACCTACACATCAAACGAAAAGACACAGAATAGGTCAAATGTAATTACTGTTTGTGTGACAAGGTTTCATTCTTCAAATACTTCCGTTTCTTAGTTGTCAATTCAGACTTGACAGATAACAATAAGATTTCTGATATTCCAAGCCATTGTGATACTGTCTATAACAACTGATTTTGGCATTTTAAGTGGCTGATTGTATCCGTATTCTCTGAATCACTCTTCATAATAAATATATTTGCATGAGTAGATAGACACAAAAAGTGGATTGCTTCTGACTAAGTGGTAGAGTTTTTAAAAGGACTGTTTATTTGTTTTAGTAGTATTTTAATACTTTTGTCTTCAAAAAGTTCCCTCCAGTCATAAAGATAGAAAAGATAATGGGATTTAGCTCATTTCTTTGCAAGATCACTTCATCATTGACATCAATACACAGAGTTCCTGAGTGGTAAAATGTGCTCTTTCAAACATCCGTCCCTGAACTTAAAGCTATTTCACAGTTTTAAAGCAGGTACATGGTCTGCTATGCATCAGCCAAAATATGGTAACTCAGCAAGCTGAGTGGTGCATGACAACCCCCCAAAAAAGCAGAACAACCAAATTCCTTTTGTTCTAGTATTCCTTTTAACCAGAAAAAAAAAAAATCTGTCTTTAAATATTCAACATTATGGAAAGTCAAAAAATAAGCTGACAAGGAGGAACCAAGTTCCAAATTATTAAGTCTGCTAAAAGGAAGAGACTTTTGTTCCACTATAAAAGAGACCAAAACATGAGGAAAAAGTATGACTAAAATGTGATGTGTAACTTCTGCCTTTCTAATTCCATTAGCTGTGTTTCCACTTGTAAAAATGATTATAAAATTTTGATCTGCACTGATATAGCTAGCACCGCAAAATCCAAGTGAAGACAAGGCAGTGATAGCGCTTTATGCAGGGCAGCAAACTGAGGTCAATCCATGGTGGATAATTTAAGGCTGACCCTGAACACATGCTGTGAGCCACCCTTCATCCCTCTCACTCAGTGGGATTTAGTTAATTATCTTTATGACTTGTAAAAAGACCATCTTGTTCAGTAATGGGGAGGATTTAATGGTCAGCCTAAAAGGTCTGAAACCATCTCATCCATCCTAGTTCCTCAGCACAACTCCATTCAGCTTCAGCTCTGCTGGCAAAGTTTCTGACCCAATGCAATAAATCTTGCAGCTAGAACCTTAGCTTTGTCATTTCTACGCTTCCTATCTCAACTGCCACTT